>OY282642.1:103480065-104062565 GCA_958299015.1 Tetanocera ferruginea | reverse complement strand
TTAATTTTGTTTTCAGGTAAGCCATATATTTTGACAATTAAACTTCATGACAGAAATTTATAACAACAGCCATACAACTTGTTGTTGTTGAAAATTTGTAAGTATTTGCCTAGAAAAAAATTACAAACATATTTAGAGAAACCTACGTGAACTCCAAAATGCAGAAAAAAAACAATAATTACATAAATATAGGCTTTCAATAATAATTTAATGATTCCAAAACATAAAAGCATACAAATGAACCTGTGCACATGGAATATATCGAACATACAGATATAATGTGAAATTATTTAATTAAAAATAATAAATCACATCACAATAAATGCTGTTCGTTTATGAATTTATTTTTGCATTAGTATTATATTATTTGAGTGTATTTGTTTATGTGTGTGTGCGTTGTTTTTATTTCTTTTATGTAGACGCTTAATTAGAACACATTAACTTTTAAGCGCCACCGCGGCTGCATGCTATAAATTTCAACAACATTTGTTAAATTATTATCTGCTGCATATAGATACAACTGCATATTAGAGTGTGTGTATGTGTGTTTGTATATGCTTTGTTGCGTTTTTTTCCCAGAACACACTTTATCACACCTAATTGACAGCGGACACGCGGCCAAACGGTTAGTCGGTCGTTTGGTCGCATTTTCATTCATTAAAACCGGATATGGGCGGAAATGCACACTTTTGCAAATATTGCAAATTATTGCATTTACCACAAATGGACAAAAGTTAAATTTTGGTTTTACCAGTGCTCTGTGTAGCTACATTTGTGGCATATAACAGAAAATCAAATATTATGAACATTATTATAACTGTGCTTTATGATGAAATATCTACTCAAACAGGTTTTTGTATATTACTCGCTTGTTTAAGATGGAGTCTATTGAGTAAAATCCTACGGTTGTAATATTCACAAAGGATAGTTAGAAAGTATTTTTGTTGAAAATAACTCAAGTTAACAAGATTTTGCTTGTGTTCAGCTGGGGTTGAAAAATATGCACTGCATTTCTTAGCACAGAACTCAAAACTGAGATCAAAATATACCCAGCACGTCAGGATTTTGAGATACTTCAGGCTTATACTATATATAGTATAGTATGAAGCTTTGTTCTATCCTCTAAAAGACAATCATTTTTAAATCTTGGTGTAACGAATGAAAGCGCTCATATTTGTCTCAAATCCCTAATTATTAGCAATAAAATCAGAGAAATAAAAAAGTTCTTATCTGGAGGGTTGTTAGCAAGAGCACGTATTTCATTTTTATTTTTAACACCAAGTTTAACAGTAAACCACTAAAACTATTTCCTTACCGACTACAAAAATTCCGCTATAAATCATAACGTGTCTAAGTTTCTAACTTAAATACATCTCATGCAGTGTCAAGATACATACTCTCTTTAAATTTTGAGTTTTGATTTATTTTATTAAGTTTTTCAAAAATAATTGAATGCTCGTTTAGTCAACAAACTAACTGTTCTTATAGACATTTCACACGCATATAGACACATTTCACACATAGCTTAAACAGTGCGTCTTAACCCGCATTCTGCTTGTGCTTACAAATAAACTTCTACGCTCACTTGTATGCTTATTTTGCCATCATTAATATTAATAAAAAAATTCGCATAATTTTAAATCTGCGCCACAACATCAACAATCATCATCATCATCATCAGCATCAACATCAGCATTGGCCAAAACCACACAACAACTACATCAACATCAACATGAACATCAAGAGCAGCAATGCTAGCTATCATTGAAAACTTGCTGCAATGTCGAAAGTAGATGACAGCGATATGCCATGATCGTCAGCCATCAACTCTGCATAAATTTAAATCTTTCCCAGCGCGCACTTGCTCATAAAAATGCGGGTTCATTTTGCCTTTAAAAAAAGTAAATAAATAAAATAAAAATACCGCCTTGTTTTAAAATTATGCACAACATACGTACGAGCATGAAACATAAACATAAAATTAAAATTTCCCATTAAGCGAAATAAATAAAATGTTAACAAAAGAACAACCAATCATTGGTTATATGTATACCGATAAACAATAAGTTCACACGCCCTTAAATAGGCAATAAATTGTTGTGGGTTCTGCACACAATGAAGTCAATTGAAATTTATTGATTCATCAATGAGAAAGTAAAAATATATAAAAATACGAAAATTGTTACATGAAATCGTTGCTTTTATGGCAAAACATTTATTCGAGAATAAATGGAAAAACATATACATACATACAAACATAGATGTGGGTAGCAGTTGTTGATATGCAGCTTCTTTAGTAATTATTAAGCATGTTGATTTTAATGAAATACTCAATAATTGTTTTAATTATAACTGTAATTAAATGTATACAAAATACTTATATATTGAAGTAAAACTTCTTTGGCGGCGAGTGAAATTTCAAGGTCTCTTATTCGTGACGTTTGGGTTTCATTTTCAATTTATATGAAAATTTTCAAGATAGCTTTATTCGTAAAGCTTATAAATATTGACAAAAGCAAATATTGATATGAAAATTTCTACAAAAAAATTATTGCCGCAAGCGGGAATTGAACCTGGACTGTCGTAACTGAGCATCGAATAAGAGTCGGAAACACTGCCTTATGCCACACAGGCACATGTTAAACATGCAAACAAAATGTAATTAACATTTAACGCGCTTTGCTTCGTATCTAGTACATCACAAACACCATGTCTTTCAAGCATTTAATTTTCAGCCTAAAAGTATGCTCGAAAAATTGAATTCTTTAAGCTTGGAACGAAAATATTTAGGTGTATAATTCTAAAGGCAAAATTTTTGTGTGGAGAAAAGCAAAATGGTGACAGATACGTACTTTAATTGCTGAAATATTACAACTATAATAAATGCTTATAGAATGTTAATAAACTTATAATTTTATTGCAACACTGGCTGCTTATTTACAAGATGATTTTCGGAGACTTTCATTTTATCGATTGAAAACTGTCGATAAAGAAAAAATTGATTTTATGAATCAGAGGCTTATATCTATAAACCTGAAATCGTCAGAGCCTCCGAGCATGTTCTGGAAATCTAACAGACGCTGTCATACCCAAATCATATAGTGTACTTTTGTCAGAAACGTGTGACCTGTAATACGCTAAGTTAAGTACAGACAAACTTGTAAGAGTACCCATGAAGTGTGTAAAATTTTCAAAAGTGACAATTGTTTTTGCTCCCCGTGAACTTTCCTAGAGAATGGTTGCTAAAAATAAGATCTGCAAAAATAAATTTGATCTAATCGCTTTTGAGTTTTACCCTAAAAATTACTCAAAGCTCCACTGTGGTCTACAGTGAGATTATAGCGCGAATTAATTCAATAGTAATGAAAAAATTAGAGCTTGTAATCTTTTTGTTTATTTCGTACGCTGAACCCAGATGTAATGTTATTTAAAAAAAAACTAAAAAAATTTTTACTAATATAATTTAATATATAAAAGACAAGCGTCCTGCTCCGTGCCCTATATCGTAAATCATGTTCAGCCTGGACCAGAACCTGTTGTTAAATTATCCATTTGAAATTTTTGTACTTACTAAACCTTTTGCTCTATATCGTAAAAACTGTTCAGCCTGTACCAGCACCTGTTGTAAAATTATCCATTTGAAATGTTTGTACCTACTAAACCTTTTAAGACCTGTTCAGCCTGGACCAGAACCTGTTCTTAAATTATGTATTGGCAATCTTTGTACTTGAAGACTATCGTCATTTTCCTCAACTACTATACGTCAAACATCATGTCTTGCTATTACAGTGCTTCTTAATTAACAGAACCTCAACCTATTCGGTCTGCATAAACTGAACAGCAATTATTATATGCAGTGACGTTGGTGTCAATTGGAATTGCTAGAATTAAATCACAATGTTCAGTCTTCTGATCCAAGTTTTAGCGATTAGTTACTCAAGTTAGGAAATGGAGATGAAGATATCATAAAAATTCGCGATCATTTTTTTTTAAAGGTTCGCTTATTAACCTTTTTAATGGCTTGCCTAGAAAAATCGTGGACAATTTTTTTGAGCTTATATTCCCATCATTTAAGCAACAAAAAGGTTAAAAACATCCCTCTGATTTTTACATGAGCTGCTTTGCATTTGGCAGGCTGTCTAATATATTGGACAAAACCATGATAACGTTGTATTATAATATTTTAGTTCAACTAAAACAACCAGAGACAAATGCAAATGCGTTACTTATGCAATTGTTATTATAAAAAAAAATTATACTTTGCACACCAATCACAATAATCACTCTCTTTTTGCAAAATTTATTAACACGCCATATAAAAAAATTGAAGGCTTCTGTTGGGCATGAAATCGAAAATCTAACTAAGTTAAACGTTTTATATCTCCCTCAAATTATTTTTGTTATGTTGGCACAACTGCATTTCATAGTACCAACCTATTTGATTTTAGAAAATAAAAAAAAAAAATTTTTCCGAAGTGTCCAATATAATGGACAAATTTATTGAAAGGGTTAAATAGATTTTTGGTGATAGCAAGTTCAAAATATTTTAGTTGGTGACACAGTGATAGATCTGAGCACGGATTAAATTGAAGACAGTGATGATAACGATAAACAAAATTACCCTGCCGAGTTTTTGAATGAATTTTATTCTTCAGGAATGCAACTGCATAAGTTAAACTTCGAAATTGGAAGTATTATAATACTTCTTCGAAATGTTCATACCAAAAGAGATATCTGTAATGGAAGGTGGTTAGTTTTGAAAAACCTAAAATCTTAATTAATCATCGCACAGGTATTGACAGGCGTACTGGCGAACATTAAATAGTTTTCATACCTACAATTGATTTGGCCCCGATAAACACAGATTTGCCTTTCACTCTCCGTAGGCAACAATTTCCAATTAAACTGACCTTTTCAATGACCATAAATAAATTGCAAGGTTAAATATTGCAAAAAGTAGGAGTTTTTCTAAAAGAACTGGTATTTAGTCATGGGCAGTTTTAGCGGGCTGATGATGTTAAACTAAGCATTATAGATGGCAAGAGACAAGGCTAATAGGTTAAAATTTTAAGAATTTTTTTACTAGAAATGTTGTATATAAGGAAGTTTTATAAAAATAATTTAATAAACATGTTTTCAAATAAAAACCTTTGTATATAAGTCCAATAAATTTTTTGTCGCATATTGTACTCTAAATGTTTCCTTCCCGTCGTAGGACGGGATTTTACACTAGTATATACATATTTTTATAATAATGAAGATGCCCAAAATATTCTAATACATGAAGTTTCAACCATAACAAGAAAAGTTAGAGGAATAATTTTAATGATAGACGAGGTCCGCTTCTATAATATAAGATAAAATTCAAAATAGCGGGTAGGGGCATTTATTTTTTTTTTTGTTTCTAGAAACCAAATAAAGATTAGGAAAAAATATGTTTTTAGACTTTGAAATACCTGCAAATTTTTTTTTTACCGTTAAAATATATCCAATTTTTTAGGATAAAGATATTTTTAATAAAAAATTTTTAATTTTTACTTTGTTGAATACTCTCCATTACGAATCTGTCAATAAAAACTTTTTAACAAAAAAAAAATAACCTATTTCAAAATCACTACAATGTAAAAAATAATTGTATATTACTTTTACTATTTTTTTCTTGGTCAAATTTGATTATTTATTTATATTCATTATTATATTGGGAAATCTTATGATATCAATTATTCTGATATTGTTTTATTTTTATCATAAATATATTATTTTTTTAGATAATTGCAGTGTTGCAAGTTAACGGAACCAAGCGACGTTGCCACATTGTAAAACAAAATTGTTAGAAAATTTTTATTGCTATCTATATTCGCATATATTATCTATTGAAAAACTAATTTTTAAGCAAAAAACTATGTGCTAATTTTTTTGATTTAATTCGCGCTAGAATCATCATCTAGCCCAGGGGTCTCCAAACTACAGCCCGCGGGCCAAAACCGGTGCGCGATTATCACCAATCCGGCCCGCGAAAACTTTCCTGATGTGCCCAGCATCTGGTCCACCTTTTAATTTATTGTAATAAATCAAATCAAACACATTAATCACAAAAAGTAATACTGATATGTTTTATATAACAACCAAGAATACAATAATTCATATAATTTAGTTTTTAAAATTATGGTAAAGTTGATGAAAATTATACGGCTGTGACTTACTAGTTAACTTGGAACAGATTTTATGTATTTCATTTTGAAAAAATTTTCTAAAAAAGAAAGCAAGCAAAGCAGCAGATTTATACATCTGATCAAATTGTCTGAATTTAAGAATCTTATAAAATTCCACCAATATTGACAGTTTTTAAAAAAACATTAATAAATAAAAAATCTATAATTTTCATTCGAAGTCCCGAAACAAGGATTTCTATACCCGTGATAAACTAGTTTCGAAATATCTTGATGTTATTTGTAACTGCTTATATGTATAAAGCACCGAGAGCATGGCGAAATCAACGGGATATGTATTCCAAGTTTGCGGAATAAAAGTTTTACATGTTTTTTATTACGTGACACATTCTTTTATCCGATCCAACCTTACTCAATAAGAAATACATGTTAAGTCTAGAAATTATCTTCGTCTTGGCTGAAGTTAAAATACCCCTAACACCTTTTTCAAAATTCGGAGATATTTAGGTTTTATTATTTTGATGATTTCACTTCTTATAGGGATAGGAGTAACATTCATCCAATTTTTCCAAAATTCAAACTTGAAGTACGTTTCAAATATCAAAACTAATGTGTGACATGAATTATTTTCAACAATATCAAGTATTTGTTGTAATATATATTGTTGTTGTACATAAATATTGTCAAATTTGTGAAAATTTTGATGACGTCACTTTCGTCACTTTGTATGGGAAGTAGATGTGATTTTTATTTAAATTTTCAATATTTCACACTAAGTTTGGGCATTTTAAATCAAAGCTCATAAGTCAATGTTAAGTTGTTATTTATAAAGTAACGTTGGACATGCTAGCTTTCATTAGACTACCCATTTTCGAACTTAATCATAATTTGTAAAATACCGACTTGAATACCGAATTTCGTGTCAATAGATCAAAAGATGGTGGTGACCGTGGCATGCAGGTTAAGTGTGTGGCTTAGCATGCTCGGAGCCCGGGTTCGATCCCCAGCCGTGGCGAAAAGTTTTTTCAATAAAAAATTTTTCTGATCGGTCACCACCTCTCTGCAGATAATGGCAAACCTCAGAGAGTAAATAATGCCATGTAAAGCTTCTTGAGAACATGAACGTTAGCCGTTCGGAGTCGGCATAAAACGTGTAGGTCCAGTTCTCGGTCAATTGTGTGCAAACATTTAAGAACACACACAACACAATTGATGAAAAGAAGCTCGGTCAAAGTCCTTTCAAGGGCTGAAATGGCCAATTTGTTTGTTTTTTTTTTTAGATCAAAAGATGATAAATTTCGACTAAAAATACTTTTGTTATATCGATCTTCTATACCTACCATCTATTCTTACCTATACCTACCATGCCTCTTTATAAAAATGGTATATAAATTTGACAGATGTCGTGATGTTGTTAGCCGCCGTCAATGTGTTCGAGCTATGATATGTTCAAAATGATTTACAAACTCGCACCACAGATTAATACGACGTCATACATACATACATGAATTCATACACACACACACTAATTCTCGAAATGTAAATATGCGCGTCTTACAAAATTCGATGTATTTAAATCAATTTTCAAAATTATAATGGTATCTTAATCTGATGACCTAGCTAGATCTTGGCCCTTGGAGCTTTATGGAATATTCAATCTTAAAAGTTTGGAGACCCCTGATCTAGACCACAGTGCGCCCCCATGAAACGCATGAAACGACCACACAAGTTTTCATACAAAATTCATTATCGGTAAAGATTTTTTGGTTCTCACTTTTCCTCTTTGTCATGTCGGATATGGTTTAAAGTGTATTAAAGGACAAACTAAAATTTTTTACAAAAAAATTAAAAATATTGTTTTAAAAACATAATCTTATGTTTTAAATTTGACTTCAAAAACAGTTGTGCTTGCATTAAATTTCTATTTTTAAATTTTTTTGTTTAATTTTATACTATTGTTTCTTCTCAGTATACTTTTATTTCATTTCACCTCAGTTCATGGAAAATATTTGTAGGTAAAATGTTTTTACGTATATTTAAAGCACTAGTTTTTCTGTTCAGTTTCACCAAAATCTATTAAGATAAACTTTAAGATATAAATAAGAGACTTTGAAAACTTCGTTAAACAATTTCATAAAAATATGTGTAATTTTGTTTTGGAAAAGTTATCATAAAACATGTCTTAAATATTTTATAATCATAGAATTATTTCGAAACAAAACAACTGGCAAAACAACTTTAAACTTAATAGAATCAATTGACAAGAACTTTTTTTATTAGAACTCTTGTGGTGACCGTGGCATGCAGGTTTAGTGTGTGGCTTAGCATACGCGGAGCCCGGGTTCGATCCCCAGCCGTGGCGAAAAGTTTTTTCAATAAAAAATTTTTCTGATCGGTCACCACCTCTCTGCAGACAATGGCAAACCCCAGAGAGTAAATAATGCCATGTAAAGCTTTTTGAGAACATGAATTTTAGCTGTTCGGAATCGGCATAAAACGTGTAGGTCCAGTTCTCGGTTAATTGTGTGCAAACATTTAATAACACACACAACACATTTGATCATAAGAAGCTCGGTCAAAGTCCTTTCAAGGGCTGAAATGGCCAATTTGTTTTTTTTTTATTGATTTTGGATGCTTTATGGAACATTTTACCTAATTTTTGCAAAACTTTAGGAGTTTTTAAAGTAAGGAGTGTGAAAAAAGGTTACAGCTATTTGTGTTAGTATTTTTTTATTGATTTACATAAGTATTAAAGTTAAGCTGACGTTACTTCCAATTCACACATGCGTAAATGAAGCAGTAAAAAAAAAAAAACCAACATAAAAGTGCTACCAAAGAAGGAAGAAGTCGTGAGTTCCATTCCTTTTAATTTTATACCTAGAAGGCATTCTTTTAACATAAACATGGCATTGGAAGAAATGCTTTTCTTAGACTTCTCTAAAAGTGCTTCTAGAATTTTTCAATGGAGGCTTTCTTTGAGTATGTAAGGATGTAAGGATTCTTTCCAGTATTTTTCAAGAAAACTTAACTTCCTGTCTTCTGGAAACAGTGTGTCTAAGAAGAGTTTTTATCAAAAAGTTTGCTGTTACGGTGTTCAGGATTTCGCGAGTTTGTCTTATCTGAAGTAAAAAAAAATTTAAATTGGTTTACTGAAGTCCTCAAAAATGTTTTACTCTTAATTTTTTCCTTAAGTTGTAGGTTTTTAAATTTTAACTTTGCGTAGCCACCATTTTGTTTTTATTAATTTTTGACGTAGAATTACGTCTTACAACGCAGTTTTAATGGGGTCGTTTTAGCAGATTTTTTTAAGGCCATGAAACCTTTTTGACGAATATTTTAGGGTATACCTACAGCCTTTAATACTCTTTTTTCAAAGAAAATATATAAACTAAAATATCAGATTTATCCTGCGCTGAATGAATTTCAAACTTTGAATTTTTTTCACTCTTATATTAAAGCCATAAAATAGTAAAATATAAGAAGTAGATAAGAAGATGTGTTCATATAAGAAAATATAACAAATATGTCATAGCGTGTACTGCCAATATAGATAACATGACATCTGTATATGGGCATTACCGCAGAAAAGTCTGTCGTGACCAAAAAATTAAAAGTTAACCAACATGTTTTTTTACTTTTATTATTAAAGAGAAATATTCAAAATTAATTTTTTTAAAGAGTTCAAATTTTTCCCATGTTGCGATGGCAAGATATCGGGCTACCAAGTTAAAGTTTAAGTTTTGGTCAGTTTTGTTTATTTCTATGATCATTTTCTCTTTACAATTCTAAGAGTAAATGTGCAACAACAACTAACCGCAAAATAAATGCAAAGAGAAAACAAATACCAATTAACTTGAAAATTTTGATTTGCTTTTAATGATATTCTGAGGTAACGTCACGCCAGACAAAAAAGCATTTAAAAAAGCGTGAAATTTTGCATATTAATAATTTTTAATAAAATTGAGTTAATTTTATAAAAAAATCGTTAAGAAGAAAAACCGTTAATTTTATATTAAATTTGAAAAGCGAGTAACGTCACGCCACATTGCTCGAAGTTTGCCTGATTTCGTTACTGAATTTGGTTGCAAGTATTTAAGTGGAATTTTTTTCCAACTTCTCATTGTCGATGGGGAATTAGTTAAAAAAAATATAATATAATAGCTAAACCTTATGTTTTATATACATCAAATATTTTTTTAAACAAATTTTAACTTAAAATGTTCCGATGGAAATTGAAGTAACGTAACAATAACAAAAAACAAAAGAGTTCAGCTGCTACAGCTTTTTCGCACTTTCTCAGCATTAACTCATTTGAAGCCACAATCCAAATCATCAAAAAGTTTTAATGATAAAGATTCTAGTGGCTCAAAACAAAGTTAATGTGGAAAAAATTTACCCACCAAAGTTTGAGTTGGGCTCAGGGACAACACAAGACGTAACTACTAACCATGCACACATAGATCTAATTACAGAATAGCTTTTAATCTACTTTTGAGTTGACCTTTTGACAAGTTAACATCAAAAACGCTACAGTTGTTAACAGAGGTACTCATGCGGTTTAAAGGAGCAGTTAACATATTCGTTCGTTCTACTAAAAGGTAAATAAATTAAAGTGATAGCGTTTCTACTGCTTCTACGGTTAGAGTTAAAATTAATGAGAGAAAGAATTTCCGGAGAATCGAAAACACCGGACATGAGTTGGTGTAAATAAACGATATCTGCGGACCTCCTTCGCTCACTTAGTGACTGCATTCTTAATAGTTTTAAACGATCCTCATAAGGAGGAAGGTTTAAAATATCAGTACCACTTAAGTACCACTTAGAGCAAACCGAACAAAACGTTTTTGGATCCTCTCTATTCGTTCAACATGCACATTATAACTTGGGGACCAGACTTGACTTGCGTACTCCAAGTGAGGACGCACAATTGCATAATATAATGTTGTACTTGTAAACGTGCTATTGAATTCTTTGGCCCAGCGTTTTATAAATCCAAGCATTGAAGACGCTTTTTTACATATATTATCAATATGAATGTTGAACGATAACTTAGAATCCATGCATACACCAAGGTCTTTGACCACATCTACACGACTTAAAGCAGTATCTTTTATATTGTTATCAAATAATAAATTATTCCTTTTTCGCGAAAAGGTCATAGTTTGGCATTTACTAGGATTGAGAAACATATTATTTTTAGAACACCAAACTTCAAAGGATATCAGATCAGCCTGGAGTAGGTTAGAATCATCTTTAGTATTTATTTTTCTGTATATTTTCATATCGTCTGCATAAATCAGCAGACGAGAGTGTTCAATGACGTGTGTAACGTCATTAATTGCTAAAATAAACAGAAGCGGAATAAGGCCGAATAAGGATTAAAGCTCTTCGTGTGAGGATATTCTCTCACCAGTGATCGATCAACTCCTGAAGGCTTCGTTAAAATCTCTCACACAGCTATCCTGTGTTCGTGTTTGTTTTTTGTTTTTGTTAAGCTGTTATAATTCGCAAGTGTTTTTATAAAAGAGAGCAAAGCTTTTAATAAACTTTTATTGTACTTTTGTAAAATGTGCTTGCTTAGAGTTTGGCTACCGCTGCTAAAGTTGATTAAGCTATTTATTTTTATCGCTATACATCTCTATATAAATGACTGTACATTTAGACGTCTCTCGCATAAATAATATATTTTGACTTATTTCTTATATTACAACCGTCAAACCACGAAGGAAAACTTTTTCAATGTAGGCAAAAGATACTCCGAAGCCCACATTCATACATACGCTGTCTTGAAGCATGTCCTCGTATACAACTTTTGTCTACAAAGTTAACATTTACACTGGTGAGTCCTTTGTTCATTTCCCTTTCTTTTTATGCCCTTCTTGCCACGATGAAGCACTCGAGTGAAAGTAAATTTTTTGTTAATTCATTTACAGAATGTCTGCCACGCGTACATAATATGCTGGTGCTTTTTTCGCTTTACACTGCGTTATACTTTTTTTTTTCTTTTCTTTTGTAAAGACGTTCTCTTGTCGCTCCCACATAATGGCGAAGAAAATTAAATGAAAATTCAGTCACTGGCTGCAGCAGCATAAATTAATTTCAATATAATTAGACGAATTGAAATTGTAAGAGTTCAAGTTGAGAAGAGTTGGAGTTGGAGTTGGAGTTGAAGTTGTCGTTGGATTTACAGTAGAAGTTGTCAGGCTAAAAGGTTTTCTCTGCAGCCGGTATTTGTGCTGGTATTTGTTTTTTTTTTTTGTATTTTCTTTAAGAACACTTTTTAAAAAAATGTTAATTTTTAAATTATATAAAATTTGCATATGAAGTTAGCAGTAGAATACAAAATCAAGAACTTTAATATACAGTCTAAACTTGGGGCAAAACTTTAAGTTAAATTAAATTTAAGCATATTCAAAGTCAAAGAAAGAACAAAATGGTTGTCGCATAGAAAAAGTTATGTTATTTCATTGTCTGCCACATGGAATGGCAGCAGCGTCAGCTCATTAATATGCGTCGCACAGCGCATTGGCAACACTGTTGGCCACAGTCAGCCATAACAGCAACAACAACAACAACAACAACAACAATTGCCTTACAACTTTCCGCCTGCCATTCTGTGTGGCACTTAAAAACCCGCAAAAGCGTAGCCAAACACAAAAATGCGTGAAAAACTTTAGCTTATTTTCCGGTCGCCTGCCGGTGAAAATGAAATCTGTAGAAAAACTTCCAATGCAATTAGCTAAAGAGAAAATCAAAATATTTTCATCTCTTTGGCGGCCATTCAATGTTTCAGTGTGGTTGTTGTATGGTGCCATCCGTCAACTCCATGCTAACCAATATTAGGCGAAGAAAAGTTTTCCTTTTATTTTGGAATTTAGTGTAGCAAAGTATTTTGGCAACATTGTGGAGTTGGGCTCTTTTGCCAATACACAAGTGGTCGTTGTAATGTTTATTACAAACACAACAAATATTATTTTCTCTTTGCACGTAGCGTAAATAAATCCTTTTTAAATAATCGCTTGGCACGTTTTTATAGCCTTAATTCTTTTTGCCTTTTTATTTCATTCTTTCTTTAGTGTTTTTTTTTTTTTCTTCATCCTTCATCTAATATTGTGGCACTTATTATCCTTGCTGCAGCAGTTTTGCATTCGACACGCGGTTTACCCGCAAATTTTTATGCTAAGACTTACTTCATGTTGTTGTTATTGTTGTTGTTTGTGAAACAACAACATAAAAGCATAAGAAAAACCATTGCAATTTCTTAAAGATTAACGGGGTAGAAATAGCTGGCATTGCGAAAAATGCTCCAAGACGCTTGGCAGGACTTCTTGCAAGCAACTCAAGTGTGATGCAATGCAAATGGAAACGGAACTTAAAATTAATCACGTTTCCGGGCTGCTCTTGTGTATGGCTAAGTGCGCGGCATTGTTTGTGTTATTTTTCTTGGTTCAGCAACATTGAGCGAGTAAGAAAAAAAAAAAAAAGAACTAATTAAAATGTAGTTCTAATAGAATACACGAAATTATAATGGACCAAGTCTGTGAATAACAATGACAATAAAGCAACACTCTGTTCTTGTTTGCTTTGAAAAGAAGCTTGGGGAAAAATTCTTCAAATTTCTTAAGGCGCTAGTTAAATTTTTCACATGAAAAAAGGTAGATGTTTAGAATTTTTCACATATAAAAACGTTCAACCAAATTAAAGTGTAATCCAAGCAAGTTGTAACAGGGGTAAGATGCAGTGGGCTAATGACTCAGTACGGTATTTCCATGTTAATGTGGACACGGTATTTAAAAAAAATTTGTCATTGCTTTTCTAACTGCAACTATACACAAATAAATTTTCAATAAAAGCAACCCCACCAGGAAATGGGTCGATCCGTCTTTGAAGACGTCTTCGAGATATGTCAGTTCCTTGCAAGACAGATCGATCCATTTCCATGTGTGTCTTTGAAGAGATTGGCAAACAAAATTCCACTTTGTCGTGCAATACATGCTGTCGAAATTTCTTCAAGGACGGCATGCGTCCATGTATTGTAGACAGTGCTGTCACTTTACCACAATTGTGGTAGATCTACCACTTTTTTCGACTTTTTTGACATCTACCACTTTTACCACCCACTATTTACCTTTTCCCAAGATCTACCACTATTTTATTTCTGTCACAATTTCTATCAGCAATCTATTTTTAAAGAATTATATCTATTATTTGTTTCTTTAATTTAATTTTTATAATATTTTACCGAGACAGGAAATGGAATTTTGTAAATGTGTGATTGGATTTGAATAGTATTGCATTGGAATAAATCATAAAATCTATGCAAAAAACACATAAAAATTTGATTTTCAGTTCTTTTTCAATTAGCCCGAAATTCTTTTTTTTTAATTTCGCAGGACACGAAAACGTTACCTAAGTTACAACTCTTAAAAAGTTTTCAAATTCAATATAACACCTAATCTAACAATCTTTTGGTGCGCATGAAAACTTTGCTTGAAAGTTGCTTATTTTCTTGTTCGCGAGCAGCTCCTAACTTGGCTCTTGGCTTGCTCGTCAAATTTAAAAAACAGCATGGGCCACTAGCGTCTAAAAAGTAGCGAGATCCAATAACGAGATTTTTACGTTTATCAGTCTTTATGATCCGGTATTCACAATTCAAAATTGATGTAATGGAATGTTTGGAAAATAATTTGAGAAAAATTGTTTATCTTTTTTTTCCAATAAAATTTAATGAATGTTAAAATAAAGCTATACCATAATTTTTATGAGATTACTGCAAGTAAGCCCCCCTTTTTGAAGATAGGAAAAAATCTACCACTAATTTTCTTAATCTACCACTCTTTTCAGATAAAATCTACCACTATTTATAATTTTCAAGTGACAGCACTGATTGTAGAACGGATGCATAGTATAAACAATATAATACGCTCTCCGAGCATAGCTTTGTTTTTTGTTAGTGAAATGTTTATGCTCAGAGAGCATAACAGAGAGAGAGAGAGAGAGCGCGAGAAAGAGAGAGGGATAAAAGTTGACTGCAGTGTTGCCAGATTGCGGCTAGGACCATTCCCGTTTTGTCCATGCATTTCAATAAGTTTTTCCCGTTTTTACTTTTTCATTTTTCCGTTTTTTTCCCTTTATTTAAAAGTAAATAAAAGGCAATAATATAAAAACTTTTTATTTTCTGAATTTTTTATTTATTTATTTCATAATAATTTGGTAATAAATAATTGGTATATAAAAATATATTTATATAATTTAATTTCTGTGCATTAGATTAGGCTGAAATTAAAGTTGGAAAAATGCACCCGTTATTTAAAAAGAACTTTGAAATAGCACAAAAAAATCGATTTTGCTTACCAAATTTTTTTTTGTTCTTTACTTATGAATTTTTTTTTTTGTCTGATACTAGGAAATGGTGTAACGTCAAAAAGGACTTACTAGAACTTCATATTCCTCTCAAGGTTTTTCGACTTCCAAAATCATATTCGAGTGGTAAACAATTCTACCTCGATTTAACCTCACTTGAGCTTGAATTCCTTGCTCATAAAATTAAACTTCTTTAAAAGTTTTGCACTTCTTTGGAAATTAATTAAATATTAACTATTTTAATGATTTGTCTTTTAAGCTCAGAAATGAAATGTAAGTCATGGAAAACAACATTTTGATATTATGTATATTAATATTATTTATTAGCACGTGGAATATGATTTTTTTACTTGTGCGTTTTCCTTATTTTGCCATAAAAAATAAAAAAAAAACAAAAATAGTATTTCAGCAATTGACGAAATTGAAATGGAAATTGAAGTTGAATTGACGAAAATTCTTATAAATACATGTGAAGTTTCTGGCTCCTTCACATAGTTTTAAAATTTGGAATATATGAAAAGAAAAATGCATAAAAATAGAAGTTGATTTTTTGAAAAATAAGTTTTCATCTATAAATGCGTCCAACCTAATTTTTCCCGTTTTTACAACTGTTTTTCCCGTTTTCCTTTTTAGGTCAGAAATTTCCGAAAAACGGGGAAAAACCCTATTCTGGCAACACTGGTTGACTGCCACATAAAAATATACAGGGGGTTTGTTTTTAATCTTTTTGAATTTATTTTTAATATAAGAAAAAAATTAATTATATTAAATGATATAAAAAATAATGATATAAAAACAAACTAATGCTAAACAAAAATAGTTTAAAAGTTAATTAAAAAACACAAATATTAATAATTATAAAAATTATTTCTTTGGCTATTTTTCTGCAGACGCAGCATTTCTGTTTCTGAAGTCCTGTTTATGCAGCTTATTTTTCGATAGTCTAAGGACTTTTCTGAGGTCTGCTACAAACTCATCGTCATAGTTAAAGTCAAGAATCATTTGTTTGCATAAAATTTATTCGATGTTTCCTAGCTTTCCGCCACACTATTTCTGTAAAGCAACAATCTGGAAACATATTAATTATAAACTTTTACAATTAGTCCTTAAAAGATTTGTCAAACTAACAATGTTTTTATAACCCCTTAGCTCTTCGCTCAGATTCTGAAGGTTGATTCTACTAAAACTTGCTGCCGAGCAACATCAACAGAGCACTCATTCAAAATTCGCATATATATATTTTTTTGTTTTTTTATTTCCTTTCGGATTGAAGAAATTTCCTTCTTTATAGTGCTTGGTTTTCACTTAGTCATTTTTTGTTTGACATGAAATTTAAAAGTTTAAAAAATCACATAAATAACATTTTTTTTTTGCAATTTTTGCTATAGACATGTGAAGAGATCAGTTTTTCCTATTTTTCGCCATTGTCAAACAGAAAAAAATCACAAAGTGTTGGCATTTTTCATGTGACTGACAACAACTGACCATTGAAATTGACATAGTGAAAACCAGGCTTAGGGATGTCGGAAAAACATCGATGCATCGAAAATATCGATGTTTTGCGTCGATGCATCGAAAAATTTTCATTCGATGTTTGAATAGCCGATGCATCGATGTTTTTTAAATATCGAAAACTGACAACACTAGTACAGCGAACCGCGATTTCTATTTTTAAATTGTGCAAAAAAATAAAGCGAGCATTCACAGGTTTTCTTATTATAACTCTCTCTCTTAACTGTAAGTCAAATTGAGAATAGATTTTTAAAATGTAGGTTATAAAAACACTAAAAATTTAGGGAGAGTTTTGGAGGACTTAAAAATTTAAATTTTTATGATTTTTGTGGTTTAACGAAAACGTTTTTTAACTGATTCGATAGTCCATTAGAAACATAAATAGCTCAGGTATAGTAATTAATTTGAAATTATGTTCAATTTTGCTTATGACATATTTTGTTGTTTAGTAAAATCTTAAAAATCGTCTACAAATCGATGCATCGATGTATACCCTTCAATGCATCGAAAGATATCGATGTACATTTCGATGCATCCAATCACAGAAAAACATCGATGTATTTTTCCCACTGACATCCCTACTTCTTTATCATTTTTTTTAAATGTTTCAAAAAAATTTCACCAACAAGAACAAAATATTTTCACAGAAAAATTGAATTAATATTAAATTAGAACTGACTGTTGACAATTTTCACTATGGTTCCAAATTTTAAATCAATTTCAAAACTGGTTTTGAGTGCCTTGCAAAGCGTCAACGTTCGCTCTTAGTATTACAAAAAGAATTTTTTTTGGTGAGAGACGAGCGTTGAATTGCTCTCTGAGCATTTTTGAAAAAAAATTTAATGGGGGGATATTCAAAGTTTGTTGCCGACAATATGATGACGTTTCTTGCAAGACGGATCGATCCATTAACATGTGGGTCTTTGAAGACATTTTCAAACAAAATTCCACTTTGGCTTGCAAGACATGTTGCTGCGTCCATGTATTGTAGAACGAATGCATAATAAAAATAAAATCATACATGGTTATGTTTTTTTATGAGAGAAATTTCATTTGGTTGCTTAAAAGTTATTTATTTATTTGTTGCTGACAATATAATGACTTGTCTTTCAGAACGTCAGCGTTCGCTCTGAGTATGCGTAATTGGTCTTCGAGACGGTTTTGAAGACTTCGTCTTTGAAGACTCATATTCCAACTGGGACATTACTATCATGTGTCATATTTAAGAGTTGACATTACAATAAGTCTTTGACGCCTATTCTAGTTACTGTGCTTAAGAAAAAACCTGCTATTGCGAAGAAACATATGGATCTGGAGGTGTTAGAAATAGAAATACCATTATCTATATTAAAACGTCAATTAGTTACAAACCAGTTATAATAAATATCAATTATATATGTAATTATTTAAATTTTTGAACCCTGAAGTAGTTTTTTATTATAATAAAATTTGATTTAGAACTGTGATTCGTTCTTTAATTTAAATTTTTAGAGCATAAGAGCTAGAAGAGGTGCATAAGAGTTATTTAATTTAATTTAAAAAAAAACAAAAGTAATGCGATTTACCAATTTTTTGTAACGCTAGTTACCACATAATTTTTGAACTATTTAAAATACTTCGGTTTAGTATTTAGTTTGTTGCTTGTGAACAATCATTTTAAAACTCAATGCATAACTCATATTGTGAGCATAGTTTTGTAGTGATAAATTCTTTGTCAACAAGGAATAACCGCTAAAGTCGAGTTAGAACAAAATGAGGTTATGAATTTCTTTGCTTTTTCGCAACGAAAAACTATAGTACTCAAATTTTTATGGTTGTACCTTGAAAATTAAATGTTTGAGGCCAAATCTGAGCAATAAAAGCCAAGGTATCCTGATATTAAAGAGCGATTTTCATCTGAAAAAAGGTATACAGCTTTATTATGAATAATTTTTTGCCCGGACTTGGAAAATGGAGTTTCTCTTTTTAAGACAAAGGTCATTTTATTGGGTGAATATTATGTTACAACTGAATTTGTAAAGCAATTTAGATCATTAAAAAAATCATTATTTTCATAAGGATAGCTTTTGTATTTGTTAATCTAAGTAATAAAAATAAAAAGCTTAATTTAACTACATAATTTTTTCTGAATGTAATGTGAGTTACCATGGAATTAACTAGTAGTTTGAGAAATTTTTTATGTTGTAAATGTTATTATAATATAAACATGTTCAGTGCACCGTGCTATAGTGAAGTTTTGTCTTGTTAACAGCTTTCATTATTTTAACAAAGAATTGATTCAATTTTATTTTGAATATAAAAATAAATTTGTAAAGTTTGGCAATTTAGAAATTTTAATTTTAATCTTTAAAAAAACTTTTAAAAAAAAATTATGTATATTAAATTTTTTAAAATTTTAATCGATTAAATACAATATTTCAAATTTTACTTCATGCCCTAGTCTACAACACTTTTGTGGCAAGTACAACTCTTACTAAATTTTTTTAGATTTCCAAAATTTTACAATTATTTCAAAACAAATGTATTTTCGTAAATTTTGTTACAACTTGCCCCAGGTTCCGTAGTAGTTTACAAAAACTCAGAGTTGTTTTCGGAGAACTAACAGGTCTCAGTTGACTATTGACTGATTCTTCTACACGCAAAGAAAAAAACCGATTATCGCCAGTTTGCTGCAAACGAACTTCGTATGGCGTGCTTAAAATCGTTTTTTGGAAACGTTTGTACAGTTGTCATAAGAATAATCAGTTGCGGGAAACGCGTTTTTAGTTGCAAGAAATAAATTTCATTTGCCATTTACATAAGGACATACAAATTTGTAATCTAAAAAAATTCATTTTACGTAATATCTCACAATAGCTCAATGGAAGCAAGCTAGACAGTCACGCGGACGAACTGGGTTCGAATCCTGGCTGTGTAAGTATCAAAAATTTCAATTTATTTGTTGAAATTATAATTATGTTTCATTAACTGCTACGTCAAAATAAGTTTTACTTAAAAATGGTTTATAAAAAAAAATATATATGTTTGGTGTCCTTGTTGGGGATTGAACCCAGGTCGATTGAATTCCTAGACTCGAACGCCAACACACTCGGCTAAACTTGATAAAATATCATTTAGTTCGATGTTTTTTCGTTTCAAGCAAGAATATTTTTAAGTTGATGACAACTGAATATTCGTTTGCGGCAAATACAGTTCGCTAACGATGTATAGTTGGTGAATTTATCAGTTACGGTAAACAAAAAATTTCTTTGCGTGTAGTTCCACCCCAAACAGTCTTCACATTTTCTGCCCTATTTTTCTCACATTAAAATGGATACTCGAATAAAATTTTTGGAATTTTATAAAATCGAGCCAACAACCTGCGATAGACCGAGTTCAATCCTACATCTGTCAGAAAGTTTTTTCTACAAAAAATTTTTCTTTTAAAAATATCACCTTTCGAAAAAGGTTTCAGATGAACTAATTTTTATAATAAATTTTAAAGAATGCTTCTTATAAGAAACAAAAAATTTCAATAATAACTAATTGTTAACGATATTTTAAGGGTTAGAAGGTCGTGCATCGTTAAGGTGCTTCCGAGGTGGCCTTTCGGTCCATTACGAATCCCTTATTTGATAATTTGTTTCGCATTTGGTTGTGATACCCAACCATTCTATGGTCTAAGTTAACTTCCATATGTCTAACAATGTTGTGTTCAGTAGCTGACCCAAATCTCTGAAATATCTGTTTCCTGTGTATAGGAACCAACGATTCTGTAGATTTTGACATTCACACAGTAAATGGGTGATTGTTTCCTTTTCTTCCTGAGCACGTCTGTAATGGTTCTGTTTGTGTCTATCGTAATTCCAATTCTTACAAGATCATGTACTTTGTTCTACATTCCCTTCTACATTGCTATGTCCGAGCACCCAACAGAGAGTGACATTTTGGGTATAACAGACACTGTTCAGAGCTTGTTTGCAATAAAGTACCGTTCGGACTTTTGTCGTTTAAAAATTGCAGGAGAAGTTAAATACAATTGGAAGAGATTCAAGCATTAAGCAACTTCCAGTGGAGCAAATAATGACACTCTTAAAATCTATCGTTTTTCAGGACTTTCACTGGAAAAAAAAGGAGAAACAGAGCGAGACATAAGCTTCATTTCAAAAATAATTTGTGTTTGATTGAATTTAAACTGAACACAAAGTATTTTCAATTACGGAAAAGTGGTTTTTGTTCCTCCTAAAAATTTTTAAAGTGTGCACACACGCTAACACTTTTAACCAGCGCAAAAAAAAAAAAAAAACAAATTAGTTGAATTCATCGAGCTTCACATTTCAATTATGACTTTAATATTCGGTTCTTATAAATAGCAACAGAGCTTGATGTTTCATACAATAAACTCTCAAGAAAAATATTAAGTCGTGTAAAGAAAGCTCTTGCTGCGGAAGTAAAAGCGGCACTTCTTATAAAAGGAAATTTCTAAGTACTCTAAATATGACCAATTGCAAGGGCGTCAAATGTAAATAAATAAAAAAAAAAAATTATAAAAATAGCATTTCTTACAAATCACTTTTAAGTTTGTTAACAACCACTCAACTGCTGAATGCCGGAAAAAAAACTGTAGTAAACAAAGTAGTGTGAAATGCAAATGAATATTAAAAAGAAAAATAAAATATTACAAGAAAACACAAAAACAAAAAAAAAAATCAAACATGAACTGGTGCTCCTTGGAAATATGAAACAAATGTAAAGTCAAGAGAAAGAAAAAAAAAATCACTTTAACTCCTTCAATAGCTGTATTTTTACTACTAATATTTTTTTTGAACTTGTTTACTTAGTTTTTTTTTTTTTAAAAAACTCTTTTTGTCGGTTAGTTGTTTGTGGCAAGCCTCTTCGTTATCGTCTTGCTACTGCTTTGCTACTTTTTGGCACACGGCATTTTCTTCGAGTGCGCGTTATCGCGTGTGCCAAGCACCTGCCAGCCTGCCTGCCTATCTACCCGCGGCTAAGGCAGCAGCAGACGCCACAAAATGAACGAAGAAGAAGAAGAAAACGATTAAGAATTCGTAGTAGAAAACGATGTAAAGTGATTTTGTGGCAACTGCAAGGGCGACCACTTAAAAATTCCTGCAACTAAAAAGCAACACAAAAAAGAATGCGAAAAAATGTGTTAAAAGAAAATGCAAAATACACAAAATAATATTTTATTCGTACGTGTGAAGGCAAAGAATTGCCAGCCAAGCCAAGCCAAGCCGCACTTAACGTCAAAGAACTTTGCCTGCATTGCAGCGTTGCCAGAGTGCGGCATTTAATTTACATTTTCTTGCAGATTATGAATGAAGTTGATGGTGGATGGCTGGATGGGTGGTGTAAGTTAAGTGGGCGGTGTGGGCAGAGAGGCAGCCAGTAGCGCGCAGCAGACGCGTAAATTTTCTTAAAAGTTAAGATGACGGATGATGCAGTATTGTGTGAATGCTGTTGGCAACAACACTGACTAAATTCAAAGTGCTGGCTATGTTGAATGGATGAATTGTGTTTTGAAATGAATAACAAATTGTGCGACAGTTTTTCTTTTTCTTTTTTTTTTGTTATTTCGACAATGATTTATTTATAAAAAAGTGCTAACAAACTGTTTCAGTGCCAAACTGTATGATTTTTCTGTATAAAATAGTAGTATTATTTAGCTATAAGTATACTAGCTGAAACTCGTCGCTTGCCGCTGCACCCAACAAAAATTATTTCTTGTAAATAACTACTTTTTGTAAATAACTTTAAAATCAGAAAAACAATCCGTACACGTCAGTGATGATATCGGATCATTTTCGAGAGTACTTTTTTACAAAGGCAAATTGTACTTTTTTATTGTTTCGGGTACTTTTTACTAAGTAATGATATGTGAATAAATACATTTATTAAAACCAATACTTTTTTAAATTTTAATTAATTTATCACATAAAGAAACAATAAATAATCATGCTATCTTTCAGAACCCGTTAAATATATATATATTAGGGTGTCTCGACCTCTATGAGGGGAAAAAAGTTGTCATTGCCACCAACTTAAAATTAACCTTGATCGATTTGGCTGTAACTATAGCCGCCAGTGATCTAAACCCTTTTGAAAAACAACCAAAAACCATGTTTTTCGTAAAAATATAAGCTGGTGTAGCAGTTAGAAATAAACAAATGGTTGGAAATAGTAGTACTGAAGAAGATCTTACTTTCTGATCCAAAAAATTTCAAATGTTTGCCGCCTGACCAAAGATATTGCGAATTTTAATGAAAATATTTGACTTTTTTTTAAAAAAAGTTCTTGTTCTGAGAACATTTCTAAAATCAACGGCAAATAATACGTGACTGGGCGAGAATTTTGGCAACAAGTTTATCTTCAAAATTCATTTTCAAAAATGATTTTTTACTCTTGACATAATTTCAAGCAAAATTCTTTAATATACCAGAGTACTTTTTTCGGCAAGAAGTTACTCGGTTACTTTTGTAGAGTCTCAAAAAAGTACTATTCCACTCAAAATATCATCCCTGGTACACGGCATCCCATTAAATTTTTCTTATAGATTTGGTTTCTCTAAACACGAAAATAGAAAAATGGTTTTCAGATGTTCTCGTTTTTTCAAATATAGTCGCACATATTTAAATATACAATGATGGACAATATTGTTCGCGAATCTCAAAAAATATACCAAAATGTTAATATTTTATTATAAAATAAAATCAATTTATGCAAGATAAAAGAAAACAATTAGAACTGTTTTTTAACCAGCAACGAGTAGATTTAAAAAGACCAACATAAAATTTATATTTTATACAAAAATATGATTTGTTTTATATATAAGAGATGTACACACTAAAGTCCGTCTGCTGACAAATCATATTTTCCATCAATTAGTATTTCGTGTGCCAACTCGTGATTTTTTGTTTAGGCTTTTATTCTGTTCGGCATTCTTTTAACAAGATTTTCTTATGTATCAGGACTAATTCTTTGCCATATTAGAAGGCTCGCTGCCAAAGTTCAAACATATCCTTGTAAATATTTTCCATATTTAGAATGAACCAGAGATGTGTATTGGGACTTATATCAGGAGACTGCGCAGGCCAATCTAGAAGTTTGATACCATTTCCATTGAACCACCCCTTTGTTATTTTAGCCGTGTGCTTCGGATCGTTGTTATGCATGAATACATCATCCTGCCCCTGTTAAGCTTCAAATATATCCAAACTAGATAAATACGAGTCTTCCAAAATATTAATATTATCCGTGGCCCTGACTATGCCTTTGATTCGTCGGTGTTCTCCGACTTGATTGCCACGAAAACATCCCCAAAGCATCATTGAGCCACCTCCAAATTTCAATTTCACCTGACCCAAAACGGTTTATTTTAGTTTTATCTCACCATATTTTCCATTTCATCTGACCACCTGCATCCAATCATCAACGGTGAACTGCTCAAAATTTTTGCGAACGCATATCTTTGCTTTCGGTGCTTATCAGCCAGAAAAGACTTCTTCACTTTTGCTCTAGGTTTAATTCCACTTTTCTTTAGGCTCCTGCGTATTGTCGTATCATTGACCTCTACTCCGAGTTCCTGTATCAGGACCTGATTTTTCTCCTCAGCAGTATTTTTAGCCCCAATGTTTATTAAACACCTGGTTATGCGCTCTACGCCTGGTGTTAACTTTCGTGCCCTACCGCCACATTTTCTTGAAGCAAGTCCATAGTCAGTCCTCCTTAGTTAGTTCTAAGTATTCAACGCAAATTAATTATTTTCTTTCATCTATATGCCCAAATATGTGACTTCAGTCACATTCTTGAGGCCTGCGCCCTCCAAGCTAAAAAAAAAATAAGGTTGACCATGCGATCATTTGGCTTTAAGCAACATTACTCTCATTTGAGGTCATAATGGGGTGGGACATAAAAGTTTGGTCAATTTGGCTTAAATTGTTATTTGATGTAGTGTAGTCCAGTATATCAGAGTAATATTTTTGCATCAAAAAGCTTACTTATTTTTGTTTGAAAAAGCTTTCATGCAAAAAAAGGCTTTTTTGCTTTATGGGGTCAATTTGGACCATGAGGATTGGGTTTTGAGGGTAAAACTGTTCTAAAAAATTAGTCTAGGATTATTCTAGGATTGGGTTTTGAGGGTTAAACTGTTCTAAAAAATTATTCTCCAGGCAATTTTTAATATTTTCACTAATGGACATGAAGTCGATAAGGTTAATGAGAAAAAAGTCTTCCTAACAAACACCGCATCAACATGTACTTGTGACCTTGAACCTTGAATTTCTCTAAAACGGATCGAGGAATTGAAGAATGATAAGCAGCAATAAATTCAGCGTCCTCGTATCATGCTGAAATTATGTGTTTCAAGCTTGTTTGGCATTTGGACAAGCAGAGTGTAATCAATGAAATGACTGAAAATAATTTAAAATGCGTTAATTTGGGATTGATATTCAGCAACATGGAATGAAAACTTCACAAAGTTACATAATGAATACATAAAAACGTTCATAATTCAAAAATAATTAATTGTTCACTTAATATTGCACACATTAGATGTGATATTTAAAACTTAGCTCGAAATTTGGGAAAAACTGACTGAAAACTGCGCCGAGTCGAAACCGGCCCGGTTTTGCTCAAAAACCCGATTTTTTAGAAGAAATTTTCGAAAAAAATTATGCATTTGAAATTTGCGCAAAATTAACATCATCCATCTACTTTGATGTAAAATTTAGTGAAAAATCTGATTCTGATTCAAAAAATTCACTGGATCATGATACCCATCGTCACAACAACGCATTCGGACATTCATCCTTCGGAATCTCTATAGAACTAAGGAATCAAAAATTACAACCGACTACATCATACCTAGTGTGAAATTCAATTAAAAATACACCACATCTATTCCCAGCAGACAAAAATAGAAAGACATCATCATATAACCCTACGGTAATCTCCAATTCCACACTTATGGCTCCAAAATAAAGCACGGAACAGAATCAGGTGTGTACTGCGAAAAGCTACAGATCAAAAAGTCATACAAAGTTTCTGATAACTGCAGTGATTTTGCAGAAATCTTTTTTTTTATATTTTAAAAAAAGAACAATAAACAGCGGCTTCTATCTGAGGCCATGTCTAGGAGCAGTACAAGTTCCAACGAGTTTTTTTAGGAATTATGCGATGCATTTGTGTCGGTGAATATACCACTGAGCAAGGTGAACAGCCCACAATTAAGAGGCTTCTTGGAGAAGAGCATGAAGCGAGGTATTCCCAATGAGTCCACATTGAGGTAAAACTGCATTCTAGTATGCTATGAGGTAACTTTAAGGTACATAAGAAAAAGTGTGACTGGCAAAAAAATGTTCGTGTTCATAGACGAAACAACCCTCAAGTTCAAACATAAAACTATATGTAAACTTTTCGATAAATTAATGATATTACTTTGGACCTGCAGGTAAATCAAATTGCATATGCTAGTTTTCGCTCTATTGCTCAAATATTGGGGGGGGGGGAAACACTTTACGACTATGCAATTCGAAGAGGAACTTATATCCCATGACATATCGTTTTTTAAATATGCTACTCATGTAAGTGCAGACGCTGAAAGAAGTTTTTCTGTTTACAAAAACATTTTGGCAGATAATAGACGTTCTTTTAATTTTAAAAACCTGAAAATGTACCTTGCTATATACCGCAAAGCTGTGTATAAAAATTTTAAAAATAAATATTAACAAGTAATGAAAGTCTAACAAGGAAAGGTCCCCAGGTGACAGCCTCCGATTAGAATGATTTTCGGATATGTGATAGAAGACAAAAATCTAAGGTCGACGTATTTTTATACGTGCTCAATCGATGAGCGTTCAAAAGAGCGTTTTTTTAAAGATCTATCAAATATATAATGTTTTTTTAAGAAAACCATAACAAACCGAATTTATGCCGAAATTCAGTTTGAAGGACGTGGACTTATTTTAAAATGAATGCTTTATATTATAAAATTTAAATTAAAAAAAATTATTTTCATATCTGATGAGTTATTCATTCAAAAAGTTGAGGTTTTGAAATTAGAAGAAGATTTTTATTATTTTTCCTGCTAAAAACTAAAAAAAATTTTTTTAAAGAAATATGAGAAAATGCATTCCATTTCTTTTGCAAAAAAAAAAAAAAACAAATTCGCCATTTCAGCCATTGAAAGGACTTTGACCAAGCTTCTTATGATCAATTATGTTGTGTGTGTTATTAAATGTTTGTACAAAATTGACCGAGAACTGGACCTACAAGTTTTATGCCGACTCCGAACGACTAAAGTTCATGTTTTCAAGAAGCTTTACATGGCATTATTTACTCTCTGGGGTTTGCCATTGTCTGCAGAGAGGTGGTGAACGATCAGAAAAATTTTTTGTTGAAAATACTTTTCGCCGCGGCAGCGGATCGAACCCGGGCTCCAAGTATGCTAAGCCACACACTTAACATGCATGCCACGGTCACCACCATTTCTTTTGCATATCGTAAAAATGTACATATTTGCTACTTTGGATGATTAAAACTATTGTTTACTTGTGCGATGAGAATAACAAGAAAAAAGCACACATTTTGTATGGAAGCCGCATGAAATGTCAACTTTTCCGATCAAATATTTAAACATAAGAATAGGCCATAAAAAAATAAAATTTTTGATACCCATAGTGGGTACTTTTAATGTAATGAAATTTTTTCTTTAAGGAAAAAAAATGCATTTCATTAAAACAAAAATTTTATTATAAACAGTAACAAATTTAAAAAAAACAAAAAAAAATGTTAGTTTAAAAACTGTCTTTAATCAAACATAAATTAATATAAAATAATTATGACAACATACTTCTTTGATATCGACTAAAAATTACAACAACAAAATTACAACAAAATTTTTTTTTTTTTTAAAAATTGATGCCATCATGTATGGTTTTGTAAAAGCTTTCGTTTGGTACCAAATTTGTAAATGTTTCCATGGAAAATAGTGAAATTATAGCAAAAAAACGAAATTTTCGCTGATTTTTGAACTCGAGTTTGAAACCCTAAATCATCGATTGAGCACGTTTAAAAAAATGCGTCGACCTTAGATTTTTGTCTTCTATCACATATCCGAAAATCATTCAAATCGGAGACTGTCACCTGGGGACCTTTCCTTGTAAGTCTTAAACTGGATGTCATTTGCCCACGGGCACGCCCATCTCCCAAACAAACCAAAAAATTGAAAACTGCATAGATGAGCTTATAGATATCAAAGATGTCTTACAGATATCAAATTTGATATGTATGTATTTTGTATAAAATCTAAGACATGTACAAGAAATGGACGTGAGCCGCTCACAAGCACGCCCACCTCCAATACAACCCACAATATTGAAAACACCATAAAAAGGTTTATTCATGTCCTACAGGGATTAAACTTGATCTGAGAGGATCTTTTTTCAAAACTAAGGTGTGCCCATAAAAGAGGCTTCAACCGCCCATGAACACGCGCACCTCCCATACAACTCACAATAATGAAAATACCATAAAAAGGTTTGTATATAACTTGCAGGAATTAAACTTTTTATGAGAGAACAAAACAAAGGTGCGCACAAGAAATGGCCACCACCCGCCCACGAACACGCCCTACTCCCATACAACCCACATTAGTGAAACTGTTAAAAACTGAAAAGGAATACATGAACTGTGAAAAAATAAGAATTTATTTATGTTTGTTTAAGTATATCAATTTATATCCATAGTGGGGCTAGACCGACCTAAGAGTTTCTTTCAGGAACCGTAATAATTATGTGCAATATCGAAGAAAATTAAGATGTAATGATTATTTTATGATTTTTATTTTTTTGCTCAGATATAAAAATCGTTTTTGATTTTTATTTTTTAAATCAAAAATAAAAATGAATTTTATGCTTTATTTTTTTACTCAAGTATTAAAATCATTTTTGAGTTTTATTTATTTAACTCGAACAAAAAAATCATTTTTGATTTTTATTTTTTTTTACTCAAACAAAAAAAATCTTTTTAACTCAAACAAAAAAATAATTTTTTAATTTTTATTTTTTTGCTCAAAAAAAAAAAACATTTTTTATTTTTTATTTTAGTTTTTTTTTTTGTCAGAAATAGAAAGCATTTTTGATTTATATTATTTCTCTAAATAATTAAAATTAGTTCTTTGTTTTTATTTTTTTGTTCAGGCATTTTAATCGTTTAAGGATTTTTTTGTTATTTTGCACGTAAATTGAAAATCGATTTCACGAGCTTTCTTGTTGTTAGACATTCTTAGTAGTTATTTTTTTTATCTCTTCAGAATTTAAAAAGAAACTAACATGATGACTAATAAAAACTTTTTAACAAAAAAAAACCTACTTCAAAATCACTACAAAGTAAAAAATAATTTTAAATTACTTTTACTATTTATTTCTTGGTCAAACTTGATAATTTATTTATATTCATTATTATATTGGAAATCTTATGATATCAATTATTCTGAATTTTTTTATTTATATCATAAATATATTCATTTTTTATGATAATAAAAGCTTCTAGTCAGCGCTAATCATTGACATAAAATCATGATATTTTTGCCATCCCTACTCTATTTAAGACTTTTTTTTTTGTGAATATCCCGCTTAGGTGACGCTGTATTAATTTTTGATCTTAATTTTTCTTAAATCTTAATTAAAATGCTTTATGTGTGTTGCAGCTGCACAAAAAATCTGATTATATTAGCGCCGACTTCGAAGCTTTTATTATCATAAAAAATTAATATATTTATGATATAAATAAAAAAATTCAGAATAATTGATATTATAAGATTTCCAATATAATAATGAATATAAATAAATTATCAAGTTTGACCAAGAAATAAATAGTAAAAGTAATTTAAAATTATTTTTTACTTTGTAGTGATTTTGAAGTAGGTTTTTTTTTTTGTTAAAAAGTTTTTATTTCTTTCTTTTTAGAGATGAAGTCGGTTAAAAATGATATATTTTAAAAAAGTGTATAAATTAATTAAACAAAAATTATCTGTGCTCATAATATGGAAAATGCTTTTGTGTCGTTTCTTATTCTGTTCTTTGTCAGTATCTTTATCAGTACCTACTCTTGTATTTTTATCAGTATCCCAATGTCAATATTGACTGAAATATAGTGTGTTTATAATATTGAGAATATCACACTCTTTGTCATAGTGTTTTCAATAGTTCTACCCATTCTTACAATGAATTTTACCACCCTTAAGTCAATATTATACAGTTTTTTTACACACTGCCACACCCCTTAGTCGAATAACGCCCAATTCCTCGGTAGTAATTTGTAATAATTGTGCCTAAGTCTGCACTTTTTCAGTTAGTAGTGTCAGTATTCGATTTAGTGTGTTCTAATATTGTCACACCCCTTTGTCGAATGACGCCCACTTTATTCACAATAACTTGTTATAAGTGTGCCTACCTCTATACTAAATATCAGTACTCTAGTGTCAATATTATTCGAGATACAGTTTTTCTAATATTGCCACACCTCTTTGTCGACTAACGCCCACTTAATTGACTGTTATTTTTTATAATTGTACCTACCCTTGCATTTTTGCTGTGAATTTTATTAACTCTAGTACACTAGTATCAATATTTACTGAGATACAGTGTTTTTCTTATAGTGACACGCCCCTTTATCGAATACGGCCCACACTACTGGCAGTTATTTGTTATATTTGAACCTACCTTTGTACTAAATTTTAGTATCGTAGTGTCAATATTAATCGAGATACAGTGTTTTTTTTTAATATTGCCACTCCCCTTCTCGAATAACGCCCATTTTTTTTTTTACAAAAATTTTTAGTAATTTTTCCTACCCTTGCAAGGCCTTGTAATAAATTTCTGTACCCTAGTATCAATATTATTTCAGACACAGTAATTCACTTATATTGCCACACCCCTTTGTCGAATTACGCCCACTTTTTTATAGTAATTTTCAATAATTGTGCCTACCTCTGTACTTAATTTCAGTACTCTAGTGTCAATTTTCTTTGAGATACAGAGTTTTTTTAATATTGCCACACCCTTTTTTAGAATTACGCCCACTTAAGTGATCGTCATTTTTAATATTTGTGCGTGCCCTTGTAATTGTACTTTGCATTTTATTACTGTTGTGTCAATATTTACTGATATACAGTGTTTTTCTTATATAGACACGCCCCTTTGCCGAATACCGCCAACTTTCATAGACGGGCACCTCCGCGTTGATAATCTCTATATGTTGAAAAAAAATTACGGCAATCGGGCGAGTACTTTAGGAGTAATCGATGTACATACATTCACAAAAAAAAAAAAAAAAAAAACAAAAAAAAACAGAGAAACCAACCAACTTGAGAACCTCCTCCTTGGAAAAGGGCTTGTGCGTGTGCCGATTAAGCCCATATTTTCTATAGATTTAAATTTTTATGAAAAATTTGCACATGCCCAAGTTTTAATCCTTTTAAATAATGAGTTTTAATTTTGATCAAAAAAATAAAAATTAACAAATAAGTTTTTATTTTTGAATAATATAAATAAAAACTCAAAACTAATTTTTATTTCTGAGCAAAAAAATAAAAATCATTTTATAATAATTATTATTAATTTTTATGCTTAACGCTTAAAAAATAAAAATCATTGTATATTCGAAGAGGCAATACAAATTCCAACATTTCGGTATACTCAAAAGTTTTTTCCGACATGCTGATGTTATTCATTAAAATTTGAAAAATAATCATTATTTTCGGTCCCTGGTTTCTTTACTTGCTTATTTTTATTGTGGTTTTTAGCTATAAGGCAATTTAATGGGTTTCTAAGGTAATTTTTGTTGGTTTTTGGGTAATTTTTTTTTTTTTTAATTTTTTAAAGTCACTTTTTGATGGTTCTTAGGTCATCAAAATCCGAGACCTGGTATTATTTCTCAAAACATGTTATGATAATTACCAATCATGCTCAGTTCATAACATTTTCAGTACAATTTCTTTTGTCAGATATTAAATAAATCTTCCCGTACAGTACTCAAGATTGCTACATAAACATGATATTCTCTGAAAGCGGTGTACTCCTCTCCAATATTATCAAATATTGCAATCTTGACAGCACAAAAAAAACATATGCTAAAATTTCACAGAAGCTTGTTGAAGCTTAATTGAAATTAATTTGAAGCTTATCCACAGCTGTCTGAAAAAATCTTATTGAAGCTGTTTTAGAAGTGCAACCTTGAATTTTCATCCTTTGGATAGCAAGTGTGCTCTTCCTTTTCGCTATTGACGACATGAAAAATTGATTATTATTTGTAAAATCTTTAAATTTTAAATATTCTTCGTGTTGAACTCAAACTGTTCAAAACTCGACACCCAGCGCTGCCGAAAGTACTACTATCGGAGTATTTTACTCCTATTGACTCTTGGGTACTACTATACTCCCCAAACACAAAAAGTACTACTATTTATTAATAACTCAAAATGGCCTTATGTGTACTCGCCAATAATGCAAAAATAATTTTTTCTGAATGCTTCCTTTTTTCGTTCACTTTGTTCGTTCACATTTCACATTTTCTTGTTCACCTTGTCTTTCATTATGCCGCACAGTGTAACGAGGCGGCCAAATGGAAAAGATTCGCGAATTCGGAAAATAAGTTAGCAGATTTTTAGTTAAGAACATAAGTTATGTGAATCTAAAAATATTTGGCGATATCTTTCCATTTATCGAAGTGATGCTCATTGCTTTAAAAATTTAACGAAATTTCAGTTTTTGCAGTTTAGAACTGAATATTATATTTCGTTAGATTAAGCAAAAACAAAAGATAATAAACGATTAATTACAAAAATTTTCTTATACAAAAACAAAGTCCAAGAAATCGTAAAACAGCAAAAGATGTATATAGTTTAAAAAAATTTGTGCTTTCCACTCTTATTCATTAACTTTTCTACATGTTGGATAATCAACATGTACAAGTATTAAAAGTACGACAACATGCAACGTCTTTATTATGTATTTTTTAAATGATTCAAAGGCGATTATTTCAAAATTTTTATTTTTGGCTTATCGTGTTTTTGCAATAAGCCCTTCAATTACTAAGCACAATATTGTAGTTTCAACATGGCAATGCAACTGCAGAAAGGAAAATTTCAGAGCTTAATTTAATGAGGGAATACGTAAAGGTTAGGACGGGTTTCGTTTTTGGAGTGTAGTTTTGAACCGGATGGGAAAAATAATAACTTGGATAAACCAATAAAAAGGTGTGCTGAATTGGCTACAACTATTACGAATGAAGTATGTACTGTTGACATCATGTCAAAATTTATAGCCATTTTAATGAAAAACTTTGTTTATGAAAAGAAAAACACGGTAAATAAATAAAAAGGAGGAAATAATAACATTTTATATGATTATAAGTTTGTTTTGCTAAAGTTATTTTTTGTCATTATTTCCAAGAACTAAAGTACTCCTAAAACTTACAAAATACTCCCCAAAAAATGTAAATTTACTACTATTAAAAATTGTAAAACGGCAGCACTGATCAGCAACAATTTCTGTTTACTTTTTTATAATATGTACTGAGAATTAAACTTTCTGTACAACAGCTGCGCACACTGCAGTCTCTTAATATTCACACGCTCAAACTCACAAATACACATTTGCCCACCAAACAAAAAAAAAAAAAAACAAAAAAGAAAGCATGCATATCAGAGGATTTAGAATTTTAAAGTTAAGGTTTTTAAAAAAAAAAAAAATATTTTAATAATTCAGAAGATGTTTGCATCCCTTAAAATGCGACTGTTCACAACCTTGCAGGCAGCCCCTGCATTCTCGCAAACACACTTACACACCTTGGGCTGCATAAATTTAAGCGACGAAAAATCCCCAAGGACACAAGAAACGTTGAAGTAAAGCCGAATAGGGGGCTGCCACAGGCAAAATAAGTACTGCTCGTGCTTACGTCGCAACAGACGCATTGCTAACATACACAAGTACAAATGCGGAAGCTTGTATCTCGGCATGTAGCACCTGAAGGTGTACCATGAACATCATGACAGAACATAAGCAGAGCATTTGTCTGCTTATGTAAAACTATTAATTCCTTTCATAATTTGGCTTAAGGTGTTCGTTCAACGCTACTACTTCACTCAGACGTTCGTTGGCTTCAGTCAGCTAGACTGCGGAAAGACTCGAGGGCAGACGCTTAAGACCTTCAACTAAGTAAAGTTTAGCAGCTGCGTCTTTTGTAAAGCTTTGAGGTGAAAATTATTATCAGCGGACAAACACTAATTTAAGATATCCTCCGGTCGAGACTTGAGCAAGTTCAAATAAGAATTTTGCACGAATGTTACAGCATCTGGTCTAATGTCTTGCAATTATTTCTAATTTAAGTTCATAGAGAACTTGGCCAAGCATACCTTGGCTGAAAAATGCAAGAAATCTCTTTGATTGCCAAAATCAAGCGCACGGAAATCCAGTCAGTCTGGCTGTCATTACGATGTACACCTTTAACGATAGATAAGCGCCAAGGAGAGTATGAAATGCTGCAGCAGTTATAAAATGTCTGCAGCGGAAGTGAGTTTCTTGCGCTCTATGCAAGAGATTTTCTTTATCTTATAGCTGGAAGGCTTCAATTAAATAAGAAAAAGTTAAATCTTAAAATAAACGAAAAAAACAAAAAAAAAATGTATCTATGCTGAACTTTTAAAAACTGTCAAACATAAGCAAGTTGATAAAGACCATAAAAATGGCAACTTCCTGCCAACTGACAACTGCCAACTGTGTGTGTTTTCGTATTCAAGTGAATAATTTATTTTACTCTGGTAGCTATGGACATTTTTTTCAGCCTTTACTTCAACAAATCAACAATTCGAATACTCGACAATGTTGTAGCAGTTCGTATACCGAGAAAATGTAGTAATCAAGTTTCGACACGGCCATCTTGTAAATATTTATTCCTTGCAAAATGTATACATTTATGCGTTGGCACACTTGCTCGTTGCTCATAAATATTAAAATTGACTCGACGGACGAATTCGTTGCTGGCCAACACTAATAAACCGAATGTCAACAGTCTCAAAGTAGAGTGCGGTACACTTGCTGAGTACTCTATTGATTTAAGAGCACACAACAAGTTGTAGCGGCACTACGAAGCAACAAAAATTGTCCCAGTTGAACGCATTGCTCACAACTACGATGTGACTTAAATGAGTTTTATTTGCTGCAAACTTCTGTCCTGGTTGTTGGCTCAATTTAAATATTGGTCTTCTGTTGCTTATTCGTAGGTTTAATCAAATAGAAAATATGTTTCGTCTTCTTCTGTGCAAATAAATATTTCAACGCCAACGCACAATTAATTCCTGTTTATTGCCCCTGCAGGTATGCAATGCAAATGTTTGCGGAATATTAATTGCGTTGCTGATGACTTAACAGCGTCAAAGAAAGAGCGAGTGAAAGAGAAAGAAATAAGAAAATGTCGTCACTGTTGCGTTTTCATTTTAATCAGAGAAACTTTGTAACGCGTTGGTTGTGGCTTCTTGACAGTGTAAACAATGTTTGACAGCAACGCAATCTTGAAGAACATCAAGAAGTTGGTGAAGAAGTTGGTTGATAAAGTTTATCTTAAAGCAATATTTAGTTGGCTGCAGTAGCAAAAAGTTGCCGCCAACAGATGGAGTTTTCTTTATCTTGTAAAAGAGAGTTAGTTAATGAAATGAATGAAGTCGCTCTTAATAACGGTGATTAATAAAATGCCATTTTCTGAGGGTGAGCGAGATTAATTGCTTTAATTTTGTTTAAATCTCGTTTTCAGTTTTTAAATTTTTTAAAGTTTACGTGTAGAAAAGGGTACTTAGATAGTAAGCATTCGATTTTTAAAGAGAAGTGGAGAAATAGTTTTCTAGAGAAGTTAATGTTAGAGTTCAGTTTATTGTCTTAATTTTTGCAACATACGTTACAAAAAGTTGTATGCCATAGATAATTTGTATATTCAAAATACGGAGAAATATAAAATTCTTCAACTTTCCAAACAAACCTTACTCCGACCTACTTCGGAAAATTCTACGAACGCTGGAGGAGCATCATGATAAACATTTTAACGACATGATATCGTTGATATAAAATAAAACTAACAAATTTGAAAAATCGATGCATTGACCTTTTTAATAGGTCAAAAATGTTTGCTACACTCAATAGCAAAGCAAAGCGGAAGGTAGGGTGGTCCTTGATATGGCAAATGTCCGATTAACATTAGCGCAACAAAAGGGAGGATTTCGGGGTTTAAACCCGAAAAAATTCAAAATAATTCCGATTGACTACCGAAACTGGAGAAAAAATTCGAAACTCCTTATTTTCCATCGTATTTTCCCGAATATGTTTCATTAAAATTTCTCTAAATTGTCAAGTATTATCTGATTTTAAGGAATAAGTGCTTAGTAGGTAAAAAATATGTAAAATGTGAAAATATTTCCACGATTTTGAGGGATTTTCGTAATTTCGTAAATTTTAAAAATCCAATGAAAGATTATGAATAAGAATATAAAAGTGTTTTTTGTAGGAAATTTCATCGGCATTTGTTTTTCATCTCAAGGTATAAGAAGTTTAGCGTTTTTTTTTTTACTTTCGGAATTAAACATAATTAGTACACACCAAAGAATGATTTTTAAGGCTTGTGCCAGCAAATTGGCTATTTTTATAGCAAAGTGAAGTATGGATGAAAAATTTTCATTTTCAAATTCCCATTAGAAAAAATTTCATTTTCGTTGACCTTATTGGGACCCGAGTAAAAATGAAAATATAAGGCTTACAACCTTCGTACAACTGCCGAACAAAAAAAAATCCGTAAAACGGCTTTGAACTGGCGTTTGCAAAACATTTTAGCCGTAAAGATCCTAAAAAACGCTGAAGCAAGTTTATTTTAAAACGACCGCTACCACTGCTGTTCACCTTCTGCGCGAACAAAATGTCCTACCAGTGACCGTTTTCAATTTTTGGAAAACAAATTGAACAAGGTTTTGAGGCTTGAACAAGAAACCATTAGTGCAAAATGGAACTCATTACATTTGAAAAAAGCACAAAAAAAAATTCCTGGTTGCGTCCCTGACGCCTAACATGTTGCGCCTTCTTCGACCTTTGTACACTATTCGGCCGTCTTCGTAGGACGAAATAGTCTTTGGCTATTTTAGCCCCCTTTAAATGTATTCGACCGCTTTAAAATTATTTTAGGGATTTAGTGAAACTATTCAACAAATTATTCCTGAAGGTTTTGTTCAAAAATATTTAAATAGTATTTGTGTACTAATGATTTGGCTCCGTTCCAAACAGTATAATTATTTGCAATCTGAAAATTTAATGAAATTGAAAGCAAAAAGAAACAAAATGTTAAACAAAACACTTACTTTTACTTTACAAAAACTACGTTTTTGACGTTAACTTAATCTATAATCCATTAAAAAAGTTGCAAACAGTGACGGACAAAACTCTGCGTAAGACTTTTTTCTTAAATTTAACAAGTTCTGTAGGATTAGAAAGAAAATTAATGATGTAACAAACATGAAATAACAAAAAAAAATTAGTACTCCAATTTTAACTTTAGAGGTTAAACTTCACTTAAAACAGAAAAAAGGCACTGACAAAAGTCTACGTACAAACGTTTTACTGGTTTCACTCTCTTTGCTATTTTCTTCTGCTAAAACATTACGGTATATAACCTTTTGTTTTATTTGATGTGTACACTTTGCATTATTCTTGGAATTTATTATGTTTTGGTATTTTAAAAAATGTACGATCAGAAAGCTCCACGTAAAGAAATTTCTGTGGATATGCGAAAATTAGTTATAATATTAGAATAAATCATTTTACCAAATGCTAATTTTTATGTTTAAGCAAATCAACGGTACAGATAATATTTTTTAATATCTTCAAAAAATCAAGTTCCATCGAGAGCAAGTCGCTCTCCGAAGCGAGCGAAGAAAGTTTATGTCACTAAATTGGCCCAGGACATAGCTGCGAGATCCAAAATTGTTGATCACCCACGCACATTAATGAGGACCCTCAGTAATGTAGGATTTCACTGCAGAGCTCCTCTCAGGAAGCCTCTTATAGAAGTGACAAAAACCGGAAACTTTGCTTGGAGTTTTCAAAAAATCATAAACCCATGGGAATCGACTTCTGGAAACGTGTTCTTTATACGGATGAGTCCAAGTACAACATATTTGAATACGACGGTAAAATCAAAGTTTGAAGAAAACCGAATATTGCTATGGATCCCAAGCACCTAATGCCAACTGTAAAGCATGCTGGTGGCATTGATGGCATTATAGTCTGGTAAGCAGTTGCAGCCTCAGACGATGGAAATCTGGTAGTTACTGAAGAGAATTATGGACTGCTTCCAATACAAGTCCATATTGTAACCGAATTTGAAGCCATCCGTAGAAAAAAGATATGCTCCTGGATCTTCCAACAAGACAAAGATCCACAAAGATCCACGTAGACTGTATTATGCTCCACGACAGCTGTATTCACCTCCACAAAGCCCGGACATGATCATAATAGAACATGTGTGGAAAATTTTGGAGCGAAAGATCTGAAAGCTCGTTGTTAGTGATGCTCCAACTTTAAAAAAAAGAAGCAGCAAGAGGAGTGGCAGGAAATAAAGCCGGAAGAGGTCGAAAATTCAGTAGCCTAAATACCCAGACAGCTACAAGCGGTCATAGTTGCTGGTGGTGACTCAACAGAATATGAAATTTTTATATCTCAAACCTGAAAGGTCACGGTTAATAAACTTTGTGCAAACGTTTGTTACACCTAGAAAAACGCGAGTCCGGTATAGAAAAGTATACATATTCTTCCTCAGAGTCACCTCAGGAGTCGGTTTAGCCCTGTCCGTATGTCCGTCCGTCCGTCTGTGTGTTGTCCGTAAACACAGGAAAAGAAGAAGAAGTTGAGATAATTGCATGAAACTTATTACACATGTTCTCTTGAACCAAGGAATCAATACTACACTCTAAAAAGTCGGTTGAAAAATACTACTATGAAGTATGCAAGTTTTCGATGTATATTTACGCATTTTGTTGATTTTTATGCATTGTATGCGTAAAAATTGGTTCTATGCAATCAATGTTTAAAATTGTTAATAATTTTGTAGTAAAAGTAAATTTGTTTTGTATATTTCAATTATTGTTGTTTAAAATTAAACACCCGGTGTAGAATTACACATGAAATGTTGAAAATTGCATTTTGACATGTTTAATCTTGCTAGCATAAACTGCATAACATTCAACACTTCCAACGGGACGCCACGCAATTCGTCATTCGTAAATAAATTGTGGAAGAGCTTGCATGTAATATTTTAATTCTTGTTATAATTATAATTATATATATAAAATAGTGTTAAGATATAAAATGTTTGTATGTAGTGTTTGTGGCAATAGTGTTAAAAGTATTGAAATGTACCATAAGCATTTTTTTTATAGAACTTAATAAATGAATTAAAAATAAGAAATGTTGTTTAATATATTATTGTGGAATCCTATCGTGAGTAATTTTTCGCCTGGAATCGAAAATGGAAATCCCTGTTTTTTAAGATAAAGCTAACCTTTGAAATATTATTAATGCAAATTTTTTCTTTCATGTTTGAATAACAAACTTGCATTAAAAATGTTTTAAAGGTTCTTGAGCTTTATCTTAAAAACGAAATTCCCTTTACCGATTCCGGGCGAAAATAACTCACGATAGGCCTGATTATAAAATTATATATGAAAAGTTTTAAACATTGTATGTGCAAACAACGTTTAAATTTAAACATTCGAATTATAAATTTAAACATTTGATGTTCATATAGGTATTTAAATTTAAACATTTTTTGTTGAGTTATTTACACACATAAGTTGTATTATTGTTGCGTGTGTAAAAATGCGATCATTAAAGTAGGCAACAAATTACCTCGCTAAATGATAGTAAAATTCAACAGAAAATTTTTAGAGTGTATTTAATGTTTTTGGAATCCGCCCACGCACACGCCTATCTCCCATACATTAAAAAATTTTAAATCACTGTTTAGAGGGTTTTATTAAAGCTACAGAAATTAAATTTAGTTTGTATTTATTTCGTACAAAAACTAAGACATACAAAAAAAAAATGGGCGTGATCCCGTCACAAACATACCCACCTCCTATACAACCTACAATATTGAAAATACCATACAAAAGTTTATACACTGAGAAAAAATCAAACAAATTCAAGCTTGAATTAAAACAAACCATGTTTGAAAAAGCATCGAGCATTATTTTGAGTTGTTTTTAGGAAGTTTGTGCTTGATTGAAGTGAACAAATATATTCTTATTTCGAGCATAGACTTGCTTGAAACAAAAATTTATGTCTTGAAAAAGACAAAAAGAAAAGATTTATTTAAATATTTTTTTTTGTTTAAAAAAGACCATATTTTTTGAGATGTTACACTAACATGTTTAGGGTAACAAACCAGATGTAGTTTCTATCCAAGCAGCCATTGAATCGTTGATTGGAATATAAATTCCAATAATGTATTAATTAAATTAAAATTTTTATTCTTACACAGGTGGGACTCGAACCTATGTCCTCCGAGTGCCAGTCATTCACTTTTCCACTGATCTGTTGGTAATAATAATTCAACCGTAGCAAAACATATTTAAGTACAGGTCATCTCAAAAGTCGTCAGAAAATTTGAACAAAAAAAAAAGGAGACTCATTCCATACAGACGAGTATGACGTTTTGACTACTTTATCGTGCTGAAAATGGTATTAACCGGTTAAAATTTTAGCAGTTTACTATAGGGTATTTTAGAAGATGCCCCAAGGTTTCAAAATGCTAAAACATAATGCAGTTATTTATACTAGTTTAATAGTTACATTCGCTTAAACACCTGGGACGGGTGTGACGAGCACAAGTTTAAAAACTAAAAATTCTGAGTTTAACATTTAAATTCAGTCCATCTGCCACAATGAGACCATTTTTAACTTGCAAATATTCAAATTGAATATATTTTCTGTTGAATACCAGTGAAAAATATTTTGAAAAAATGGCGATAACCATTCTTTTTTAAACTTTTAAATGGGACGGGTGTGACATAAGATTGTCCCGGGTGTGACGAGTGCGAATTATGTGGGAATTATATATAAGAACTTAATTGGTATAATAACTTTCACATATTTTTGACACTGAAATCAAAAAATATGTTTTTAATTAATGTATTAATTTAAAAAAAAAAAAATATTTTTTTGCAAAAAATTTTTTTGCATGAATTTTTTATCAAATTAATACCTATACAAATAATTTCAAGTTTTTAATATATTTAAAAAAAAAATATTTTTTTGCAAAAAATTTTTCGCATGAATTTTTGATCAAATTAATATCTATACAAATGATTTCGCTATACATGAATTTACAAGACTTGTTTTAATCGAAGAATTTATTCATATACTTGCAAAAATTTCATTATTAGAAAAAAATTTTGAAAACCGTTCCGGGTGTGACCAACTTCTTGTAACGGAAATGAAGAATAAAAATAATTTATTGAATGAAAAAAGTTAACAAATTTATGTAAAACATCAACATCCTTACTTTAGGAAAGTTTCATTCTTATCATAAGCCCATGTTGCTTCTTAAGAAAACTATAGCCTTTTTTGGGACGGGTGTGACACAGAAAAAACACTCAGTTTAAATATTTTGTACTTTGAAAACGCAGTAACCAATCATTATTACAAACTATTCTAACACAACATTAATATTTTTTTTAATATTACTGACCTTATTTTTTTTTAAAGTTGTATCAAAAGATGACTGATTTCAAGGTTTAAATTAAATCAAAATATTTAAAAAATTTTTTCAACTCGAAGTTTGTTTAGTTAAATTGTCAAAATAATATAAAAAAGCATTAAATTTAAAAATATTTTTGCAGCAGGACTAACTTAAGTTTCCACTTCAATTCGAAAACCAAAAATCACTTCAAATACATGCATTTTAGAATTCTTGATTCCGTTCCTCATTTCTGTGGAATGAGCCAGGAGGTTTTTGCATTTGTTATTGAATTTTGAAGTTGTTTAAATTTTGCATTTAAGTATTCTTTCAAGGCTATAAGGAGTCAGTTTTGGAACTTCGGTGCAATTTAACCCTTCGAATAAGTATGGAACTGATTGGCCATTGAAAATTTTGTTGATATTTTGGACTCCTTCAACCAGAAAAAAATCCTGTAATAATAATGCTTTTTAACACTTTATCATGTTATTGAAATTCAACACGATCAATTATGTTAAAAATTAACACTTTATGATAATTTAACTTTGTTAAAAGTATGCGATGAAAATGTACGAACAGCATAATATCGTAAAAATAACACTTTAGAACTGGTTAAAACTGGTAAGATCTGGTTAAAACTGGTTAAGAGAAGAGGCAACATTGTTCGCAGTGTACGGATATTATTTTTATATGTCGTGTCTATTGTCTATGGAACTGTGCTTATACATTTATATATCAATTGTTATATCAATTGCTAAAATCTATTGTTTTTAATATGTTCCATATCATATTCCATTCTATAGGAACTTTTTTAGTTTTGTGGACTTCTAAGGCTAAACTCTGCAGTTTATTGACATATAGGTGACACTGGCTTACGACTTATCAATTGAGGTTTGAAGACTTCTTGAATTATTATAACGATAAATAAAAAGAGAATTATAATGAAATTAATATAATTTTTAGTATAAGAGAAAATGTAAAGTAAGCTGTCACGAGCTTAAAGTTGCACATATTATTCAAATAAGACCTTTTTAAAGCGCCCAACTTCCTATGCATATTTTACTTCATTTCCCACTCGATCTCAGTAATTCCTATCACCCATTTTCGAACTAAGGAGGCATTATATTAACAGTTGCATTCCTTGAGTCAAAACTAAAAAACAACGTATATTCTATTCGCATTTAACTCACTCTAACTCACCACTATGAACAATTATTCAAATACATACTTCAGTCAATTTAAGAAAATTTTAACTTTCTCCATAACTTTACGTATGCACACATTATATTTTTACTAAAAATGAAATTGGTTTATTAAAAGTCTTGCATATGAATGGCATTTGAGTGGCTTACATTTCTACACTCTGCACTTATCCATTATTTTCATTTTTATTCAACGATTCTTTCAATGAAGTTCAACTTAAATAAATCTTAAATATATTCTGCATTATTCAATAAAATGAAAGCATTTTTAAAAATCATCTTCTCGTCAAATTTAGTTCATTCAAACGTATAAAATTATTTGTCCAGCAACGGCAACAAGAACAACTACAAAAAAATAAAAATAATGCTCAACAGCAAATATCAAGAATTTTCGCTGGATTCACCACGATTGAAATGCCAGCTAATGATGTTGATGAAGCTATTTATTCGGCATGGCAAACGGAAACGGAAAAGTATAACGGGTCTTCAGAAGCGTGCGTAAATGTGCGATGGCGTTGAAGGAATTTTTCAATTTATTTTCATGTGCGCGTTTATGAACTTTGACAACAACAAAAACAACAACAAGCACTACAACAACATTAACAACAACAACCACTGCAGGAATATTGTATTCATTGAAAGTAAATCGTAAGAAAATAAGATAAATTTATAGCGCAAAATTTCCTTGATGCATAGACTGAGTCCATCCACCCTATTCAACCTATCAGTCACTAGCTCCCCCGGCTAAAGTCACCGTTCTAAGGATGAGTATCCTTCACATCTTAAGCTGTGAACAGTTTGCCATCAACAGCTTTCAATGTTGATGATGATGACGGATTCCATCACTTGATTGTTATATAGACCACGGCGAGTACTTGGGCGACGCCTGTTTGTGTGTCGCAAACATGGGCGATTTTTTTTATGTGCTACTATTAAAGATTAAATAATACAAAAAATGCTGAAAGCTACATTATATTGTGTTATTTTTCTTTAGTGCTGTGTTGAGAAGGAATTTTAAGTTCTTCAAAATTTTTAATGAAACATTTTCAATCTGTTCTATTTCAGTAATAAAAAGACCGTTTTGAGTATTCATTAAATTATGTCGTGCGCAACAGTTTCAGTCATGACTGCGGGGTACTTTTTTAAGGCTCAACTGAAGGTTATAAAAAATTTCACTTCTTCCTATCAAAAGTTTATCACTTATCAATCTAGATATTAGCCGCATTAACATCTTAACCTTGAATTACGATTTGCATCTTATCAAAACTATTTGACAGCCAGGTGGTGTTCTGAACATAAGCATTTTAAACAAGAAGATGTATTCACAAAATAATATGCCACCTGGGCGAGATATCTTAAACTATAACTTCACAAAATCCTTATCGAAAGTTGTATTTTATTTTTATGGAAATCGTACTTGGCATTGAAAAAAAGTGACTTTTCAAACCAAAGCCAAAATAGATTATATTAAGAGTGAAGAATCGCAATAACCGACACAACCTTATCTCGAACACCCAACTACGACGGTTACCATTTAGTAGAACAAATTACATGGCTAGGGGAAGAGTGGCATGAAAGAGCCAGTTTTAAAAAAGTTACAAAATATATAAAAATAATTAATAAAATTATAATTCTTGTATCAAAAGTATTTTCTTATTCATTTATGAACATAATACCATGAAATATTTTCCAAAATCAACAATATTCTTGGACCTGTAGCCATTTATAAAAAACATGAAATTCGGCTCTTTCATAACACATGGGCATCGAAAGAGCCAACCAAAGTTTTGAAAGAGCCATCTTCTTATTACAAGACTTAACACGAAAAATAACGAATATTTTATTAAAGATATTAATTGTTATTATAAAAAGTATTGTTTTTACAAAAACAAATTAAATAAATAAAAAAATTCAAAACTAAAAACAAAAAATAGTTAAAAAACTTAAAAATATTTTTAGCAAAAAAATTAAATCGCTTTGAAGAAAATCTATAATAATAAGACCTATTCCAAAACCAAAATAAGAGGTTAAAAACACTTAAAAACATTTTTGACAAAAATAATTTAAACTTCCTTTACGCTTCTTCATACCACCGCAACCCAGCTCTTTCAAAACATATTGTCCAAAGAAACATAACCTCAAAAATTAGTATGAAATCAAGATTTTTCCGGCAAAATAAATATGTTATTGGTAGGCCTAATAAATCCATAAAATTATAGTATAATAATATTACTGTTAGTTATAAAGGTGAAGACGTCACAAAACAAATAAAATGTTCTGAAAAACTTACTTAATGATGAAGAAATCCAAAATACGATACACCATCGTCGTTTACTATCAGTGAACTGTCAAATGTTCGAGGGTGCCATATGGCGAGTATTGCTTCTTAAAAATTATAATTTAAGAAGCATTCGTAAGAAAACTACCGCGTAAATCAAGATGGCTCTTTCAAAACTTGGCTCTTTCATGCCACTCTTCCCCTACTGCTCCCTTAAACCGCATGAGTTCCTCTGTTAACAAATGTACATTTTTTGATGTAAGTTTGTCAAAAGGTCAACTCAAAAGTAGATTGAAAGCTATTGTGTTATTAGATCTGTGTTTGTGTATGCATGGTTAGTTGTTATGTTCTGTGTTGTCCCTGAGCCCAATCCATTCTTTGGTGGGTAAATTTTTCCCACATTAATTTGTTTGGAGCCACTGGAATTCATGTCATTGAAATATTTCAATGAGATCTGGATTGTGGCTTCAAATAGATTAATGCTGAGAATGTCCGAAAAAGCTGTAGTAGCTGAACTCTATTGTTATTGCATCCCAGCAGTTATTTTGGAGACAATTGTAAAAACCAACTAGTTTATTTCTAGTGAAATTGGAGTTAGTTTCGAACTAGTACAAAAGACGCTCAGAATAGAACAGTTTGAATTTAATTTTGTATTCTTTGTTTTTCTTGTCAGCAGGCACAAACAAAATTAAAAAAATATGCATGTTCAAAACGTGTTATGGCTCATTTTTTCATTTAGATTCCACACTTCTTTGAACTTTTGCAAACATTTTCGATGAAAATGATTAAGTGGTAAATATACAGGTAAAACTATATACCATAATTTAATTAGTTCTATTGTACGAATCCGTATTCGAAATAAGGCTAATAGGGCTTACAGCTGACCACTTTTTGACTATATCAAAACGGACCAGTTTAGAACTATTCATAATGGAACTAGGTCAGATATAGGGAAAAAGGGATGTTTATGGGGACAATTGTCTTTTCCTATGACATCAACCCGTAAAAAGCGTCAGTTTGTTCAATGAAAAAGGGTATTGAAGTGGGACCAGTACTGGCCCCTTTTGGAACTAGTTTAGAACTATTCTAAATCTGGTCCATTTATCTGCAGGGATGTTACTCTTTACTCTTTACTCTTTACTCTTTACTCTTTACTCTTTACTCTTTACTCTTTACTCTTTACTCTTTACTCTTTACTCTTTACTCTTTACTCTTTACTCTTTACTCTTTACTCTTTACTCTTTACTCTTTACTCTTTACTCTTTACTCTTTACTCTTTACTCTTTACTCTTTACTCTTTACTCTTTACTCTTTACTCTTTACTCTTTACTCTTTACTCTTTACTCTTTACTCTTTACTCTTTACTCTTTACTCTTTACTCTTTACTCTTTACTCTTTACTCTTACTCTTTACTCTTTACTCTTTACTCTTTACTCTTTACTCTTTACTCTTTACTCTTTACTCTTTACTCTTTACTCTTTACTCTTTACTCTTTACTCTTTACTCTTTACTCTTTACTCTTTACTCTTTACTCTTTACTCTTTACTCTTTACTCTTTACTCTTTACTCTTTACTCTTTACTCTTTACTCTTTACTCTTTACTCTTTACTCTTTACTCTTTACTCTTTACTCTTTACTCTTTACTCTTTACTCTTTACTCTTTACTCTTTACTCTTTACTCTTTACTCTTTACTCTTTACTCTTTACTCTTTACTCTTTACTCTTTACTCTTTACTCTTTACTCTTTACTCTTTACTCTTTACTCTTTACTCTTTACTCTTTACTCTTTACTCTTTACTCTTTACTCTTTACTCTTTACTCTTTACTCTTTACTCTTTACTCTTTACTCTTTACTCTTTACTCTTTACTCTTTACTCTTTACTCTTTACTCTTTACTCTTTACTCTTTACTCTTTACTCTTTACTCTTTACTCTTTACTCTTTACTCTTTACTCTTTACTCTTTACTCTTTACTCTTTACTCTTTACTCTTTACTCTTTACTCTTTACTCTTTACTCTTTACTCTTTACTCTTTACTCTTTACTCTTTACTCTTTACTCTTCACATTTTACTCTTTTAGTTTTGTTTTCATATTTTCATTTTCAATACCTCATAAATTCGAGTTGAATTCAAAGAGCAACCGCACTTCATTCATCATTCATCGATTAAGGCAATCGAAAAAATGCCTTTATATAAACCTCTAAATTGCCTGAGAATCCCACAAAATGTGGTTTCATTAAAAAAAAAACAGCACAAATATAACCACTCTGCTCAAATTATTTGTTGTAACCGCCATCGTAGAGCAACTTATTTCAATTTACTGTTGCAATAAAAATCAAGAATATCAGCAATGAATTTTGTCAACTGTTAAATGCGAAATCGAAAACGATTAAACTACATTTTTACTCTATATGTAGATGTATTTGTTGCATAGGCGCATACACACACACACACACACACACAAACACCCACCCACAAATCGCAAAATTCAATTTCCTTGAAGTTCTAAAAAAAAATTATATATAAAAAAAAATAATATAATCCTTAGGAAATTTCCATTGCATGCGCGGTTTTTTTCCTGTTATTTTTTTGGATTTTGTTATCCTTCCGATAAAATACCCAACAAAAGTCGTAAAAGTCGTGGTGCTGTAGACGAAGGCTATGGATAAAAAAAAAAAACATGAAAACCACTACATCGAAGGAAATCTACTCCACATTTCAAAAGCGAAGGCTCACGAAAAAGCACCGCAATAAAAATGGAAATCGAAAACAATAAAAAAAAGGAAACTTTTGCCTCTTCTGTTTATTGCGAGTGCAAAGCGCAAAATTCAAACCCTGAGAATGACTACAACGACAACGATGATTCGTTGGGTGGAAGCGGGTGTGTGCAAAGGACTAGCATTAACTGGCCAGGCTTGGGTGCAACAGTGGGCTGTTTAGACGTGGCTTATACCACGGCGACAGACCAAGTGCAGTCAAGTGTATGTGAACGAGTGCGTGCAGAATAGAATGTTAAAGTTGGTTGAAAAGGATTTCAGCTGCCTAGCAGTGCAACCTCAAGCAAGCAAATTCTTAAGTACATGCTACTAAATTTCCTGATCCGTTATATGTTCGAACGTTTCATGCACATTCCAGATGGCAACTTGTTATTTCCGTTTGAATTTTAAATCCTTGTAACTCGCTTGACGTTTTCCTTAATACAACAATTTTTAATATCGGTTGTATTTTTGCGAAAAACCATTTCAAGCACAAGGCCATAAGATTGTTGTAGCCGCTTATTTCTTAATATTTAAAGGTCAGCATAGAACACAACTGATATCAATTCAACGCCCACGGACACAAGAGTAACCGTAACGAATGAATACATCATGTGCAAAGTAAAATTCGAATTATACAATCCATTAAACACTAAAAATCCTTCTCAATTGATTGCTTCGCATTCGCTACGTTGCTGCCTTACATAACGTTACGTTATGTCACACTTTATGTTGCGCTCTAATCTAATGTCCCCCAAAAACGGTGCGGAATTAAAGTCGCACATGCACATGCATAAGAAATAAAAGCTTCAATATTCCACATTTGCATTTAACAAAAACACAATCAAAGTTTTATTGTCGGCATTGAGTAGAAAAGCCATTAAAGGATATGTATTTTACCTTTAAACCATATTCTGTTGTGAAAAATTGGTGCATTAAACAAAGCAAAGCACACACAAAATAAAAACTGCGTATTTCTCGCTCGCAAATGAAAAAAAATCAATTACAACAAAATGTAAGCAAAAGCAGAACAAAACACATAGAAATACAAAGCATATAAATAGTTAAAGCAAATAAAATAATGTAGAAAAAACATACATGGACTGAGACAAGAGTACAAAACTGGGCGGTTAAGCTTTAAGCTGCATATCCTGTTTGGCTGATTACAAAATTGAAAAGTAACTGGCGGCAGAATAAAACATGCAATGAAGGAATGGCCAAAATGTTAAACAAAAAAAAGAAACAACAAGCAAAAAGTAGCAGGAGCTAACATAAGGAAGAGGAACAACTGAAGCAGCTATAAAATTTTACAACTTTCGATTTTCAATTTGGCAACAGACTGACTTGAGTATCAGTAAAAGTACAAGTGGCAGATATATAGCGGATGGAGTCTTGATGAGGAGTCATACATAGTCTAGGTGACGGGCGCTAAATAACAGACTGAGTAATTTAGAAAGTCAGACGCAAGTAAGAAATCCGATTACTTGCAAGTTTCAACATTGCTTATACAATACTGGGAAAAACTGAAGATGTTTCTAGGTAGACGTGACTTGACTAGATTGGATTTGGTTTTGAGTTGTTTTGGCTTGACTTGATTCTGACTTAAGTCGGACTTAACTTGTAAGTTTTTGTATTTGATTGATTTCGAATTGAATTTGAATAAGTTATGAACTCATTTTGACTAAATTAAAAAGTTATTCTAGCGTGAATTTGATTTGATTTTGAATAGATTTTGACTTAATGTTGATTGAACATTCATTTTTACTTCATTGACAGGATTTTGATTTGAGTTTTGAGTTGATTACGAGCTCAATTTGCTTGATTTTAAATTGACTTGAGCCCGATTTGAACTGAAACAAGGAAAGAATCGTTTTTTTAGTGGTTATATATATATATTTTTTTTTAAAATAGATTTGATAGATTTGATATGATTGTCACTTGATTTAAATTTGTTTTTGAATGGATTTCAATATGTTTCTTAATTTAGTTTTCATTGATTTAGACTTTATAATGACTTGATTTTGATATTATAAAAACAACATTTTGGCATGATTTGGTTTTATTTTAACTACATTTTGAGTTGATTTGGAAATGGTTTTTACTCTCTCTGTAAGTAGTTAAGGAAAACTTTCTTATGACTTAGAAATGATTGAACTTAAATTTTATTTCGAATTAAATTTGAATTTATTTTGACTTGATTTTTGCTTTTTTTTAATTTGATTTTTTACGTGGTTTTGGCGTGATTTTAACTTGACAAGATTTTAATCGGTTCTGGTTTTTTTTAATTTCATTTAACGCTGACTTTACTTTAACTTAAGACTTTTACTATCTTTTAAAAGTTTCCAAAACGATTTGAGCTGGAATTTTGACTATTAAAAAAATTAAGTGACTTGATTTTGACTTAAGTAGGACTTTTGATTTTGATTTTGATTTTGATTTTGATTTTGATTTTGATTTTGATTTTGATTTTGATTTTGATTTTGATTTTGATTTTGATTTTGATTTTGATTTTGATTTTGATTTTGATTTTGATTTTGATTTTGATTTTGATTTTGATTTTGATTTTGATTTTGATTTTGATTTTGATTTTGATTTTGATTTTGATTTTGATTTTGATTTTGATTTTGATTTTGATTTTGATTTTGATTTTGATTTTGATTTTGATTTTGATTTTGATTTTGATTTTGATTTTGATTTTGATTTTGATTTTGATTTTGATTTTGATTTTGATTTTGATTTTGATTTTGATTTTGATTTTGATTTTGATTTTGATTTTGATTTTGATTTTGATTTTGATTTTGATTTTGATTTTGATTTTGATTTTGATTTTGATTTTGATTTTGATTTTGATTTTGATTTTGATTTTGATTTTGATTTTGATTTTGATTTTGATTTTGATTTTGATTTTGATTTTGATTTTGATTTTGATTTTGATTTTGATTTTGATTTTGATTTTGATTTTGATTTTGATTTTGATTTTGATTTTGATTTTGATTTTGATTTTGATTTTGATTTTGATTTTGATTTTGATTTTGATTTTGATTTTGATTTTGATTTTGATTTTGATTTTGATTTTGATTTTGATTTTGATTTTGATTTTGATTTTGATTTTGATTTTGATTTTGATTTTGATTTTGATTTTGATTTTGATTTTGATTTTGATTTTGATTTTGATTTTGATTTTGATTTTGATTACTCGAACTAAAGGAGTGTTCTTATAAACACTAATATATAAATATTATTTTGAGTGTATTTAAGACGTTCGAGATTCATGAGTCTCTATCAGCAAACCATTTCTTTTTCATTTATTATTTTTTGTTTGATTTTTCTACATATATTATTAACTCGCTACAATTTGAAAATCAAATCGAAGAAATTTGCTGAAATTGAAAATGAACGAGGCGTTTGCTCGGTACACACCCATTTCCTTGACGACACTAGTAAGCAGCAACACATGCATACTCTTACTGCACACTCACACATGCACGAAGCCAAACACTGTGTTTGCTAGCGTTATTCTATTTCAATGTGGAAAGGTGCTGGCATGCAAATGAAATTCATTTGAATGGAAATTGATAGCGTGGCAAAATAAGAAATCGCAAAACAAAAGAGTAAACATCGTCTAAGCAGTCAAACAGACAGACATACACAGACAGATAGATGGATAAACTTTGGAGAAGGTACCGTATGAGGAATGATGGCAACGAAGTGCTTATTGAAGGCAAACAGGTGGAAAATATCGCTTTTGAAGGGTGACACGAGTTGGTATCAAATTCTTAGAGTCTTTTCTACAAGTGCTTCATGGCTGTTTTTGTTGGTTAAAGCTTATTTTTCTTTCAAGGTTTTTTGTTGTTTTTTTTTTTAATTTGATGAAAACTGAAAATAATTTTATTTTGCACCTTTACCTTCAGCTAAAAATTAACTGCAAATATTGATTGCAATATTTTTATTTTAAAACGTTCTAAAAATAATTTTCTTCTTGAAAAAAATCTATATAACTTTCTTCTGTTCATGTTCTACTATTCATTACCTGTAGAAAGGTAATTTTATTTTTTAGTTTTTTTTACTTTTATGTAAATTTTGAAAACTTATCTTATAAAATCATCTTATCGGTGATGTCTAAAATCCAATTTATCAACAAATTTATGTTATTTAAACTAATGCAAGAGGTGATTGCTTAAACTTGCTTATGACTATCACTTTCAGGACAACTAAACACCAACAGACACAGTCTGCGACAGACTCACGGCATACGTATTGTCCTTAAAGCTTTGTATAGTTCGATATACACTTGCTCGACTGCATTACCTGCATTAAAACCCTGTTAAGTAATTTTCCATGCAATAGAAATGCAATTTCTGCAAGCTTGCACCTGTAGACTGCGAATAGTTTTGAGTGCTTTCTTAAGAAAATCTACTCAAAGATTAGGTGAGACAGGGGGTTGCAGGCAACAGCCTGCTCAAGTCGATTGTTTGTAACACTTTAAGCAATTGCCGCATAACATAAGCAGCACGTACGTACATCGTCCACTGGCGCTCATCTAATAGTTGGAATATTTGTGCATTCAAGCACTTATGCTATGGCGCAGAGTAGGTGTCTAGCAGAAAATCACCTTCAATGTGTGTGTGTGTGTGTGTGTGTGTGTGTGTGTGTGTGTTGGTTTGGCTGACTTGTCACTTTCTTGCTTGGCAATTTTTCAGGTAACGAAGCTAATGGCGTTCGTTGCACACATTGTTCTAAGAAATGCAAAGAATAGAATTGTCAGAAGGCGATAAACTCGATACATTGTATGTTAGTGTGAGTACAATGATGTTGTGTTTGTTTGTTTGTGTTTGGTTATGTTGACAGCCATGTTGACCGTTATGGTCACAGGTGCCTTTGATGCTCAAAGTACAGCTATAAAAGCTGTTGACAGTGCTTTTTGTTAGCTTTCTCTATGCATTCCTTGTTATTGCTGTGGAAGCTTCTTCTGCTTTGGGGAACGGCCATGTGCAGACATAAGCATAAATAACGTTGCGTCAGACATACATACAAACAGGCATGATCACAAATATGCATGTGTTGTTATAATAAAAGCTTTTTTATTGCTTTTTAAAAGTAGTTTACTTCAGGTTTTTAGTTTTTATGGATTGTTAAATAATGTCAACAACACCAGCAAGAATTTTAGTATTTTTATAGCATGCCTGAGAATATGCTAAGTTTTTCAAACTTTTAATAATTTAACAGTTGTGTATTGTTTGGCCATTAGGCACACACACTCGCTTGCAATATTTTCTACTGAGTTCTGCATTCGTATCTTCTGCACACGCAATAGCCACAAAAATTAATGCAGCTGACCGCATATTAAACGCAATCATGTTGAACTTTGAAATAATGAAGCATATCTTAAGGCGACCACATTCTTACCACACAACAGCAACAGCCATGAGGACGCATGCAGTTACTCTAATGCACTCATACACGCACACGCACACTCAGTTGTAGTGAAAATTGAAACAAGCAGATAAATGCATAGATTTGCATTTTAATTTAAGTTGAGCAGTTCAATCGAATTGCAGAAAACACTCACGCACAGACAATATCAACACCAATACACCTTTACACACTGACACCAACACCAACATCAACTCATTCTCACACTCAGTTGAGCTCAGAAAAGCTCACAATATACATATTTATGCAGCACATCGAAACTTAACAAGCAGCAAACCTTTACAGGACACAAGTTGAAATATTTGTAGTCTCCAAGGATTACCTGGCTATCGTTGTACCTAAACACATTTACATTCTCTACACTTGTGCCCAGACGTTTGCCTGTTTGTGGCTGTTTGCTGTATGCAGACCAACACATCGAGATATGTACAAAGTTTTTCACTCACATTAAAGCAAATAAAAATTAGATTTCAACACAAAATTCTGAGCTCGAATTTTGTCTGCGAGCTTATGTTTTATTGAGGTGCTTTGCTTAACCCATTACAGTACATACAGTAAAAGTGGCAACTGCTGCATGTTCTACAGATATTCAAACTTTTTGCTAAAGTTTCTATTGTTTTATTTTTTAAGTGAAACTTTTCATGCATTTATTTAAAATCATATAAAGTTAATTATAGATATGTTAATAATTGTTATAAATTATTACTATCAACTAGGCTTATAAGTCAAGTTATTAATATTTCTATGCGAATTTGTATTATTTAAAGAAAAACAGTCCATCTCAAATCAAAAAAAAGACTCCTAAACGGATTTATATCTGCAGTCGCTTTCGAGTTCGAGTTGAATCGGAAAAAAACGATTTACGTTTTTGAGAGGAATTCCATACGAAAATGGATCAGTTTCGGATCCGCAACGCAATTCTTTTCGTATAAAATATACGAAGAAGTAAGTCCATCTCGAATTCGAAAATGATCCGTATGGCACATTGAAATATTATAAAATATTATTACATACTTCAATACACACTCCCGATGTCCTCAGGCAAAATTCAAAACTACTAACAGGAGAACTAATATCAGTCTTATTTAGTTTTCATTCTTTTCAGTCGCCGCGGGACACCATTTCCATGATTTGGCATTGCCTTCCATGCCCAACTTACAACAAATATTATATATTTATTTTTTACTTGTTTATTTTAAAATAATATTTACATATAAGAGAGAATTTTTTTTAAATGTATAAGATTTATGGGAAAGAACAATTTGTACATAACTGAATTTTTGTCAAAAATTTACTCAAAATTGTAAATATGAGAAACAGCATTGCAATCGATCTTGAATTTCAATTCCGGTTGTAGTCTTTCGATACTAAATTTCTTAGAATCTTTAGATACTACTTTCGATTCAAATAATTCGAATAACTCGTTTTTTATTATGTTATCAACATCTCTCTCTACTCTCTCCGAATAATGCACAAGCAAATACAACTTATTGGCCATTTTAAGCCTTCAAAGAACTTTGACCGAGCTTCTTGGTACTAGAGATGGGCGCGTGTCACAAATTTAGAAACGAAGTATCAAAAATATTTAAGCAGTATCAAAATGGAATGAAAATATATATAAATAGGTTATCTCGAAAGCGGTGCGAGAACAACACATCAAAGCACCATTTTTACCAGATATTCCTTCTGGAAAAAAGGACCTGCATACCAACTACCTACTGGGTTAACCATCGATACCTACTCGCACAGGCCTTTTCTTTTGATATAACTCTCCAACTCGTTGTTTTGTTGTATTATACTTTTAAAAGCTGGTTGGTGGTGAGTCTTCTCATCTTTTAATCTGAAAAGTGACCTTGACCTTTTTAGTGTGTCATTTCGGGCTAATTTTCTTAAGGGGGGACATGAAATTTGCCGTTTTTTTAAATCCACTTTTTTTAATAATTTTGTTTTTTAGTAAATATTCTTAAGATAAGAAAGTTTCATGGAAAAATTCCTACGGGTTCATAGTTACAGCCGGATTAGAGAGAGCGCATTTTTAATTTTCGACTTTTTTTTCTTTGTACACAAACTATGAACGCGTTTATCTCGAAACCATGTTTTTCGTACAGGTTGCGACACTAGCGGGTTCATTTTTTGACGAAATTTTTTTTTTATAATTTTAAACTTGATTTGCTATCGTATGACACGAGCAATTTTTAAGTTTTTTCGATTTTTTATGAATTTTTAAAGTCAATATTTTTTTCCAAAAAATACACTTTCAAAATTGGAACATCACCAAAAATTTTAAAAAAAACTTCTGTCATACGATAGCCAATATTGTTTAGATTTAAAAAAGTCATTTTTTCCAGATCAGACAATTTTTGGGACTCCCGGCGCTGCAACGACGAAGCCCCGTTTTTTCTCTGCCGCCAGTTTGGAGCTCTATAAAACCATGCTGGAGTGAAAAATATATTTTTTTGAAATTTTTTTTTTTGTAATTTATTGAATTCTCAACAGTTATAAAATAAAAAATAAAATTTTGGAAAAATGTTTGTTTTTGACTGAGTTATGAATTTTTTAAAAAGGTCTGTTTCTCTGCCGCGAATATAATGTCCCTCCTTAATTGAACTCTTGTTCTCTGTACCATATTCCATATATCATAAATACATACTTTGAATGTTTGAATCAGAACCAATCCGAATATATGCTATTTAGAAAAAAATTTAAATTTTTTATAATAATATTATTATAATAGAGAGTAATTAAGTTCTACATATTTACAATAATATTATATATATATAAATACTTATTTATTTCTATTTTAAGAGATATACTGACAATTCTGATATAAAGTCTTTTATTCGTATTTGTATAAAACTGATAAATCTAATAATTGTTCCTATCTTTTCTTTTCAGGTATGTAAACATGTTTCACACAACAAATCTCTCCAAGTATAATCTAAAAAAAAAATGCGCAAAATAAGCAAAACCGCAAAATGTAAGATAAATAATAAAGGTAATATTGAGTCGAAATTTGCTGCCATTTGCAAACATTCAGCTTTAATAAAATTCACAAGATTTCAACACAAAATTTTGGGTCAGCCCTAACCAGCCACTTCAACTCAACAGCCAGTCAAGAACAATTGCTGATAATAACTTTTAACTAATTCTGGCTTGTTCTGTAAATTTGCACATCATTAATAATATTTGTAAAAGGTTTCTTAGGAAAAATTAATCACTACCTATTTGCAAAAGGAAGTCAGTGCTTAGAGGGTTTTTAGCCCCCTCGAATAGCATAGAAGTGTTGCGTGCTCATTCATTAATAAACTTAATTGGACAGAATAAATAAATAAAAAAAAAAAACAAAATAAACAACAACAGCAACAAAAATGAACAAACATTTATTTTCTGCTAAAGCTACAAACTGTCGAGTTCAAGACGCTGGCAAAAATAAATCAACACAAATTATGGCGCGCCACAACAACAAGACGAAGAAGCACAACAACAACAACAACAGCAATAATAAGCTTAATAAATGTCTGCACAACCCAACACCTTGGCTTAAAATTAAAATGATTTATTTAAGCATACATAAGGGACACGAACACAAACACTAACATAAACATTTAAAGTTTTTTTACTAGCTATTTTACTTGAGCTTGTTCTGGTCAAAAATAAAAAAAAAAACAATAAAACATATATATATGTTTCAGTTTCAGTGACTTTTTGTCCAGTTGTACTATTAACGTCTAGCAACTTTGGCTTGCCGCCTGCCAGCCATTCATTCATTCCCTTGGCAGAAAGTACAGAGGCGGCGGCGGTAGTTAGAATTAATGTAACAAGTTTTACATTTCACACCACATAGTTTTGGAACAACTCCCAACACCAGCAACAGCAACAGCAGCTGCAGTTAAAGTTATTATGTTGTTAACTTGTGCCACAAAAAGGTCCTTAACACAAAATCACTTTTACTTTGTTGCTATTTTTCATTTTTTCACGCACGCAGTCATCGTCGACGTTACGTTCATTCTTTCATTTATTGACGCCCACTCAAGAACCCATACATCTATGTCACTGTGAGTGTGTGTCAATCACACTGTAACACTTTTATATGACTACCTTTGTTGTCTTTGTTGTTGTTGTATTGTTATTTTTGCTGTAGTGGCATAGTTAACACTGATTGTTACCGCCTCGTCACTATTTTAGAGCTTTTTACCACACATTTTAGTAATGTGTCAATTTGTACGCTTTCCCGTTTCAATCAAACACACACACACACACATACACTCGCAACACACCGCCAACGCACCTTTTTAACTTTTCTGTATTCTGCACTCTGCCTTGTTCAGAGTTTTTGTTTTCGTGTTGGTTTTTGTTTTTTCAAAAGTGTTGTTGAAGTATTTTTTCTTTTTTTTTGTTTTTGTTTATTTTTTGTTGTATTGTGTTTTCCATAACTGGCACACTTTATGGCCTATTTTCCTGTCAATCCACCTGCAATAAATCATCACACGCTCAATGAAATCCAAGTCTAATGTCGACTTATTGTGCTAATGTGTGGCACAGTGAGAGAGTGTGTGTAAATGTTGCCATATGTTTCCACAGATCTGCTATTTTTTTATGGAGCTGTATTGAACGACTACTACTTTTTACTTTTATTGTTCTGCTTTTTCTTAAGTCTCTGCAGATTTTTCGCAAAGTTTTTCGCTGGTTTGTTTTTAATGTTCGTTTGCTTTCGTGTGCTTGAGGTGCGGTTATTGTTCGCATTATTCTGGTACTTGACATAATTATTGCTTCACAATTTGTTACATGATAGATAAAGTGGTGACAGAAAGACTGATTAATATTGCCATGGATACATGGCGTAAAAAAAGGGCGTTGGTGTAAAAGTTAAAATAATTTTCAAGAGATAAGGTTTTTAGCATGTTTTCCTCTCTATGATTTCAGAAACAGTAACAGTAACAGTAACAGTAACAGTAACAGTAACAGTAACAGTAACAGTAACAGTAACAGTAACAGTAACAGTAACAGTAACAGTAACAGTAACAGTAACAGTAACAGTAACAGTAACAGTAACAGTAACAGTAACAGTAACAGTAACAGTAACAGTAACAGTAACAGTAACAGTAACAGTAACAGTAACAGTAACAGTAACAGTAACAGTAACAGTAACAGTAACAGTAACAGTAACAGTAACAGTAACAGTAACAGTAACAGTAACAGTAACAGTAACAGTAACAGTAACAGTAACAGTAACAGTAACAGTAACAGTAACAGTAACAGTAACAGTAACAGTAACAGTAACAGTAACAGTAACAGTAACAGTAACAGTAACAGTAACAGTAACAGTAACAGTAACAGTAACAGTAACAGTAACAGTAACAGTAACAGTAACAGTAACAGTAACAGTAACAGTAACAGTAACAGTAACAGTAACAGTAACAGTAACAGTAACAGTAACAGTAACAGTAACAGTAACAGTAACAGTAACAGTAACAGTAACAGTAACAGTAACAGTAACAGTAACAGTAACAGTAACAGTAACAGTAACAGTAACAGTAACAGTAACAGTAACAGTAACAGTAACAGTAACAGTAACAGTAACAGTAACAGTAACAGTAACAGTAACAGTAACAGTAACAGTAACAGTAACAGTAACAGTAACAGTAACAGTAACAGTAACAGTAACAGTAACAGTAACAGTAACAGTAACAGTAACAGTAACAGTAACAGTAACAGTAACAGTAACAGTAACAGTAACAGTAACAGTAACAGTAACAGTAACAGTAACAGTAACAGTAACAGTAACAGTAACAGTAACAGTAACAGTAACAGTAACAGTAACAGTAACAGTAACAGTAACAGTAACAGTAACAGTAACAGTAACAGTAACAGTAACAGTAACAGTAACAGTAACAGTAACAGTAACAGTAACAGTAACAGTAACAGTAACAGTAACAGTAACAGTAACAGTAACAGTAACAGTAACAGTAACAGTAACAGTAACAGTAACAGTAACAGTAACAGTAACAGTAACAGTAACAGTAACAGTAACAGTAACAGTAACAGTAACAGTAACAGTAACAGTAACAGTAACAGTAACAGTAACAGTAACAGTAACAGTAACAGTAACAGTAACAGTAACAGTAACAGTAACAGTAACAGTAACAGTAACAGTAACAGTAACAGTAACAGTAACAGTAACAGTAACAGTAACAGTAACAGTAACAGTAACAGTAACAGTAACAGTAACAGTAACAGTAACAGTAACAGTAACAGTAACAGTAACATTGTTTAGAGAAGATTTAATTATTTTCGTATGTGCTTATTGTGAAATTCTCTCTTACGAATTTATCATGAAGGATGAGAGACAAATTCGATTAGACCTGTAGTCTTTTCGAGCGAAGTTAATTAATTTCTGTGAGTTTGAAAACTACTCTCAGTTTTCACCATAGTTGCTAGCAGGTCCTTTTAACCCTGATTTTTGCAACCCAGTCAAATTATTTCGATGAATAACGATAAACTGCTTTGGCTAGATTCTGTCCAGAATATTGTCAAACTTCTTAGAGAGCGCATAACTTACGTGAACGATTTTCAACCTTTTTTAAGCCCCCATCCGTTACTCTTTACAAAATAACGTAGTAAATGAAAAAAATTAATTGATTAAAAAATATTTCAAGAATATATCTGTGTCGATAAGGAATAACAGCTAAACTCATTTTGAAAATTTCAGAAAAGCATTTTTCAGATGAAAATTGCTCCTTTATATCGGGATATCCTGGCTTTTGTTGTTTAGATTTGATTGCCTCAGAACATTTAATTATTAATCTCTTTATAGAGTTTTCATTATTTGGGTTGTATGGGAAGTAGGCGTGGTTTTCATCCGATTTAGTTCATTCTCGAACTTGATCTTAGTTTTTTTAAAAAAAACTGATATATCGAATTTTTTTGCGATAGCTTGAAAATTACGGCTGTAATCGTGTTCACAGACAGACGGACATGGCTACATCAATTTAGATGGTGATGCTGATCACCTATACCTACCACGCCTCCTTTTGAGCGTTATACACGTCGTGACGTAATTAATGTACCCCTTACGCTGTACGCGTGGGTGTATAAATATAGATATGACGACAAACAATTTTATCGAGTTATGAACAATATTTCAAGAGTTATAAATATGTTGATTCCAAATTTGTTTAACTTGAGATACTGGTTTCTTCATAAAGCGAATTTTACCACTTTTGAAAAAAACGACTCAAAGAATAATCTTTTTCAAAAACTTTCACGTTATCTCACGTCTGCTTATCGAACTCAGGTGTATTCTGTAAAGTAAGTAAAGTGGGGTTACCGGCATGGAAGGGTACTACACGTAGAGATTTTGACTTTCCAGATAATTAAGATCGGATAAATTGTTAATATATCTTAATCCCGCCTCGATTAACAATGGCCATAATATCTGGTAATTGAACGGTCCTACTTTAACGAATGTGTAATAAAGCAAAAGTGAAGTTGATCTCACAAAACAGGTTTGCACTTTCAATAATTTACGAAAGGAGCTCTGTAACCCATGATACTGTTTTAGTGGTAAAAAGGGATGTTCATTTTCAATGACAAACATTGTTAGAAAGTGGTATACAATAAAGTGTTCTCAAGATGTGTCTTGTGGTGGTTTTCTGTTTCACTGGGATAACTAGGAAATCAGTGCATTCAAAAATCAAAATAGAAAAGACCAAAAAATAAATCTTCATTCTGGCAAAGTTGTAATTCATTATAATTTATCAACATTGTCGGTGGTTTAATGAAAACTTAATAAAAATGTCAATCCAAACCATGATAGCCTAATGAAAAACCTTATTCTTGTTCTTTATTTTTATGCTTGTTACTGTCCTAATGTTTGGTTTATTACGGTTTGCTGAGCAATATAAAGTTTTTTTTAAAATTTTGCTTTTCTTTTGATTTTTATAACATGATTGCAATGATTTTGTTAGAAAAAGTTCATTAAACATGTTGCTTGTTGGTTGTTGTTTGTTCAACATAAATTGCTATTATAAAGTTTGTCATCAAATGATGACAGCAAATACGTATGTGCCAAGCTAGAAGTTTACATTTAATCGCAACGCAACACGTACTCTCCACAATGATAGCAAATTTTTTGACCTTTTATGTCAAAAAAGAACAAAAAGTATAAAACAAGATTATTATAACCACAACAATTTTCGGTTATGATGCAATAAAGGAGGCGTGGTTTGTGATTGTGTAGGATGAATGTGACACCTGTGTTCTACCAGGGCTGAAAGCTCTATACACTGTCCTCCTCGTCATTTAACTTGTGGCACGATTCAGCTTGTGGTTGTAAAATTAAGTAACAAAATGGCTGCCAAAGTAATTTTGCTACTTTTATTGTTAGCTCTACTTTTATTTGTGCAGCTTTTACAGCGTGGATACGCAAGTGAATGCGGGTGGACGTCAGGCAGTCAAGCTATTGATATGGCAGCCGCTAGCAGCACTCAACGTAGAGATCGTAAAGTTTGACATTTTTATGCGAGTTGCTGTGGTTAAAATTGTTTTATTTTTGTTGTTGTATTTTTTGTTTGTTTTTTTTTTTCTTGTATTTGTTGTGCTGCATTTCTATAGATACTACGAGTACATACAGAGTATTGTTGTTTTTCTACGAATGAGGCATATATTCGTCATTAAGGTGGGATTTGGGGACTCACATAAATGAGTGTGTGAAACTAAAACAGTATGTTGCTTACATTTGTTTTTGTTGTTGTTGATGTCGACATGATTTTAATATGACTTTTTATGATCGCCAGTTTGTTTGTATGCCAAAATTGCATTAATTTGGGTGAATTTACAGCCACACTCCTCGCACACATTTATGACGTATGTATGAACATGCGTTTGTTTTTTTGTATGAATTCTTGTTTAACGTGTAGCATCGTCTATTCCTTTAAGAGTCATTATTTCCGAAATGATTTTCTTGTTGTACAGGAAAATGACTTTGTTATGTATATGTTTTTGAATCGTAAAGTGGTTGTTGTAGTGGTTATTGTTGTAGATTTTCATTATGATTTTCACACAAAGCGAATGTAATGAACTGCTTGTCATCATGTGTAAGTATTAGAATAGATTTTTTTGTGATTATTATCTATATCTCTATTTTTGTGGCCATGTCATTTTCGTTTCAACTTTTACCTCAATATTATGCAATCGAAATGATTGCATTAACTAAATGACCTTTTCCAAATACCAAGTATGAATACATATTTAGGATTATTTAAGATTATGAGTTTAAGTGTTAGTCTAGCAAACCTTGAAGTCTGTTTCAGTTTTTCATATGAATTTAGAAAGTTTTATTTTTTGCCGAGGCTTGTATTTGGGATATTTAATCTTTCTTCTTTTTAAAAATTTCCCCAAACCTCATTACTTAAATCTTATAATTTTTTACAGTTGAAGTGATCTTCATATTGAACGTTCACATCAAATAGTGGTCGTGGTTTCGTTTGTCAGAAACCATCATACAAGTGAAACTTTTTGTAAAAACAGACTTATAAATTATATGTGATTTAAATTAAAATTAAAAATAAATAAATAATAGTTTCGAGGAGAACAATTGGATACAGAATTTTTTGAAGTAATTACTTGTAACATATATTTTCATAATTTGTAAAAAGTTTCATGTGTGATATACAAGTAAGTGAAGAAATTTAGAGTTTATGAAAACCTTTTGAAGACGAACTTGCCGGTCTAAGGGAACAAAATTATCTCAACGTTATTTCATAAAATTGTAGCTTTGTATTATTTTACCTGTCTTTTATTCTTTTATTAACCCCTAAAACAGTGTTTATTATAATACTGTTTTTATAAAATTTTCTCTCAGAAAATTTAAGAGTTCGACAAAACCAAAGAGAATGAAGTGAGCACAAAAAAACTCAAACTCTCTTCTCTGAGTGACGAAGAAATTGAAGAAATGATGCAGGCCATTTCCAGTGAAGATAAAATGGAAGAAAACGAAGATCTTGATTATGTTTGTGATGAAACTTTATCGAAAGATGATGAGGTTCGCAATGATAAGCGATTGTATAGGAGTAATGAATACCACAGCATTTGTGAATGCAGTTAGCTTTTAAGTTCAAATAGTGAAGGATCAATTTACAGCAGCATCGCAAGGAATATCGTCTCCAAAGATGGTGGCTATAACGTCAACGTATGCAGAATCGATTGCACCAATACTTCAAACACCTGAAGCAACAGCACCAACAACTGAACCGGGACTCAATGTTGCAAAAAACAAACAACATACCAACTGTACTGACAAAAGCTACCACAAGTACTTGCAAACCACCAAAAAGACCTCGGTTATCATTACCAACTGCAGAAGACGGAGTATGAATTGAGTATCGATTTTGTCGTACCAGATTTTATGACATTGAAGAGATTTGAAGCGAAAAATATTTACCCTTTAATGTCAAAAGTATTGGTATACCAAAAGGTACTCCGGGGTATGATCCCAGTTTTCGAATTATGAAGGTTGCCAAAAATTTCAATGAACGCTTTGATCCTTTCCAAAAAGCAGTCCAAAAATGTGTCGAATAACAAATGTTTTCAACTAAACTGGCTCATCGTTTACGTCAGTACTTACCAATCAAACCACTTCCATTTGGAGTTAAGCTATTTGTTATGTGCGACAGCAATGGTTACTCCTAACAATTTTAAACAACACTAGAGCTAAGAATAATGATATCATTTTGCGTGATACACCAAACATTGGATCAACAGGATATATTTAATTAGATTGTGGCAAACGGTTACAAATTTTGTCAATCATATCATCTACATACTTTGATAACTTTTACACATCTCTACTACTTTTAGTTTATTTGAGAGCTCATGGTATTTATTCACTAACAGTGTTAGAGCCAATAGAATTCCGAACTGCAAACTACCATCCGATAAAAATGCAGAGTTGAAAAAATAAAACGGTGGTTATTCAATTGAATACGTTGGTTCAGCGTATGATATCGACATCAATACAATTTTGTGGACAAAAAAGTTACAAAAAATGTGAGACTCTTTCCAACATATGTTGGTAGGGAGAAGTTTCTTTGATGGACTCTTATATGGGTGGAAATGGACTAGATATTAATACAATGGTTATGGCAACCAGTATTTCTTCACTGAAGAAAATCACTGAAGAACTCTGTGTTTCTGTTAAGAAAACCAACGCATTGGTCTCCCATCATCCGGAACGCGCCCATGCGTTAGCAGTTCTAGTGTTGGTGGTTCATCCCGAAGCAATCCGATACGCACACCTTTTGTGCCAAATGTAATGTGCATTTATGTTTTTAAAAACTAAAAAACTGCTTTAAACTGTATCATCTAAAGGAATGATTCATTGTTTTAAGCGAAATAAGTAATGTGTGGGTTTTAAAATCACACATTATTTCTCATTTATGGGTCATTGAAACACATGATCTTAAAATAAATATTGAATGTTTTGTAATGATTTTTGCTTTATTAAAAAAAAAATAACCTTCCAATTGTGGAATATAATTTCGTGCAATTTATTGCTCTCTAGAATGCAGTAGCTTATCCTGTCGGCCCAATTTTGAAACTTTGCAATAGTTTCGGGTCCTATCTGCGGAAACAATATTGCGTTTAAGGTATCATTACACTTTCGGATATGGAAAAAGTAAGCAATATTATAAAGTTAATAACTTGGGCGCTTTTATTAGATATTAAGGGCGGGGTAAAGGTTTCAGCGAACAAAAAAAATTTGTGAATTTTGTTTTCAGACTATGGATTGAGCAAATTAATTGAAACCTTTTGAACATTATTAATAGCTTCATTCTGTATCCCTATCCGAACAATCGCCTCGTTCAAAATATTGCTCGTTCGTTGTTTTCAAATATGCTATTCGAACAGAATGAACTAACGAGAACAGCTGATTACCTGGCGAACGATGACGTAGAACACTGAAAAATATGAAAATTTGTATTTCTATAAGTCAATCAAATAACGAGGAGAAACTTCAAATTCAAACGAACACTTTTATGTTATCGTTGTGCAGCGCTCGTTGATAAACATTTTGTTGAAAATGGATAATATCACGAGAGCTGCACTCTGAATATGTAGTATTGGTTTGATAAGGATTAAGCGTCTGTTGCAGTGCTTAAAAGCAGTGAAGCTCTTTAAAATAAATGTTATAAAAAAACTTACTACGCTCTGCTGGGTTCAAAATATTTGCGCTATATTCGCCTTTTCACCATGAATGGCCTTCAGTCAGCCTTGTCTACATTACAGCTGCAATCGCTACAAACATTTCATTATAGCACTATTTTTTTATAAACACAACACAATTTTTGAAAATAAATTTATTGTTTGTCAAACGAAAATAAACATAAACAAGAACAGGTGTCTATAAATATAAACAAACTGAACAAAGGGATTGCCAACAAACAAGAAACAAAGCCAAAAGTTTAAAAAATCTTTAAGAAAATAGAAAAATTTCAGAAAACTTTGGAAATGTTTGATCTTGCAATGCTGAATTTGAGAACTGCTTGTGTATAACAGTTTCAAAAAACGTAAGAAGCATAAGCTTGCTGTAAGGGTTGGCGAGCAAGTTCGTTAGAGATACAGATTTCAATTGAATCACAACATCGTTCGCCTAGCGCTCGTTCGTTGAGTCGCTCGTTAGGAATAGAAAATGATGCTATAAGTGTACTTTTAACAATATTCTATAATTTTTTTGCCCGGAAATATTGAAAAACAAGCCTGTGACAGAGCTTTTTCCAGAACATCTTAGAAAAATATCAATTTGCAGTGTTCTCTTCATCTCGGTCGGAAATTATCTGAAATCAAAAACCATTAAAATTTAATCAAAGAATCATCAAATCCTCCGCCCAACGTTCTTTGATTATTTCTTTTTATTTTCAATTCAAAATTTTTGGTGGGCATCAAAAATGTAAACTATTTTTCACGAACAATTTCGACATTTTACGTGTTGGGGGGGAGGTATTTTATATGTAGAGTGCCCAGTTTGAAATGAATCGGTCAAGTGGTTTTTAAATGGCAGTGAACATGGTCTTTAAAAACAGAACTTGTTGGAAAATCACTTCAAAGTTTTGTACGCGTAGGTTTGTACGTTCAAGGTACACTTACTTAAAAATTCATATCTGCGTTAGTTTTACTCGGATCGACTTCAAATTTGGACACAATATTTTTGAGATGTTGTGCAGTTACAAACCTGACTGCGCCCTTTACATACATTTTTTTAATAATTTGTACATCTTTGAAGATTGAAAAAAAAATTAAAATTTTTTCATAATTTGTATGAGTTATAGATGGCGTTAAAGTGAAGTGCTATAAAAATCTGGTGTCCATATGGAAGACAGTTATTATCTTGTATGAGAGGTCTGAAACAAAAAAACAAATAAAATTCTTAAAGAGTGATACATGCCGCCCGGCAATCTACCATAATATTTAAAAAATTGAAGAAAAAAAAAACTGGGCATTATGGAATAAAAAAAAATTAACCATATTTTTGGACCTTTTACCTTCGCTTATTAATTTGTTTGGTACATTTTTTTGAGACTTTTTGATAAAAGAAAATAAAAAAGTTAATAAAGGATATAAAATAAAATTTTTCAAATTCGGCCCAGCCAATCCTGAGATTAACTGTCAACCAGTTGAAAAAATGCAGTTGCGAGAAAAACGCGCTTAAAGTTTAAAACAGACTCAAGACGTGTGTGTAACTGACTCAAGAAGCGCGCATTTTTTTCATTTTTTAAGGTATAATAAGTTGAAAAAAAAAAACATAAATTTTTTGTATTCACAACTGCAATGATACCTTAAGTAACTGAACCCTTTCTGTACATTTAGCATAGCATCGATCTTTATCGACAAGGCACAAAAAAGTTAATTTAAGTCCTGAAATCATAACTGAAAAATGGACTATTACTTTTAAAATTTATTTATAAACGTTCGACAATTTTTAGTTTTTATATATAAAATGCATTCCAGATGATTGGAACCTAAGTGTGCTCTGCCCAATCCACAAAAAAGGCGATCCCACCATTTGCGCCAACTACCGTGGGATTAGCCTTCTTAATATCGCATATAAGGTCCTGTCGAGCGTATTGTGTGAAAGACTGAAGCCCATCGTTAACCAACTGATTGGACCTTATCAGTGTGGCTTCAGACCTGGAAAGTCCACCATTGACCAGATCTTCACGCTCCGACAAATCTTGGAAAAGACCCTCGAAAAACAAATCGACACGCACCATCTCTTTGTCGATTTCAAAGCCACCTTCGACAGTCCAATAAGGAGTCACCTATATGCCATCATGTCTGAATTTGGTATTCCTGCGAAGCTAATGCGTCTTTGCAGGATGACACTGAACAACACCAGCAGTGCAGTGAAAATCGGGAAGGACCTCTCCCTTCCTTTCAATACCAAGCGAGGTTTCAGACAAGGTGATTCCTTATCGTGCGACTTTTTTAATATAGTCATGGAGAAGATCATCCGAGCTGCTGACCTGAGACGCAGTGGCACAATTTTCTATAAGAGTGTTATGTTGCTGGCGTATGCTGATAATATTGACATCATTGGTCAAAATACGCGCGAAGTCAGTGCAGCATTCTCCAGGCTAGAAAAAGAGTCGAGTCGAATGGGTCTTGCAGTGAACGCAGATAAAACGAAGTATCTTGTGTCAACAAACAAACAGTCCCAGCGTCTTGGAAACCACGTCACTGTTGACAACACCTCCTTTGAGGTAGTGAAGGACTTTATATACCTGGGATCCAGTATTAACTCCTCCAACGATATCAGTATTGAGATTAAACGAAGGATAACTCTTGCCAACAGGTGTTACTTTGGGCTCAGTAGGCAATTGAGAAGCAGAGCTCTCTCTCGACGAACAAAACTGACGCTCTATAAGTCAATAATCATGCCCGTCCTACTATACGCATCACAAACCTGGACGTTGAGCAGCTCTGATGAAAGGACTTTGGGAGCGTTCGAGAGAAAAATCCTTCGCAAGATCTATGGTCCAATCTGCGTTAATGGCGAGTACCGAATACGATGGAACCATGAGCTATATGAGCTATATGCCGACATCGATATAGTCAAGCGTATTAAAATTGAGCGGCTTCGCTGGCTAGGTCATGTCGAGAGAATGAACGACGAAGCTCCAGCGAAAAAGATATTGGATTCGGTACCCAGCGGTGGCCAACGCAGACGAGGAAGACCGCATCTCCGTTGGAAAGACCAGGCATTGGATAACCTGACAACGCTTGGAGTTTCCAACTGGCGCCAGCAAGCGCACGACAAAAGAGGCTGCCGAAAATTCTTAGACCAGGCCAAAACCGACCAACGGTTGTAAGCGCCATCTAAGTAAGTAAGTAAGTATATATAAAACATCTCGCCAAATTTCACACATGACATTTGTATCCAGAAATTGAAGAATTATTGCTAGCAAATTCTTTGAACCCTACTATGAGTCCTTTTAGATTCAACAACAACACTGAAAATATAAGTAATCAATGAAATGTTGATCAAGAATTTAGTAGCGTGACAAATAAAGGAACTTTGTTGCATGCAAAAATGTTGCTAGATTTTACGCGACCATATTTCACATGGCATGTCAGTGAAATGAACAGAAAATCATGCAAAAAGAAGGTAAAATAAAATTTTTATGAATTGTTGTAAATAAGTTTTGAATGAATGAAGTAAGTTTTTACGATATTTTAAGGAAACATTTTACAAGCGCTAAAATTTTAACATGCATTAGCAATTCATTTGAAGCAACTTCGTTTTTGTGATTCTCTGCTCTTTAGCTAGCAGCGGAAACACGAAATGCAAGTGATATAAAAAGCAGCAGTAGCAAAAGGCGGTGGGGAAAGCTATAGAGAACTGCAAATAAAAATGCTTACAGCAGAAAAATCAATTCGCCGGCAATGCTGTTTTAGTTGTCTTTGAATTCGCATTCAGCTTGCCAACCCACCACAAAGATACTCAAACTCGCTACCCACAGTTGCATGCAATGGCTTAGCATGCAACACTGCTTGGGGAGCAGAGAGAGCCATACCGTAGCAAATACAAAATAAAAATGAGCCACATAAACCGACCGCAAACATTTTGAGTTTTTGTTTGAGATCTTTGTTGTTTTTGTGATACCTGTTACGGCTGTCAAACAAATGTCAACGACACAGACATACTTGATTCACACCTTTTTGCACTTCTATAAATATGAATACATTTTTGTGGCAACAGAAAAATGTGTGGGTGTGTGTGTTGGTGATTATTTGACAGAATATAGATTTTGTGAAACGGCTTAACTTTCTTACAGTGTACTGAGTACCGAGTTGGCAATTATATTAGAGTTTCATTTAACAATTGTTAATGAATTCTTTCGATCGAATGAAACTGTTTTTAATTGTGTTTAAAGATTTATCCACACGTAGAACTTAACATATGATTTACAACATATGACATATGAGTATTTCAAGGACTGAAGTGGCTCATTTATATGTTTTCTTACTCCCTACGTTAGGTTTTCTGTTCCATTTCGTAAAGATATCAAAAGTGATTCGAAAACGTAATTGTTCATGCGTATTTTGGATTTTAGGTTAGTTTTTACAAAATTTAATAGAACATAAACCGATTTAGAGAATATTCAGAGAACAAAAAAATCTCTATGTCTTTTCTTTTATATACTTTATCTAAATATCTTCGGAAATATTTTAATCATATGTTATCTGCTTCAATTTATTATATGAAATGAGGTCCTTTATGTTGTCAGCCTTCTTTTAAAGAAGTGAATTAATTGTTGACCCTCAGAAAGATCTCGATTTTTTTGCAAAAAGTTTTCATACTGATGCCAGGCGCGGATACAAGGGGGGGTAAAGGGGGTAATTACCCCCCCAAGAACTTTCAAATACTTTTTTTTTTAATACTTTATTTGGAGAAATTAATTACGCCCACTGCTTAAGGGTACTTTTATGTATACATAAGCGATTCTGAAGGCGTGTTTTGAAAGAATACTAAAAAAAATGGTCAGAGACATTGTTAAACTCTAGTTTTTTTATTGATTTCAACAATTATTACAGTAGGGGAGAGTGGGGTGTTGTGAGACATGGGGTGTTGTGAGACACGTCAATATCTGACATAGTGGTAATGTTGTGAATGCTCACAACAACTGTAAGATATTTTCTCAATGGAATCTCACTTATTATGTGCACTCATCGCATTGACACGTGTTCCTAGTGTCTGTAACAATTATGAGTTTTGATCGCGCTCTTAAAAGTTTTTTGTACAGTTTGCCTTGTGGAATTTCCAGAAACATTGCCAATTAAACGTGAAGGTAAATATTTATTAAAATGATATCTCTTCCATTGCCTTCAAGCCCACCAAAGTGATTTTGCAAAAAAAATTGCGGGTGATGATGACGCAGTGGCCATTTGAAAATGTCGAATATGGGGTGTCGTGAGACAGTAAATATGGGGTGTTGTGAGACAGTCATTTTTGTTTTTATTTCATTATTTTTATAGCCATCATGCCACTAAATGCATATAAAGTATCGCCAAATCCAAAAGGAATTGTTGCATCCATCCACTAGTGGCAGCCATCAAAGAAATTGCCATAAAAAATAATTGTTTTCGAGTTGTCTGCAAATCATATAATTTTGATAAATCTAGAATGTATAGAACCCGTTATATGGAAAAGTTGAAGACACAATTTTTTCCGCATCGGCTTCAAATGATAAATTAGTCGATTTTGTTGCATATCAAAGTGTCAAAACTGGCAGGAAACCAGTTTTTCTAATATTTTACAAATTAAATTGGTTTTTCAAGGCGTCTGAGCTGAGCAGTGCACTAGAGAAGGTTAGTCCTCTGAAGTTTGATCCCCTATTCCAAAAATCAAAACGCGGCCAGAAGGCTATTTTTGCAACCGTATTTACAACTTCCAAGAATGTGGCATTATTGAGGAAAAAATCCGACCAAAAGACTGAAAAAACAACTAAAACAAAAACATCGCTGAAGGATCCAGCAAAGCGTAGTCATCATACAAAATACGTACCGGAAAGAGTTTTCTCATTAGATGATGAAGATTTATACTTTTGCATCTTTTGTAGGGTAAACGTGCCAAAGAGTCTTTTTTTTTTTGGATTCGCCAAGGGAGTGTGAAATCTCATGAATACGTATAGCCCGTACTATACGCATGCACGACTTACATTCTAAAATCAGTCCGGACGAAAACAATTTTATTAGTTGCAATAAATGTGATCGAACTGTTCATCTGCAGTGTGCCAAAATGAAAACCGGATATTTTAACTGTTAGCCGAATCAGATTAACGCGAACAATTTCTCTTATCTGTATTTTAATTTTTTCCTTAAATTTTGTCCTATTTCAATAAGGACTTTAAGCAAAAAATTCCATTTTGTTATATTTATAGTAGTGTCACACAACACCCCATAATTTTTTAAAATCAAAAATTCCAATCTTTTTTTCAGGCTTCAAGAAAATTCTTAAATGTTTTAAATTTGAAAAAAATGTCATCGGAGGTTGTTAGGTAATTGAATAAGCTATCCAAAAAATGTTCCCAGAAAAAAAAATATTAACTTTTAATGAAGTTATCGTCCAAAAACTAAACCTGTCTCACAACACCCCACTCTCCCCTATATAAAAAAATTTTGTTTATTTTTGTTTTGTGACATCATTTGCGTGTAGATGACGTTTTTATGAAGCGATGCGAGAAGAGTGTGACCATTTTGCTTGTAGAATCACATGATCTGTAGTCATCTGCAAAAACCAAAATATTATTATGTGTAAAGCAAACACTTACGTCAAGGTAGTAACTTCGCTTTTTTTTAAAAATGATCTTGAAAATAAAGTAACAGATCGTTATGTTCTCAAATTAACAGCCATTTTTTAAACAATCAACTTTAAAGACGCGTTATTTTCTTACAAACAAAAAACTTGAAGTCACTACCTCAGCGTAAGTGTTTGCTTTATAAAAAATATATTTTTGCAAGACATAAACGATTAGTTTAAAAATGCCATTTATATGAAATCATTGAGCAAGCAACATTGATTTTGATTTGTTATGAGCGCAATTAAGATTTTGGCTATGCAGACCAAAGTTGCCACTTAAAATATTTAATTCTTCTAAATTTTTACTGAAAACCATCCAAACTTTTTTGCAACATATGTGCCAACAAATTTTACCATAAAAAACAATACGTGCATTGTAAATACTTTCAGTTTTCACTTTATAAATTTACAAAAAAAAAATTCAAACAATGTAAAATCCAAAAGTTTGTTTTACTTCAATTATTTCATAATCAGTTAAATTATTACTTAGAAATATTTCAGCTATATTCAGTCCAAATGAAAATATTTTATACATCTGTAATACTTTTTGTCATATATGATATAAAGGGTGTTTTTTATAAGGTTTTTTTTCAGTATGGATTACTCTATTGTCTGACAGTTGTTTTGACAGTTTAAAGTCAAAAGTCTCTACTCAGTATTGTTTGCAAATCATCATGAATAGGTTAACTCCAGAACAACGCTTCCAAATCGTGGAAATTTATTTTCAAAAACAGTGTTCAATTAAAAATGTTTCGCGAATTTTATGGTGCACAAAATCGTCCGTCTGAGACCACCATAAAGAACGTAATTACCAAATTTTGGTCTACATTCACTCTTTTGGATTCCAAGCCACCGAGAAGAATGAGAAGAGTGCGTACAGAAGAAAATATTGCTGTCGTTGAGTCCAGTGTCGAAGAAAACGTTAATTTATCGATTTGTCTCTGAAAATGAGGAAGGAAGACGCGTTACCGTGAATAGAAATCGATACAGAACCATGATAAATGAATTTTTGTTGCCAAATCTTCAAGATATGGATGTTGAAATACGCCCTCAAAGACTTTTGGGTCGAAAAGTGGACTTCCAGAATGCCCTTTGTGCCAAATAGTCGTGGTGGCCATATGCCCGAAATTATATTTAAATGTTAAATGCCAAGAAATTATCTACCAAATAAAAATTTTTTGGCTATTTCATAATTTGGCATGTGTTTTATTTAAATTTCAAATCAGCAAGCTCTTAAAAAAACACCCTTTATAACAGGGTTGTTTTGAAGTGAATTAATGTCAGGTTAAAGTTGCTTAAATTGTATCAACTGCGCAAATAATTTGTTGCATACAATTATTTTTGTGTGAGTTAATTCTAAATTGTTTGGAATTCTGAAATTTTTCAAGCCTACCTTGACTTACTTTTTATATAAATAGGCGCAGGGAAAACAGTTAAGAACCATTTTCTCCCGTGTTTTTCAACCGATTTTGATAATTCTGTTTTTAAATGAATTAGAGTGCGGAGAAGGAGTGCACCGACTATTTTATACAACTATAAATAAACAAACAAAAATTGGTCGATTTGCGACCCCAGGGCGGTACTAGTAATTATAATTGCAACAAACCAACCAAATTACCACAACCGACACTTTTAGTAAGGAACTAATTCAAATTCAATTATTTCATTAACTTAAAATTTGGCAGTGTAAATAGGAGAGCGAAACTAATGTTAATGATATTAACGCCGTTTTTACTCTTTGTAATAATGACATTTTTCCACTAATTTCTAAAACGTTTGCTATCTTTACCACGCTTCCTATCGGTGTAGAAACAGCTGAGCGAAGTTTTTCTATACTTCGACGATTAAAAATATGGTTCCATTCGAATTGAGAACGATTGAATGGACTCTCGTTCTTGCATATACTTAGAGACATTTAAATAAATATTAACGAAGTTATTGATAATTTTGCGATGATTTTTCATATGATTTTGTCAGTAACAAAATTAAGCTTTATGAAAGGTGCAGAGATCTTGATAAACAATCCCGAATGAATTTTGCCTGCTGAATTCAAATATGGACTCCATTTTTCTCCATCAGCTCGAGTTTTTGAGTTTTAGACAAAAACATGATAATCAGTTTTTGTCTGATAATATTGCTATATCTATTATATTGATCTACCGATTTGTTTTACTATGACTGATTTCAATGAAGAAATACTAGACCTTTTAATTTTTGCACATTCAATAACAATATATTAAACAATTTCGAAGATATCGACATTCAAAGACAAAAAATTTCAGAATTTTACGTGGGCAGCTCTTGTTAGATTTCGAGTTTTTATTTACTTTTCGCTGAGATATTATTCCAGAAAAAGGGAGAAATAAATAAATACGGAAATGTGCGTGTATGTGTCTGGGAAAAATGGTTCTTAAACAATTCAATAATTTCAATTCAAAAAAGAACAATTTATCTATTTGTAAAAAGGTAAAATTTTCTCAAATCGAAAATGTGTGTCTTTGATAATTTACCCCCCCCCCAAGATTTTTTCCAGATCCGCCCTTGACTGATGCTGAGGCTTTCAACGAACCTATTGTTCCATATAAGACCCTTACTTGAGTACACAATTTTGATCCAGTGTTGAAAATACGACTTTTTCGAAAAAAGTTTTCTTGCAAATCGAAAGAGCACAATTACATTCATTGTTCTTATGAGAGTATTTAGAAAGCATCTCTGTAAGAATGGAATTAATAAATAACGGCTTAAAAAACAGTAGAAATGTGGGACTACTTCGATGTTAATGAGCTAAATTATTTGTTAAGTTAAAAAGCAACTTGCACGTGAAAAAAAAGGTAATCTTTAAAACAAAGTTAATCTATACATATATGTGCCACTTTAATCTGTCAGCATTAGAACTGTCATCGCATTAACTACTCACTCAAAAGTAGCTGTCTAAAGCGCCATAAGTGCTTCTTACGAAAGCTTTAAAAAGTATCTGCCTTAATGGCAATCAGCTTAATAACTGTAGGAGTTGGCTCAAAGTTCAAGAATTGCTATAATGTTCAGTCTATAAAAAAAAAACTTTGCTAACTTTAAAGTCTTAAATTGAATTTTGCAATAGTCGAAATGTTTAAATTTTTTGTTTGTTTTCATAGGAAAGTTTTTGTTTTCTTCTTTCTATCTGCAGGCAGAGCAAACCTATAATCAATAAGTTATGCAAGCTGTTGTTTGGCTAAAGCAAGCTTCAGGCATTAATAAACCATTTATTTTCTTATTTTACCAACTTTTACGGGCTTCCGGCTGGTGTTTGTTTTGAAAAAGTTGACTTTATGTTGCAGGTAGGTGGTTGTGGTTGTGTGGAGTGTATAAAATATGCCATTTTGTAATATTTATACAGAAGAAGATGTTTGTAAACTATGCACATGTGGCTGTTACAAAAGAAATAAAAAAGAAGCAGATGCTATTCTCCACAGCCTAAGGTAACAAAGTATATGTATGTTGTGACCTTGACTTATGTAAGTTTGTGTGGAAAATTTTTTAAATAATTTCAAGAAATGATAACATATATTAAGACATCCTGTGCCCTAGGTACCTAATAGGTTTATATTTTTTGAAGCAGCTGCATAACAACAGCAACAACTTTTAAGCACAATAACCTATTTTACCCAAAAAGTAGACTTTAATTTATTTTTGCCTATATTTTTTGTGCTACTCGTACATATTGTAATTCAAAAGTCTTCTTCATATCATAAAATGTAGATTTTTATTACTTTTCCACCATATTCATTAATGCAATAAAAATGTCAGAAACTCAAGCAGAAAATGTCGAGTTCCGCCATGAACGTAATGATATGAATATATTTAACAAATGTGTTCGACTACCAGGACTTTGTCTACCTTATCGGCAGCAACTGACTGCCGAACCAATGCAAAGTCGTTGGAATTGTAGACAGAATTGGTTAGAATTTGTGACACAAATAATACCGAAATGATTTAAGCACAATTATTGTCAAAATTACCATGAAATAGCAGTTAATGCATATGTAATAGCAAAAGTCATGGCAAAAGTGCCTAAAAGTATGGGGCTGAAAATTTATATTCATACGATTCTTAGGCACATGAATGCACAAGCGAGAGCGAGAGCCACGGTTGTAGGCTTTATTAAGTTGGGCATAAATTGTTGTCTACCACATAAAGGCAAGAAACTAAATAATAAAATAAAAGAAAAGTCAACAAAAAATCAACTTAATTGTGCAATTAAACAAAAGTCTATTTTTAGGCGTTATCTTACGGCCATCAGTAAGTTTTCATCAATTTACTCTATTAACTGATTGTTGAATTTTGACTTTGGTGAAAGTCAAAACGTTCCGAATTTTTTTTTTTTTTTTTTTGGGTCAAAGTATGTTTTTCAAGTTTAAAACTGTTAATATTTAAGAGAGCTATATTTTTAGCTTAGTTTAGTTATGTACTTAGTTGTTATTAAAGCATTAGTCAAATTGAGCTAAAATTTTTTCAATTTTAGCCATAACTTGAATTATCATTTTATTATTATTATTGTAAATACATACATATTTTTGAATTTGTAAACGTTATATTAACGTACATTTTCATTTATTCTGCAAAAAAAAAAAATTTTAAATATTTTATAAAATATTCATTTATTTAAATATACACAAAGAACATTTAGGAATTTTTTATATTGGCGAAGCTTGCCTAGAACCAGAGTTATTGGTGCCTAGAAAAGCATTGGAATCTCTACTTCTTATATCTAAAAAAAAAAAAATCAGTTTAAACTGTAAACCAATTGAACACTTGTTAGTTACAGTAAATTCTGCTTTGAAACCCATAAAAATTGTGTATTTCGAGCGTTTCTAACTATGAGAAAATATCTTTGCACAGTTAAAGGATTGATTTTATTTTTTTTACTTAAAACAATCATAATATTAACATGAAAAGATAAGAGATACATTAAGACGGGCCTCTAAATGAAAAAAAATTATATTTTCTTCACAAAAGCCTATTTATTTTTAAAAGCTTATATATGTATTAAGTAAAAGCCATTTAAGTGCAAGTAAAAAGTTTTGTAGGTTTTTTCGAAAACTAGCTAAGAATTTGTAAAGCAACCTTAACGCACATGAATACGTGTCTATAATAGAATGTATCGAAAACCTGAACTCCCATTCCGGTAGCAATATTTTATAATATAACAAGTAAAGAAAGTCTAAAGTCGGTCTAGGCCGACTATTTTTTAAGAAAAAAAAACTATTATTGAAAATAGGCGTGTCCGTGGTCAGATGAAGCCTTTATTTTATATGCATTTAATTGTTGAAGAAAAATTTATACATACCAAGTTTTATCCCTGTAGCTCACAGTAAATGCCTTTGTTTTGCTTTCGCTATGGGAGTTGGGCGCGTGCATGGACGGATTGCTCCCAATTTTTGAACACACCTATGTTTTGGTACAAAATACATACATACCAAATTTGATATCTCTATGACGAACATAATCTCATTTATTCAGTTTTAAACTTTTTGGGCTGTATGAGAGGTAGGCGTGTCCGTGAGCGGATGACGTCCATACTCCAAAAACATCTTTATTTTGCCATATAAAACATACGTGCAAAATTTTATCTCTGTTGGTTGAACATAGGCTTATATATTGCTTTTTAAATTTTTGGGTTGTATGGCAGGTGGGCGTGTCCGTGATCGGATGACATCCATTTTTCGAAGACATTTCTGTGTTAATACAAAACACATACACATCAAGTTTTATTGTTGTAGGTCAATTATGAGCTTATTTATTGCGTTTTAAATTTTTGCGTTGTATGGGAGGTAGGCGTGTCCGTGAGCGGATTCCAAAAATATTCAATAGTGCAGATCCTTGGGTTCATGTGACCGTGTGTACCAAGTTTCATTCAATTATCTCAACTCCTTCTTCTTATCCTGTGTATACGGACAACACACAGACCGACAGACGGACGGTCGGACGGACGGACATGGATAGCTCGACTCACGTGGTGACGCTGATCAAGAATATATGTACTTTTCTATACCGGACTCGCTTCGTTCTATGCGTTACAAACGTTTGCACAAAGTTAATATACCCTGACCTCTCAGGTTATGGTATAATTAGTAAAGAATATCTTCGACTTGGACGAAGTAGTCACTCTAATGAATATTATAATTTTATTTCAAGTATATTCAAAGTTATTTTTATTACTTGTATGTCTGCACTTTGTGTAAGCGTTATTTTCAGCGAATTTTTCCAAGTTTCAAACTTGGAGAACGATTTAAATACCAATATTTTTGTCAGAGATATCAAGCCTCAAGAAGTAGATTTTTGAGGATCTATGAAGACTTTTAATTTTGATGACCGCACTTAGTTTTCAATACCTTTTTTCCAAATTTTAAACCTAGAGTGTGTTTTTGAGATCAAAGCTATGATAGCTTGAGATCAAAGCCGCTTGACCCATTTTCGAACTTGAACTTGATTTTTTAAAAAAGAGCTTAAATATCAAAATTCATTATGATAGCTTAAAAATTATGTCTGTAATCGTGTCGACAGACGGACAGATAGACAGTCAGATGGCTTAATCGACTCAGGTGGTGATGGTTTTCAAGAAAATATAGACTTTTCTTTGTGTATATTTCAAGACGCCTCTTCTTGGTTGCAATAAACATTGAGATAAAATTAATATACCATTTACGCAGTAGGCTTAGGGGTACAACAATGTGCGGTGCTTTCATTCTCATATACAGGCAAAAATAGTGTTATCGGCTCTTTAAGGATTGTATACCTGACTAGATATACCCAAACCCAAGCAGAGAATTTTCAGAGTTAAAAAATTCTTAAGAAAGTTTAAATTGGTAATGAAGTTCCTAATCAGAAAGGTTCTAATGTTCATAAAACAATAGTCAAAACTTCCGAAAATTCATTTTTTCCATCATAATGAGCCAATTTAATCCATAACAACTGTGTCAAGCAGTGGCGTAACCACGACGAAGATTTGAATTGTGAGGAAGGTCCCTTAGTTGGTAGTTAACCAAAAAAACGATAACAGTTTGAATTTTCCATTTAACTCTACTTAAGTCGGGTCAAAATAAAATCTAAAATACTAAAAATATTCTACTATATTTAATAATGACAAGCTGTATCAATTTAGGTCCGAGACTTTTTCAATGAAACACAGGTTTGTTGACAAATAATCATTTTATTTTTTTAAGATAATGTCCTTTAAACTCTAACATTTCTCCAATTTTGTGTTCCTTTCAAAAAATAAGTTTTTCGAGGTCTTCAAAATAGATATTTGTTTGTGAGATGATTTTATCATTGTACACAGAGGGAAAAACCTATGGACTCAATACATAAATTTATGTACTCATCGCATAGTTTTCTGCACACAAAAATTTTACATTTTTCATGTATTGAGTACATGTTGAAATCTTTACTGACTACATAATGCTTTCAAACGGTTATGTAGTCAATAAAGAATTTTATGTACTCAACGCATAAAAATGTGTCGTGAATTCATGGATGTATGTGGTGAGTACATGCTCACTGTACTCATCGCAAACTGTTACAAATAATTTTATGTAATGAGTAAAGATCTTATGTACGTATTACATAAATTATTGACTCAGTACATACATAATTTACTCATTACATATTTGGAGTACATAATTTTATGCAATGAGTACATACATTATTTACTCATTACATATTTTAAATGCATAATTTTATGTAATGAGTACATACATAATTTACTCATTACATATTTTTAGTGCATACATTTATATAATGAGTACATACATCATTTACTCATTACATGTGTTAAAAACATAATTTTATGCAATGAGTTCATGCATAATATCTGTGCGTAAATCACCCTCTCAACACATGCAATAAATAAATTAATAAAGAAATGACTAGATTTCACAAAATAATTGCCAACTACTTATAGAAACCCAGCCATTTAATTCTTATCCAATCATCGCTTTTGTTCTAGAGTACAGTGGATGAACTCATTCCCGCTCTGATTTTCTACAGACTTTAGAGGTATTGCTTATTTGAAAATCAAGAAACGAATGACATAAAACAGCAAAATCGTTTGCCGATGTGCAACAGATACGTGTACTGAGTCCATATGTTATGTACTGAATAAATGTGTCACTTCAATCGTATAAGGGGGACGTGTACTGAGTCTATATTTTATGTATTGAGTAAAGTTTTTGTAAAAAATTACATAACACGTTGATTGAGTACACGTTGCTTGTATCTATTGAAGTCTGCTATGTATTCAACACATAACATGATGTATTGAATACATTTTTTATTCATTTTAAAAAGTGAATAAATTGATATGTAGTCAGTACACGCTCCCTTTACTCAGTAAATACTGCTCTTGTTGCGTTCTCATACAAGTTGCAGTGCATAGATTTTACATAGCTGTCTCTGTACTGACTACATAACTTTTTCCCTTAGTGTAGACAAATCTGCCGAACTATTTCTTTAAGTTTGGAAACAAGCAATAGCCACTAGGGGCTAAATTTGGAAAATAGTGCGGATGAGGGAAGAATTTGTAGCCCAATTCGTAGAATATCGCCATAGCAACTGCAGATGTGTGCACCCTTGCATTGTTTTGGTAGAAACTAACTTTATTTTTAGCGAAAATGTGGTCGTTTTTTTCTTCAAACCGTCTTTGTATCGGTTCAATAAGTTGGAATAATATTCGCCATTGTTTGTTCTTCCATTTGAAGGCTGACAAATCCAACATGGACTTGTTGGGTGCCGATTTTCACAGAGAAACCCACTGATTTGACTGCTGCTTGGTCGCTGATGTGTTGTGGTGAACTCATGATTCCTCCACGGTAACGAAACGGCGCAAACGAAGTTGTCAAACGATTGCTTTTGTTGTCGATTCTGAGCAAACGCGGTACCCATCTTGCGTCTAGATTTTTCATACCGATTTGATCATTCAAAATCGAAACCACTGAGTCATGTGATATACCTATGACTTCCGCAATCTCCCGCACTTTCAATCTCCGATCTATTTTTTTTAATAGTTTCGGTGTTATGACCTTAACTGGGCGTTCGGAACGTTCGATATCTTTCGTGATTGAACGGTCTAAACGAAATTAGTTAAAATTATTGAAATTGATGGTGCAAAGTCTCCATAGTATTTATTAAGCTTAGACTTGGCTTGAGTGATGGTTTTTTCCCGCAAAAAAATTGGTTAATACACAAAATAAAATTTTTATTATATCCACAATTCACGAGGTCCTTTGCAATGGTGGCGATAATGGGTTGTTAAATATAAATATCGAAGATTTTTGAGATACTTACTAACACCTTGATTCAGAAAAGAGTTTAAAGTTTTAAGTTAAATTTATTATAAAAAAGTCATCATATTTAGAGAAAAGTGGTATAGACTTTGCTCCAGAAAATGCTTTTCTCTAAACGTGATTCTAAAAATTCATCAAAATTAGTTAAAAGCTTCCATGAAAAAGAGAAATATGAAATCGTTTTTCGTGAAGAAGACTTTTTATTTTTTAAGAAACTATTTCGGCTGTATTCATAAAAATTTATGAGCCTCTTATAAAGCCTTTATAAGAAAAATATTAAAAACAGTATTCATAAACGTCCAATAACAAACAACAAAAAACCTCTTATAAAGGATACTTAAATGAGAAACCTTCAATAAACCTTTGATAAAGCATTTTCAAACTTGTTACTCTCATCTGAGCACAAATATTGAAAAAAATACTTCCAATTATTAAAAAAAAAATAAAGAATTCGGTGCCGAATTTCAAAATATTGAAAGTAAAAATATTAAGTGACAATTTTTTCAGAGCAAAACATAAAAACCAAAATTTTTTGACTGTTAGAATGTCAAAATATTAATAAAATTGTGACAAATAAACAAAAATTTATTGATTTTATTAAATTCAAAAACCATTTCTGACACTGTTTCCACTTCAAATTGAAAGTGTTCCTATTTTAACAAAAAAAGCTAAGACAACATTTTTATGAATAACAAAATTTTAAAAATAATTTTATCTCTAAAAAGCTTTTTAACTATTGAACATTTTAAATATATTTTAAGATATTCTTATGAATAAGACCGTTTGTGCTTATTTAAAAATACTTCGCTTGTGAATTTTATCAATAAATAAAAAATTTGTTTATCAATATATAAAAAAAATTTTAATTTTTAATAAATTTTTCTCTACAATTGAGAATTTTTTGTCCCAGAAAAATACTTATCATTATTAGAAATATGAAATATTTCCATTTCCCTACAAGTGAAGAAATATTTCTTCGAAAATGTGAAAATTTCTGTGTCGACAAGGAATAACAGCTAAACTCATTTTCAAAATTTCAGAAGATCATTTTTCAGATGAAAATTGCTCCCTAATGTCAGGGTACCCTGACTTTTGCTGTTTAGATTTGATGACCTCAAACATTTAATTTTCAAGGTACAACCATAAAAATTTGCGTACTAGTGTATTTCATTGCGAAAAAAAGCAATGAAAGTAATAACCTCGTTTCGTCCTAACTCGACTTTAGCGGTTATTCCTTGTTGACACAGATTTATTCTAATTGAAGAAAATTTTATTTGAAAAAGAGAGAATTGCTATTATCGAAAATAGAGAAATTTTTTATCGGAGATGGATAGGTAGATTCTTCTGAGTGTTACGAAAAAGCGTACATTTTTTAACAACGCTTATTTCTGAATTTAGAAAATTGATTGAAATATTTATAATAATTAGGTTTATCATTATAAGAGACACCATTTTTAAAAGACAAAAAAAATATTTCTGAATAACAAGAATTCACACAAAATAAATAACTTTATTTTAAAAAAATCACTCCCCAAAATATTTTATTAAAACACATGCATCATGTACCAAAATTGCACTAGAGTTTGTGTTCAAAAATATTATTGTGATAGTTTTCCTTTAAAATTTTCAAGACATGTCCGAAGAGCATGGTTTCATCTTCTTCTGGTTATGTGAATTCGAACTGCATTAAAGTATTTTAAATTTTGACTCGACTCCATACAAATTCAGTTTTTTTCGTAAATTTTGGATTCAAAGGAAGATTTTTCAAGTTAAATCGCATCTTTTATGGCTTACAGATTGTATCTCGTTTGTTTGTAGGCAAGATTTCTTTGGAAAAGTTATTGAGAATATCAAGGTCTTAATTTTTTAATTTACCAAACACCAAAAAATAGGTCTTGTACACCTTGAGGTAAAAATTCCAAAATATTGTGTCTTTTCACAGTAGTTGAACTAAAAACCGCCAAAATCCGTACAAAAATATTAAAATACATATTTAAAATTTGTCTTCATCCACATAAGGTTCAAATAATGAAGAAACTTAATTTGTCCCCGTTTTTTTCATCGCATTTTCAGCACTAAACTTCTGAACTTGCTAATTTATGTTCAATATTTAAAAAAACTGTTACTTTCGTTATTTTAAGTAAGTTATGAGGACTATTTGGGCAATATAAACTAGAATTTCAAGACGGATATAAAGCAAAAATTTTATTTTTTTACATTTTATCTTACAGTTCTTTTTGTCATAAATTCTCAAAACTGGGTATTTTATATCATATATCATTTTCGTATGAAATCTTTCATATCATAGCTGTGTTTTTTACCAAGCGAGTAGTTAAAAAACGACCGCTTATCATATGTATACTCGCTTAAATAACACAGGAAACTGTTACTCGCTTAAAAGTTTGCCGACCAAACGAAAAAAGATGCTTCCAAGTTATGTTTCAATAATTGTATAAATTTCCTACAAAGGTGGCAACTATATCTGATTGATAGTCAATAGTGATGTATGAAATGAACATTTTTTGTACCAAATACTTTTCACGAAATACTCATAATTTGCTTTAGATCAATATTTCAATAAAAATGCATAATAATTTAACAGGTAAGATAAACAAAATTTATCAAATATACTCATTATGTAAAACTATGTTGTTTGCTTAAGCTTTTAGCACTGAAAATCTTTTGAGTATCGGGTTTGTTTTCAGAACCGAGTCTCCAATGCTTAAAATCTGAAAATTTATGCATCACTAATTGTCAGAACTTTGATATATAAAATAAATTTATCAAAAATTGTTTACAAAAATTTTATCAAACATAAACAACGTTTTTGACTTTTCAGAAAATGCTTCCAAGTTTTAAAAAAATTCTTAAGCGAGTAAGCAGTCGTTTTTTGACTACTCGCTTGGTAAAAAACACAGCTAATATATATCGAGCCATAACCGCGAAAAATATGTAACCAGCAATTTACAAAAATTTATTTTCTTATCAAAACTTATAACTTATTTCAATATCAACAATTTGCTACTTTGAAATTTTATGCTATGTCTACATAGAGAATTAAGTTAATTTTAACTAACATTTAACCAAAGTTGTTCACACAGAGATACCGCAGCAGAATTGAGTTTATTTTTGTGACAATGCTGCTAGCGTCTCTGCATATACATGAGTTTTTTCTTGCTGTGCGAAAGCTCTGCTTGTTTTTATTCCATATCTGTATGAATACTTCATTCCCCTGATATTGCCCAATTCCTTTTTGAAATTCTTTTACTAATTTTAAAAGAAAATATATCTGTTAACAAAAAATAAATATATTTGTTCATGTTTCCTCTATGTCAGCTATGCAATTCTTCAAAACAATTTGATCAACTTTGCTTTTTGAGCATTTAAGCATATTTTTGATATTTTGCTTTGCTTATTGTGTGCGCCTCAAACTATGCCAATAAAAGTTGTCGTTCACTTACTTATTCATGCATGCATAAACTGCGCAATTTAATGTCACGCAAATTCTTAATAAATTCCATTCAATTTGCCATTCGACCTCAGTTATTGTCTGCTGCTTTATATATGTTTGTATTGTTATGCTTGTGAACTCTTGATTATGTTTTGCTTTTTTTAACAAATAATAAACTTGTCATCCGCCCCCCATTCTAGTGCTTGTACTAGTAAGTTTTCTGCCTCTTTTTATCTTGAACATAAATCAAAGGCAAGACAAATTATTTCCCTATTATTAGCATAAGTTTTTTTATAGGTATATTTTATTTTTTTTTCTACTCAAACCCATGACACGGCATGATTATGAGTAATAAAATAATTTATTTGAACAATTCAATTTCTAGTTTATGCGGGTGTCACAAGAGGGCGTACGTTGCTATGGAACATGCAAAATTTTTGAAAAGAAAATTAAAAGAATTCAAGCCGATATTAAACCATGACACGAAGAATGAATTGTATAGAAATTGATTTTGACTAAAATTTGAAAAAAAAAAAATATTACTAATTGTAAGTGGGTTTCACCGAAGTAAACATAATTTAAAAATGTTATTGTATTTTATATAAAATGATTTCAGGTCAATGAAAAAATCATTTGACATAGCATATTCAGGGAATTGAAGTCATGTTGAATAGTTCTGCGGATAAGAAAGAATATGTAGATGTCCAGATGAAAACATCTGAAAAGTTTTCTAAAGTTTTTTTTTCATCAGAAACAGATGTTAGATATATTTAAAATAACAGTATGAAATACAAAAAAATTTTCAGACTTCAGTCAACTGATTCTAGCTGAAGAAATAAAAAAATAACCCCTTCATTTTGTATTACGAAAGAACATACCAACGACAAGCAACACACGAGAAGATTTTTCTATGGATTTAAAAAGTGTTTTTGTGATACATTATGAAGGATTACCTTAAAACAAGTTATATATAATATGAGACTTAAGATAACAGTAACTTTAGTAATTTACTAATGGATCAGAAGAATTTTTTACTATTTTATCGCAATTCTCCCACGACCATCGTTAAAACAGAGTATTTAGAGAATAATTAACTTTGAATAACCTCTGTAAAACTAACTGCAAATCATTTATACTGTTAGTTAAAAAAAAAAACAACAAGTAGTTAAGGACTCTAGCAACACCATTATATACAGATATGCATTATAAAGCAACACAAAGTTACAAAGAAGCAGACAACTGATAAGAAACATGCAACAGGACATGGTTGAAAAAAATTCAAGCAAAACTAAATATAAAGAAAAAACGAACCGAGAGGAAAAGTAAGATAATTTTAATGGCTAAAAAGAATTTATGTAAATTTTAATGAAAGGCCAGCGACGGTGGTGATGTCGCCAACACACAAACAAATTTTTAAGTGAAATAAAAAAAAATGACTTAAAGGACAATAACTGCAAGTCGTGGTTGGTGTGGAAGAAAAAATTTACTTAATTCAAAAAGAGGAAAAACAGCAGCATATATATAAATGTATGTATATATTGTTTTTATGAGCACAAAAGTTTGGAAAATTAGCTTTAATGAGCTTTTAATAAAATCAACTTGGGCTGGAATTGTGAATTAAGCATCAAACTAGTTGGGTGGTCAGTGCGAAATTTTAAATTTTTTTTTTGATTTTTTGAGCTTTTTAAAGAAGGGTTTGAACTAAGTCCTAATTTGCATAAAACGAATTCAAGCAGTTTCTTTATAACTTTATTGTTTCATATTTAAGATGCTTAATGCCAGGTGCGCACCCAGGAAAAAATTTTGGGGGATCTTACGTTTTTATTTTCTGACTTATTTAAATTTATTATTCATTAAATAATGTTAAGAGAACAATGTCTATTTTTCTTTTATTTTGGACCATTGCACTTGAAATGTTCTTAATATTATTTTCTAGACCCCTACGAACATTTAACAGACGTAGACCATCTATTAACCCAGTCTGCTCATTTTTATTAACCCATTTCTGCCTGGAACCAAATCTGCTCACATGATTTTGATAAAATTTCAAACTCGATTGTATGATCAATTGATTCAAAATAATCAAATACAAACATTCAGCTCCATACCTAAATGCGTTGCTGAGATATTCATTGGGTATTTTTCCGACCATTAGACCATCGTAATAGCTTTTCTCCGAATTTTTTTCAAATAATTGCAATGCTTATTTAACGAGAAAACTGCATCAATTAATTACCTTTTACTTTCTTCTTAATAATGCGATCGAGCCAAATTGGTGTCGATGGAAAGGCAAGATAAAAAACTAAGTACTTCTGTTGTGCTTTGTTTTATTTTCTATATTTTCTGCTTTCCACTGCCGCTATTTCCACCACCAGAAAATACATGATTTTCGTAGTCTGGTAACTTTAGTCAGATAGGCAGAATTTTAAGAATACATCTAAAAGTCTAAGAAATTTTGATCTATTACCTAACCATCCCCATGAAAAGTAATGCGATATTTCTTACCCAAACTTTGTAGTGATTTTTTGAAAAAAATTATTTTCATGGGTTTCTATACAAATGGGTTTTCCAATGGCAAATGGGTTAATTGCATATGTTTTGAGTCTTTGTAGACCTCAAGCCTTGTATATTAGGCCAGCTCAATTTTTGTTTTTAAAAAATCGTAGGCACGAGAAATGTTGTACGGAAAGTTCTTACCATCTTTTATCAAAAACCACTAAGCCTAAAATCGATTTCGAGCGGTTTTTCGAAAGAAAGTTTGAATTTGTGTTTTGCTACAAAATGTGAAGAAATTGAAAAATTTAAAAAATATTAATTTATTTATAAATTTCACGTGTTTCATCATGATTTAATTTGATTTGATTTGATTTATTTGATTAACATTAGTACAAATAAGAACCATGTTCTTTTACAGTACAACATATAATACTTAAAGCTATATAAATTTATTTATTAATGGAAAAAACAACAAGTTCATAAGTATAAATATATGTAATAATAAGTTGATTAAATGCAAAAATATGCTTTAATGTGACAAAAGAGATTTAATGTCTAAATATAAGTAAGTGTGATAAGCTAATAAAAAATTATGATATGAATGTTAAAGCTAAGACACTTAAAAGATACGAAGATAAGGAGAAAGTGGAAGAAGACAAAAATTTAAGAAGTAGAAAAGTAATTAAGAATAGATTGCCTAAAAGTTTCCGTCCGAGTTATATCTCTTATGATACGTGGCAGTGCATTTCAAAGTCTTACGGCATTAACGAAAAATAGGTTAGGGGTTGTAAGAGAACTATGCCTAGGCACTATAAGTACATTGCATCTTCTTGATATGCTAAACTGGAGTTTTTCATAAAGGTAATAAGGTGTTTTTTTATGTATTATTTTATGTAGATAGATACAGTTTCTAGCATTCAGATAATCAGTCAAACTACACCCGAGTAAGGCATTTCTAAAGTTGGAGAGTCGGTCAAATTTTCTTAAGCTAAAAACAAAACGTGTAGCAGAGTTAAACGCAATATTAAGTTTAAGCAAAGAAGATGAGTTGAGTTTGCTATAAACTATATCTGAATATGTTATAACAGGTAAGACAAGTTGTTTAACTAATAATTTCCTCAAATCAGGAGAACAGAGACACGCAGACATTCTTAAATTACGTAGGATATAATAAACTTTCTGGACAACACTATTTACATGATCAATACATGATAAGGACGAGTTCATACAAAAACCAAGATTTACAATTTTCGAAACGACACTTAGCTTATTTGTGGGAGTACATATGATTTGGCAGCATTAAGTTGGAGTCCATTGCTTATTGCCCATTGATAAATGCGTCTTAGATCATAATTAAGTCTATAGCAAAGGTCTTCTCGAAGTCCTATACTACTCGATAGATAGATTTGAATATCGTCTGCATAGGCATGCACAGAAGAATGTTTACAGACTGAAAATATGTCATTTATAAAAATGGAGAATAGAAGAGGGCCAAGAATTGAACCTTGTGGTACACCACTCAGTACAGACTCACATTTAGAGAACGCCTGACCGACTTTAACCTTTTGAAATATATTTGACAAATAACTTGATATGAGACTCACTGCACTATCACTGAACCCAAAGAGATTTCTAAGTTTCAGACATAGGTACTTGTGACATACCTTGTCAAATGCTTTTGAAAAATCAAGTAAGCAAAGTAAAGACAATGAGCCAGCATCATATTCAGGTCGTAGATCATCCATAACCTTAACTAGTGCTGAGGCACAGCCGTGCCCTACCCGGAAACCCGATTGAAATGGCGACATAAGGTTATTTGCTTGTAGAAATTTATTTATTTGTTGACTCAGTACTTTTTCACAGACTTTAGAGAGAGGGGACAAAATACTTATTGGCCTGAAATCATTAGGGCCAGAAGGGTTAGATTTTTTAGCTACAGGTAACACAATTGCTGTTTTCCAGATACTCGGGAATGATGAAGATACAAGGCAGTGATTTATTATATGAGTTAATGGTCTGATTATATGTGGTAGTACAACTTTGATAAATTTTATAGGAATGCCATCTTCGCCTATTGCATTTGATGTTATTTGCATTACACAATTTCCAATATCAAGTTCAGTTACAGGTGTAAATTGAAATGACTGTGGAACAATTAAACTTGTACAGAAAAGTGAGCTATTATGGTTCAAGGGGGGTGAGTTATTTATGAAAAAACTGTTAAGTAAGTCAGGATCAATTTGACATTCAGTGTTTGTCTTCATGCTTATTCCTAGTCTCTTTATGTTGTTCCAGAGGGTCTACGTCCTAGGCTCTAACATAAAGAGGTGTTTTAGGAAAGAAAAATTTAGGCAAAGAAGATGAAAAAATAAAATTAGGAAAGAGATAAGTTGAAAGTACAAAAGAATGATAAGTGACCTTTATTAGAATACTTAAAATAAAATAATATAGCCTAACTGTCTGGAACACTATTTTCCAGGTTTTGAAGTTCGTCCAAGCTGTGTATTTGAATAGCATCAGCATTTTTTCTGGTCCTGATAAAGACTGAACCTCGATAAGTAAACGCATTGTAAACGCTTTTCTCCCTCTTAAGAGCAATCGCAGCTTGCAAAATTTTCCGTGTGTTGGCATTCAAACTTTCATGAATGAACACATTAGTATCAAAATTTAGCCCACCCGCTCTGAGATTAACCGCAGACTTAGTGCGCTTCCGATACGCACCGAAAGCTTTTATGACGCGGTTGCGATCGTATGGAGAAAAATACTTTATTATAATTAGAGTATTTGGGCTATGAGGGTTAGATTTGACACGAAATATGTCTTTAATTAGCGGTGGCTGAAACTCGATGAAATGGCATATTTGATTGAAAATGCTTTTTAAATTTTCAATTTTTTTTTTTTATTTTTATTTTTTATATATGTATGTGTCAACAAAAAAATAATAAATTTTCAGATTTCATTACAGTATTAAAAAAATATTTTGAAAATTTATTTAAAAGAGAAGAACAACATTTTAAAGCAAGATTTGCTATTATCGTATCATTTTTTAATTTTGTATATCGTGAAATATATTGTATAATTCCACTTGTTAGAAAATACGTAGTTTTTATGAAAGTTAGTAAATTAATAACAAAATAAGTAAACTTGATCTACAAATTCTATGCCATATTTAAGGAACTGAGAGTAATGTTCAACTTTTGGCCAGTGTTCGACGAGTTGTTGTAAAATGTTGTAAATAAAGTTATGGAGCCAGTTATAGTTGTGACCACTGTTGCCAGATTGAGCGACTTATCGCCAATTGGGCGTTGTTTTTGTGGTTTTCGCGCCTATATTTTTAGGAAATCGCCTAGCGATTTTTTTGCCGATTTTATAATTAACCCTTTTCTATAAACACATCTAATGTTTTTGAAAATTTAATAAAACATATAAAAATTGGCTTTAAAATTTGTTGTAACACTCTGTAAGGAACCGAATCGAAATCGAATATGAATCTTTGTTAAATTTCCATAGAAAAATGTTTTTATAGACGAAGTGCCATCTGAAATCGATGAAGTTTGGGAATCGGCATACAAAATTAAGACACCAGCAAGGGAAAAAATGTATGCAATATTTGTAAGTTGACATTCATCTTGCTTTCCCTTTCACATTGAAATGCATTCGTGGGTATTTTTTTCGTCATGCATTATGACAAAAAGGGGTTTAGTAGAACCAAAAACGCTCTATGGGTATTTCTCCGATCCAAAAAAAAGTCTCTTAACTTTTGAGTCGGTGTCCGGCGAAATCTAAATTTTGATTTGGCTTGTTTTATATACATTAGTATTAAAGCCCGTCATACGATGGGTCATATTCAAATTAAGTAGCAGACAACATGATATTTTTCATTCACTTCAAATGTTGTTTTGTTCCAGACGGCGCACAGTGTTGCGAGCCCATACAAAAGTTGGACAAAAATAGAAGGAGTCGTCCGATTTGGATGAAATTTGGAGTGGTGAATTATTTAAGGTCGCTGATATCAAATATGAAAAAAAATTTAAAAAAAATAAATTCCATCATGTCTAAATTAAGGTTATAAATTTCAATTTTTGAGATTTTTAAGTTTTTTAAAATATTATTACCATATTTAAAATTCTTAAATTTACAATTTTTTTAATTTTGGTTTAATATATGGTTTATGATTTATCAAAAAAAAATTATTGCTTTGAAATATGTTATATAGTTTAAAAGATATAAATATTTTTGTAAGAGTATTTTTGTACTAAACTATGCTGGAAAAACTTATATATTTTTAATACATTGACGTTTTCTTCTTTTTGAAAGATATTCGCTTTGAATAATAAAATGCAAATATTAATTTTACTAATAATTATTTAATATTTTCTTTATGTACATTATTTGAATTAAAAAAGTGCTAATCTTCATCTTTATTTTCATTATAAATATACAAATTGATGTTAGAATCTTCCTCAATTATCTTTTTATTATATTTACTTTTTCTTTGAGAAGATAAAAGAGGGTCTGATGAGATTACCAAATAGGTCATAAGATCTGTATTGGAATTTTCTCTTGAGCACTTCCGCGTGTGATTAAGACGAGTATATCGAATATTTTTGTGGCTTCCTTCTAAAGCTTCTTCAGATAAAGTTCCTGCGAAAATAATTATTGTGAAAAAATATATCTTAGATCGAATTACTTCAAACTACAATATTAAAAGTTTAGTCACCTATTGGTAAATCGAAACATTTTACTACTTCGCATCCATGTACTAAAACTTTGTGTACAGAGCAAGGCATATAATACCAATTGTAGCACTCTATGTACAAGTTCCTCGTTTTTCTCAGCAGCTTACTAAATTCATCAATTTTAATGATTTTGCCACATGAGAGGATTCTTTATTTTATTTTCTTTAAAGCTGTTTACTTACATCATCTGGATGTGAAAATTCGAAAGCTTTGAGATTTAGCCAATTCGAATTTTTTTTTAAAAAATATTCTTTTTTGTAACCACACTCAATCCACTTTCTTTGAAGTTTTTGACAAAAAACGCATACTTTTTGTTTTACTTGATTTTCATCAAATACTCTTTCATCAATTTTTTCTTTAACAAAAGCTACGATGAAAGATACTTTATCTCGTGGTCCAGCACTAATCCAACTATTAAATAAATCGGAATTATTAAAAATATATGACATTTTTACTACAAATCTCGCGTTAAACTTTTATGTAAAATGTTTAATTAAAAACGGTAAATGCATTGTGGGTGGCAATAGTAATCATAGGTGTACTCTACTTAAAAAAAAATTTACGTAATTTCCAGTAATTGCCTAAAAAACTATTACGTTAATATATGTTTGCAAAAAAAATATATATATTTCCGAAAAATACAATTAATTAAATATGAATCTTTTATTTTTTAGTTAATTTGTGCCCAATAATTATTGCAAGATAATTAAGTTTTTTTTCCGGTATGATATATTTCTTGTATATATTAAAATACATATTATTCAAAACATGTCCTATAATATAAAAAAAATATCTAAAAAAACAGACTTAGATCATTTTTTAATAAAATAGATAAGAAACATGTTTGTTTACATTTGTATTGCTGTTAAAACAATAACAATTTTTCGAAAAATTATGAAAAATTGCATTTTGGACCATTTTTAAAAATTCGATTACTCAAAGAATCGGACGTATTCGGAAAAGTTTTTTATAGATTCTAAAAGATAATAAACCATACTTACAATGTTTGTTGGTTTCAAAGGTGATCTCAGCGGAACTTGGAAGAAGCTGACTAATAAATTTAACAAAATTTTTTATTTTTCCATAGTTTTATCAATTTTTGAAATTTTTGAAAAAATTCAATTTAACTTTTTTCTTCCCAATAACAAAAACCTTATTTTTTACTATAAATTAACTTTAAATGAAAATTAAAAATATTAAAATATCTTGAAAAATGAGTTAACAAAAAAAAATTTGCCTAAGTGCTCGGAAACGAAAATTGTACCATAAAAAAACTATGAAATTGTATTGACTTTAAACAGGTGTAGCGTCTCCAAAAATTATTTAATGGAACTAAAAATTTAAATTCTTCTTAATTGGAGTATTTCCTTTACAACGATACCCATTTTGTATGATTTGATGAAAAAAAATTTTTGATTTTTGTCCACTAGACGCAACACTGTGCGGCGTCAATGTGTCCTTACTAATTGTTTCCTCTCGATCTTTTGATGGACTGTAAATTGAAGAATGCGTTATGGATGTAGCAACTATTGCACTTACCTCAGATACCAAGAAGGAAAGGAAAATAAATTTTTAATTTTTGTGTTGTTTAATTGAAATCTTTTTGAACTGAACAAAATTTAAAAGCTTGTTCAGAAAAATATTTTTTGATTTAATTCAGAGCAAACTATTGATTTTTAAATTTATTTACGAACAAGTAAGTTTAGTAAGGTTTATATGTCGTCTTCAACACTAATAAATATCAAATAAATTTAGTGTACATACTTGTTGGCTAAAAATTAATATAAAAAGCATTGTAATAGGTTCTGGTCCAGGCTAACATGTTCAGTCTATACAACTATAACAGTTTGAGCGATATAGAGCACGGAGCAGGACGCTTGGTATTTGAGTATTTAGTATTTAGTATTTAGTATTTATTAAGTATAATACAAAAGATATAATAATTTAATATAGTATTAGTGAATGCTTTGATTAAATATCACTATAAAAAATATAATCTTTGTATTTTGTATTTAAAGTATTTTGTAGTAAAGTATTATATACAAAATAAATTAAAAAATAAAATTGAAAAACTGAAACACAATTAAAATCATAAATTAATTTTTTGAGAAAATTTATAAAGTTTAGCTTTGAATTGCACAGGATTTGTAAGAGATTTAATATAAGTTGATAGTGAGTTCCACAGACGAATAGAATCAATATAAAATTGTCGCTCTGAAGTTAAATAAGTATGCCTTAATTGTATTATTTGAGAAGATATATTAGATCTGAGAAAGCGTAGTCGATCATGTAAATACTTAGGTTCCTTGTAAACAAATATTTTTGTAACAACACAAGTGTTTTGAATTTTAATAAATTGTCGAAAGTCATATTAAAAATTTGTTTTGAAAGCCTGGAAATGTGATCTGATCGCCTTAGTCCGAAAATGTAACGCGAGATGTTATTATAAATTACGTTAAGTTTATGTCTGCTTAACGAGTCACAATTAGCGAATAATTCACAATCATACAGTGGAGTAGGAATTAAGTATGTTTTTGCTAAAAGGACCCTTATTCTGTGAGGAGTGAAATATTGTGTAACCCAGAGTGTATGGAGCATGCCGTTAATTTTACCAACGGTGCAGTTTATAGATTATTCCAAGACAGGTGTCTATTGAAAATAATGCCGAGGTTTTTCGCAGTTTCCACAAAAACAATATTCGATCAATTATGAGTCAATAAAGGTATAAGGCATTAGTCAATTTTCTTTTTATATATGACAATGCATTTCGACTTTTTTGGAATTAAACACAATCCGTTTTTAAGTGCCCAGTCATTTATTTTACAAAGGTCTTCATTAATTTCTTCGAGACAGTTATTTTTTTGGTCAAAGCCACAACTTGCATATAGTTGAACGTCGTCAGCGTACATGTGCAATTTACAAAAGTTCACCACTTTGGGCAGGTCGTTGAAATAAATAGAAAACAATAATGGTCCTAACAGAGAGCCTTGTGGAACACCTCTTGTAACTGCAATAAAATTAGACGTAACATTGTTCACAAATACCGCTTGAGACCGATCTCGTTAATAAGACGACACTAAATTGGACGCAGACAACGAACAATTATACATTTTCACTAACTTAGAAGACAAGATATCGTGGTCAACTGTGTCGAAAACTTTCGAATGGTCAAGAAGGGTCAAAAAAGTTACTTTGCTGGATATTATGATAAGTACATAATTTTTTAAAGGTTTTTTGATACAATAATTTTTGTCACAAAAAATGGCGATTTTGGCTATTTTCTTTTTCATTGGGCGATTTTGGGCGATACATTTTTTAAAATCCGCGCTTTTCTCAAAAAAGTTCTGGCAACACAGCAGAAAGTCGAAGAAAAACTCCACGACTTGAAAGCAAACAGAACTTCCTAAAACAATCTTTTCAATTATATATTGAGTTGAACTAGATTCTTTTTGTTCTTTTTCTATAACATTTTTTGTTACTTTTACTTTGTTTTGTTTTGTTTAGTTTAATATTGTTTTTTTTTTCTTGATGAATTAATTTATTTCTTACATTTTTTTATTTTATCGCTTTTAATTTGAATTTGAATTATAGATTTTTTTTTTATTTGACTTCGGGTTTTCACCTGATACATAGTATACCCCTTTGAAATTTTGATCAAATATGAAAATATGATACAATTTTTCTTAAATGAGGACATTTAATGAAAACTTTTTACCGACAACTAGGCGATTTTTACCTTAATACATTTTTTTTTGGATGTTTGTATACATGTTTTCACATTCTGAAGTAAAACACAAATTCAAAGTTTCTCTCAAAAAACCAGAGGCTCGCAATCAATTTTAAAGCAAGGGTTTATTGGGCAAACCTGTTCAGAATATTCCGTAGAATTGGCCCGCCCTCTACCTTTAAAATCTAATATAACTGTCGATTTGTCATGTTTTTTGTGAAAAAGAAATGCGTGCGTTAGTTATGCCATCCTCAAACTTCTCTACCATCATTTCAACTTTCAAAGTCGTTGATATATTTTGAATTTCAGTTGATTAGAACTGAATCTGTGTTTTAAGATTACTTTATTTTTATTAATAGCTTTCATAAGAAGTTTTTTTACTCTAAGTATTTTTGTTCAAATCTTTTTGGGGGGGTTAACACCCAAAACCCCCTGCGTTCGCCGCTTCTTCACACATTGGCTAAGTATTAAATTAAAAAGTTAAAAATAATCGAAAAAAGCACGAAACCAAAATAGTGTTGGAAAAAGCTCTAAAGCACCGTTGCAAAATTGTGAGTGAAATAAATATTCATAAAAAATTTTAAATGAAATGAAAATGCTTTGCTAGAATAATAAAGAGCTGCGTTTGTTATTTTTAATTATAAAATATGGCATTAAAAAGGTTCACTATAAAACAGAAAATGAACCAAAGCATTAGGAAAAAAGCACGATAAAACTAGGAAGAAGAAATAACAGAGATATAGTTATAATAATAATTTATGTGTGTCGTGTTGGATTTTAAGCTATGAAGAGGCGTTTTTCAATTAAAAATTTCTTTATTCATTTATATAAATTAAAAACACACACACACACACACACACACACACACACACACACACACAATACATGCTATTACAGTATTTTTAGTTTGCCATAAATGAAATACGCATCCTTAGTGACAACATATTAACTCATATTATACTCTGTTTATGCTTAATGATATTTATTTTATTTTTTTAAATTTTTTTTTTTATATCACTTAATATGTTTTTTGTTCAGTTTTATGTTTGCATATTTTTTGTTGTTTTTGCTTTCTGTCTTCTTGTTTTTGTTTTAATGCTCTGCCATAGCTTTCTATTTGTACATTTTTATGCTGATTACTTTTGTTATTATTCTCGTGTGAATTTCCGCATATTTCTCACTTAGAAAAGGCAGAGATTTACATTTTCATTCGTTATCCTTGCTGCTGATGTTGCTGCTGATGTACTTGTATTTGTGGCTGTGTTGTTGCTGTTGTTGTTGTTGTTGTTGTTGTTGTTGTTGTTGTTGTTGTTGTTGTTGTTGTTGTTGTTGTTGTTGTTGTTGTTTTTGCTGTCGTCTATACTCATTGTGTGCTTGCGATATCTCACAATCAACATTTTTCTCTGTGTTGTATGGTTTTTTTTGTTGTTGTTTCCGTTTCTGTTGTTTTTTATATGGATTTTTAAAAGTTGCCCCCTACTCCAAACCAAATTTTGCGTGCTTCTTTTTATTTGTGTTGCTCAAAAGCCAACACATACCAAGCGCACTTGTGCACATGCACATGTATGTATGAATACAAGGAGCCCCTACACACACACACGCAAACACACACACACACACTCACACACACACTCCATATATCTCGTTATACTCACTGTTTTGCATATTTAAACAAGTTAACAAGGATTTAAAAGGTTTTTCCTGTCACCCATGCAGACATGAAAATTCTTTTGGGGGAAAAATAAGTGCAAAACTTCAAATATTTAAAACATGCAGCAAACAGTCATATTAACATGAACGACTATAACAACAACAACTACAACAGCTACAACAATGCAAAACCATTGACAATAAAACGAGTAACAACAGTCAAAAACAACAAAGAGAAAAGTGATAGAAAAAATTGACAATTCTTACAACAGAACCAACTTATTTTAATTCTCAAAAGCACTGTTCCTCTCTGCAAAGTCTAATTTAAATTTAGATTTTCTCATAGAATATCAATGGTTTTGATTTGAAAATTTGATTACTAACAATTTTATAGTATTTAAGAACTCCAATAAATTGTTGGTTCAATTAAGTCGAACTTCTAGCGTTCAACTAATAAAATTAAAAAAATACCGAAAAATAAACTACAATATACACAAAAAAAAAACAAATTGGCCATTTCAGCCCTTGAAAAGACTTTGACCGAGCTTCTTATGATCAATTGTGTTGTGTGTGTTATTAAATGTTTGCACACATTTGACCGAGAACTGGACTAACATGTCTTATGCCGACTCCGAACGGTACAAAATAATCAATCACATATTGATTGCCGAAGCCTACAAGTCATGAGTCGTGAGTAAATTCTATTTATCCCCACTAATCTATATATTTGTTATTTGTTTTGTTTTCCTAGCTATATCACTTCGAACCTGTGGCGTAGTTAGGGTTGGTCGCACCCGGGACGGAAACTTAATTGTGCACCCCTTAAGAAGATTTCTTTTTATACAATAAGTCGATGAATCTTACTACATATTTTCGAATCAACCTCTACAAAAATGACATATTTTAGAAGAGATTAAAAAAAAAAAAACTATACTATACATGAATATTTGATAAAAGAAGTAAGAATCTAAAATTTTCAGAAACTTAAAGAATTTTTTCTGAATTGTTCCAATATTTTTGTCTCCGGGCTTATAAGTTGTGAGAGACAAATGTACTAAGAGTAAACCACACAATATCAGTTTAAATATAAAAACTCTAGTTAGTTGAATATAGAAAACTTTGAAAAAATTACGAAAAATTTTGCATAATTGAAGAAAAAATAGGACCTGGAAGCAAAACGTTGACAAATTTTCGCTAGTGACCCTGAATAACTATTAATATAATTATTTTTTTTTTTCGAAATCAACCCTCATTTTCTATATAAAATTTTAATGAAATATTAAAATTCATTTATAAACATTTTTCATAATTTTTATCAATTTCTTTATAGAACACTGAGGAAAAAATGTGTTTAAATTAAATGAAATTGTGTTCATATCTAACGAATTTGTTTTTGAAATAGAGCTTGAAATAAATTCAAAAAAATTAAACAGAGCTGTTTTAAAGTTACATTCAAAACAAAAGTTTTTGTTTTTAAAACAATGTTTTTTCTATGAAAACCAAATTTAAAACAAACATTTTAAAATTAAAAACTCATGTTTTAAAGCATATTTTTTCGATGCCATTTTATTAACTTTTCCGAGTTTTAGCACCAGATTCACAACCAGCTACCCCCAGGACCTTCCGAATACCAAATGTAAACTTCATTAGATGAAGTTTGCATTTGAAATATTTTAATATTTAATTAATTAGTTTTTATTTTATCATATGTTCGATATTTGTCAAACCAATTCAAAAAATTCAAAAATTGTCATTGAATTCAAATGTTTGTTTGTTTTTTCAAAAAAATAATAAGAGAAAAATAAAAAAAGAAAGGAGTTTAAAGGTGGGTGAAAATAAAACACACTTGTTTTAAATATTGTTTTGTAGAAAAACAAAGGCGTTAAATTTGTATTTTAATATTTTTTGTTTAATTTTAAAGTATGTTTTTTTTTCTCAGTGTATCTATATTAATCTTCGCTTGGACTTTTATAGACAAGATTGAGGTCTGTTACATTTGACTGCTTTATAAATATCACCATAAATACCACCATAAATATCTCAGTATCACAATATTTCAGTGATACCAAATTGATATCAGAAATTTTTTTTCATTCTCATTATCTACATAATTCCCAAAGCAAACTTGCCCAGGTTGAACAAGGTCAAGACTCATGAATGGCTCAAAAAGAGATGACAATTCTAAGAAATCTGGTGTTTCTTCACATTCGTTGATTGAGAACAAAATTTGATTTGAATTATTAGAATAATTTTTAAGGAACTATGCATCATATCTTCTATTAAAAACTGTATTTTTGTTAGTTTTTGTTGGTTGATTTTTGAACAGAACAATAATTATTTTAGCAAAATAAAGGAGTCGGGAAACCATCTTAGAGTTTTTAATGGGCATCTTCAAAACAAAATAAAAAAAACAACGTCAGAAGGCCATAAAATTGTCATAGAACGCCATTTATTTAATTTAAATAAAAAATTTAATGAATTTAAATCAATTTAATTTTTTGAAATTTTTTTAAGCAAGTAAAAAGTTTATTAATGATTTTTAAACTAGTAGTTTTATGTAATATCATGATATATAGTATCAGAACTTAGTAATCACAAAATCATAAAGTATATTTTTATTTTTGAAATTTATGACATGAACATGTTTTTCTGAAAAGTTCTGGAGAAATGTATTGCTTACAAAACAACTGACGCCTCCATTCATCATACTCTGAAAATCATGCAGGTTTTCGAAACTTAATGGTTTTAGAAATGTCTACTCTGCTAGCAAGTTTGAACACTTCTTAACCTGAATATAAGATGTAAAAAAGTGCTTTTTTATAAAACTTAACGAAATATAAAAAAAAGGGTTTTTACATTTTTAATTTTGTACTCCATCTTAATATCATGAAAATTTTAATATAATTTGTTTGGAAATTGCACCCCTAACCAATGAAAAATTACATATGGAATTGACTTGGGTTTTAGTGGGAGCGTTAATATTGAACAAAATTTAATATAAAGTTTAAGTTTGTTTCAATAAAAACGAAGTCGTGGTGATGGTAAAAAATATTTTCATTCACTTTTGTACCCTCTTGATATTCAAATATAAAACCGAAGTCATTGAGGTGTGTTCTTTTTATTAAAAAAATCAAAAATTATGTGGTAAAAAGTTCTTTTGCCAAATTTTACACCCCATTTTGGCGTGTACCCAGGGCGGACCGCCCCCCCCCCGCCCCTCCCTTGCTACGCTACTGCTTAGAACACCTATTGCCCGAAGTCATATAGTGAATCCACTATTTTTGCAGCCATAACCACCTATTTTGTGAGTGAAGCCAAACTGCAGGAACAATCTTTCAAGATCTATTTAACAAATCTGTCAGACACCTTGACTCAAATAAAATTGCCGTGAATTGATCTATTACATTCAGGATATTATATATGAATAGATTATAAAGATTAGATATAAGATTAGATTATATATGAAGATGATTAAAACAAGATTCAGGACCTACAAAATTTAACGTTATATCGCAAGAGTCAACTCTTGCAAGAGTCAAACCGTTAAAAAAATTTTGTTAGTCAATGCAACTCTAATATTGTCGTGTTTCCAATATCTAATCATCCTTGAAAATATTTTCTATTGTCATTAACTTTTTTTTTTTAGACATCTGAAGAAGGTAACTTGTAATAGTTTTAATATCCTTTCATATGTTTAATATACAAAATGTATGGATTACCAATAACACAATCTTTTTATATGAATATTTTAGAAATTTTCAATAAAAATCCCATCTATTGTAGTTCGCAAGAAGTAAGTTAATCTAGTTGAATTCGCGAAGGCAAAGAATTTTCTTAACTTAACTTTTACAATGTTATTTCAGAATAAAAACATGAGTGAGTAGCTGATGAATGAGGGATTTTCTTACAAAAATTATTTAATTTTATGCTTTGGAAACAGAAAAATAAGAGAAAATTATTTATTATTTAAAAACTCTGCAAATTTCGCAAAATTTATTTTGCAATTTATGCGAAAAATTACTTGAATTATTTTATGTTGAATTCTATAACAAACTGTTTTAAAAATAATATGTGTGTTAGCCAAGCTTTTTGATACAAGGCCTCACATTTCAGCATCATGACAACTTTTCTGACATTTCGAATAACTACTTTTCGACGGTCACGCAGCAACCCACTTAGTCTTACGACTTTAGACGCTTTCATTGGCCTCTTTAGATTATTATTATAAAGTTGAAACTTTATAAGATAGGGTTGGGTCGACAAAAAAAGTAGTTCATAAAAAACGAAATCATAAAAAAAAATCGCTTTAGGGTTCAGGCGGGGTTAAAAAAAGGTGTACTCTTCTACAATACAACGCGTTCGTGAACAAAATTTAACATCGAAAACTGAACATACATGTTTTATGCCGACTTTGAATAGCTAATGTTGATGTTCTCAACAAGCTCTACATGGCAATATTTACAGAGAGTTGACGGATAAAATCAGACATATTTTTATTGAACTCGGGCTATTACCGTTTATTGGCTCTCACAACCAAGGCTACGGCCACCACCAAATTGTTTTATATGGTTTCTATCAAATTCTTACTCCTTACACACGTCACGCCTAACATTCAACGAAAGTATAAAAAAACTATAGAGAGTTATATCTTATGCTTTTTATTCAAAACTCTATTTGATCAAAGAAACATTGATGTCAAAAACGAATATTTTTTTTAATGTTTTCATTAAAACATTCGTTGTACTATGAATTTTCTTAGTGAATCTGAACTAACGGTTCGTGTTTGTTCGATTTGACAATTTTTTGGCAAGTACTGCCTTATTTCGGCTTTATTAGAATTTTGGTCTTCGGTTCTATAACTAAAACTAAGCACGCGGAAGAAAAACAAGTAAAGAAAGTCTAAAGTCGGTCTAGGCCGACTATGAAATACCCTTACCCACTTTTTAAAAACAAAAAAATTTTTTATTGTAAATAGGCGTGCCCGTGGGCGGATGAAGCCTATATTATATATGCATTTAAATGTTGATGAAAAATTTACACAAACCAAGTTTTATTCCTGTAGCTCACAGTTAATGCCTTTATTGTGCTTTCGCTATGGGAGGTGAGCGTGTTTATGGACGAATTACTCCAAATTTTTTAACACACCTTAGTTTTGGTATAAAATACATACATACCAAATTTAATTTCTCTATGACAAACATAACCTTAATTATTGAGTTTTAAACTTTATGGGTTGTATGGGAGGTAGGCGTGTCCGTAGGCGGATGACGTCAATTTTTCAAAACCACATTTGTCTTGTCATAAAAAACATACGTGCCAAATTTTAGCTCTCTAGGTTAAACAGAGGCTTTTTTATTGCGTTTTCAATTTTTGGGTTGTATGGGAGGTGGGCGTGTCCGTGAACGGATGACGTTCATTTTTCGAAGACATCTTTCAATTTATACAAAACACAATCATTTCAAATTTTATTGTTGTACGCTAGTTATGAGCTGAGTTATGCAGTTTTAAATTTTCGCGTTGTATGAGAAGTAGGCGTGTCCGTGGGCGGACGATGTCCATTTTTCAAAACCATCTTTCTTTTCTTATAAAAAGCATACGTTCCAAATTTTAGCTCTTTAGGTTAAACACAGGCTTATTTATTGCGTTTTTAATTTTTTAGTTGTATGGGAGGTGGGCGTGTCCGTGGCTCGACGACACCCATTTTATACACCAAATTTTATTGTTGTAGGTTAACTATGAGCTTATTTATGCAGTTTTCAATTTTTGCGTTGCATGGAAGGTAGGCGTGTCCGTGGGCGGATTCCAAAAATATTCAATAGTGCAGATCCTTGGGTCCATGTGATCATGTGCACCAAGTTTCATCCAATTATTTCAACTTCTTCTTCTTATCCTGTGTATACGGACAGACGGACGGACATGGATAGCTCGACTCACGTAGTGACGCTGATCAAGAATATATATACTTTTCTATACCGGACTCGCTTCGTTCTATGCGTTACAAACGTTTGCACAAAGTTAATATACCTTGACCTTTCAGGTTTAGGGTATAAAAATCGTATATAAAGGAAGCGTTATACTGTTCGAGCATTAAACATTATTTTCTTTGTTATAGTTTTTGAGCACGATCCTAAAGCAAAAGTAAAATCTTATCAAATATAGCGGCTCTTTTCTAAAAAATAAGAAAAAAACGGGTTATCTCGAAATTTTATTATTACAATATAGAGCGCGTGATAGATAGTCGATACTAATTTTATACAATTGTTTTTATTATTTAACATAGGTTACAATTTTTTTTTGTCAAAAACGCTTAAGTATTTCCTGCATTTAAATGTTTTTATCATTGAATATTAAAACGTATCGAAGTTTAGATTTCGCCGGGCTGGGTCTCAAAAGTTAGAGGAACTCAAAAGTTAGAGGAACTCATTAAAATAATTTCTGCATACTTTTTTTTCAAATCGGAGAAAAACCGCCGAAGCAATTTTGATTCTCTTTAAGGTCCTTTTTGGTAAAAAAAACATGTTTTTGAAACTTTTTATTTTTATTTGTTAAAAATTATTATTTATTTCAAAACACTGTTCGATTGAATGATTTGAGCTTAAGTTAACAATTTTCTTTGTTGAATGAACTTTTCAAAGTATTTTTGTGCTGTTAAAATCATCTGTTAAAATATGTTTGTGTTTTTGTTGAAATGTCTATTTTCTCTTAGCAATATTTTTTAAATGTGTTTTGCTATATTTATATTATCATTGCCAATAGCTCAGTGGAAGTGTGCTAGACTATCATGCGGGGGACGTGGGTTCGAACCCTAGCTATGTAAGAATCAAAAATTGTAATTGAATAATTGAAATAATAATAATTATTCTATATCATTAATTGTTTGGTCAAAAATAATCTTCACAATATGTTGCTTAGAATCTTGAAAAAAATTATAAATTTAATTTTTTACTTAAACAAAAAAAAAAATATATTATAAAAAAAAAAAACTTTTTTGTTGGCCTTGCCGGTATTTGAACCTAGGAAATTCGAGTACAAGACGCACACGTCAGCACACTCGGCCAAACTTGAACTTTCAAAACAAAGATAAAATTTCAATAAGAACGTTTTTATATGGGATTTCGTGATCTGTAGACCAACAGTCAACTGACTGTTAATTTGAAAGTTTCATTTGTTGGTTGGTATTTAACAGTGAAATCTGATATTTCAACCCATGATTTCAACCCATGTTTGATATAACAGCATTTTTTCCCTGAGTGTATACATACATACTCTTAACGCTATCGTTTTTCTTACTTGAAATATAAGTATGGCAAACAACTGTCAGTGCTATCGTCTTAACAATAGGTAAATGTCAAATATGGCTTTTTTGCGAAAAAGTATTAATTCGAATAAAGATAAATTTCATTATTAAATTTGTCTTGGAAAGAGTTTTAAGATGTTTGAATTGGTATTGGAGATTGCAGTTGGAGATGCAATCTAGCTCTATCACGTTGACCACAGTAGGAAATCTAATATTTTTTTCAAGAATATCACACAAATTACATTTTTACAAATTTTTTTAGCATTATTTATAAAATTTTTATAACGTTCCTTACAAAAATAAAATAAATTGAGAATCGAAAAATATATATATATATATATTTACAGCAGCATCTGTAATAACTAAGTACAGAAAAGAAATAAAAAATTTATATCATAATCAAGTCTCGTTGGTATTAAATATGCATGTGGTTGAAAGATAGAGTTGGGTAGAGTAGGAGTACAATCAGGGGTGGTAAAAGTTTTTTTTTTCTATTTAATATAAAATAACAAAAACCTCCGCTACCTACATTGTCAGCTTTCCTAAATGTACCGACACTGACGGTAACTTTTCAACTTGCAGATATCAGCGCGGAGCCAGCCAGCCAGCTAGGATTTCCTGCTGGACCAGCGTATCTACTTGAGACGCATTTATCAAATGCTTGCTCGTGTTGGCAGTTGAACTGGATGAAGACAGATTGTAATATAGAGATGAGGGTAGAAGAGCAGTTAGCTTGAATTGGTTACTAGGTGTCAGTGCATGGAGTATGGGCGAAAGTAAAGCAGTCTTTAAAATGACATTGAAAAATTTATTGCTTACAACCATTGGTGAGAGAGATGTGGAGAAGTAGCTATATATCAAGAAGGAGTTAAAAGAGTAAGAAGAGGAGGAGGAGAAGGTTGCTTGCTTTAAGGTGCCAAATGATTCGATTTCACACCCCAAAAGTTTTGCTATTCGCGCAATTGTAATCTGTATTCCTTCAAAGAATATGCCGCAGGGAGTGTGAAAAACTGAAGAGCTGTTGAGTTTAGAAGGGGTTAAAAAACTCCCCTCCTCTATCACTGCCATACCATGCTGGTGCTATTTTGTAAATTAATGCAATTTACAACACTTCTATTTTCGCTTGTGCTGTGTTTTGTTGTTTTTTTTCTTCCTTTTATTTCTGTGTTATTTTCTTCACATTTAAATCCACTTTGCCATGGTTGTTGAAACATGCTGGTTGTTGTTATTGCTGTTGTTGTTATTTTTGTTGTTGTAATGAGTCAGTTGTTTTTGTAATTTAATTTGCCTCGGTTTGTTGTTTTTGTTTTATTGTTATTTTAATTTGGCGCTATAATCCTGTTGAAAGATGAGGCAGCAACATTTCGCATTTCAGGATCTGTTCCTGCTGCTGCTGCTGTCGCTGTTTTAAAATGAAATATCGTTCGCATATTTCGCTGAATTGCTCAACAACAACCGTGTGTCTGTCTATCTAGCTGAGTGTCTATCTGTCGCTCTGTCAGACTGTTTGTCTCCCACTCAGTCTATCTCGTACTCATTTTTGTCTGTCTAAAGTGTTTTAATTGCGTTTGGATTTCAAACTAAAGCGCGTTAAAATGCAATTTTAACGCTCGTTGAATGAATGCTTCATCACATGTTGTTGTAACGATTCACATCAACACCACACCACCACACCACCACGCCTTGTAGCATTATTATTTCAAATTATACCTTAGTAAAATATAATAAAAGCTGCTTTAATATGAAGTATACTTTATTACGCTAAAGCTATATATCAGCTCGAAACATTCTGAGATATTGACATTAAAAAACTTTTTATCGACCATAAAATTCTTGCCTGCTTGACAATAACGTGGTAATGAAACATTTGATACCAACTTAAATGGATTAAGGCAGGTACAGACATACATATACATTGAAATCTTTAAATCTACTATATTTGGGGGGCAAAACGAAAAAGTAAGCAGACTTATAACAAAATTTTCAGAGGATGAAATTGTTTTATTTATACGAAATAAGGCATCACCACGAATTTCTTAAAATATATTTTACTATAATAAAAATTCCTGCACAATTTTTAGATATTTCTCTTAGATTTACGTTTATAATTTTGGCTTTGAACGCACTTAAAAACGAAAATATTTATTTTATATTTCAATAAGAGATTCTATAGAGAAATATTATTTTCAGTAATGGAGCCCATCCCACTTCCGTCAGTCGAATCGTCAAATCGCAACCACGCAGAGATCATGATTCATTTAAATAGAAAGATAAATGAAATATTTTACTCGATAATAGATCAACACTTGACTTTTTTTACAGAAGTTGGCATCATATATATAAACAACATTATTCAATCTTGGGTCTCATCAATCGAATAACAAAAAATTTTATATATTTCTTGTCTAACAAAAAACCCTTTAAGAGATCAAAAAGTACAAGATGGGCGTGAAATGCACTAAAAAATGCGGGCAAAATTAAAGAAAAACGAAAAAAACAAATATCCATGTGGAAAAGGTTGAAGTTAATCCTGATCTTGATCTTCATCTTGATCTTGATTTTAATTTTGATCTTGATCTGGATCAAAATTTTGAACTTTATCTTGATCTTGATCTTAATCTTGATCTTGATCTTGATCTTGATCTTGATCTTGATCTTGATCTTGATCTTGATCTTGATCTTGATCTTGATCTTGATATTGATCTTGATCTTGATCTTGATCTTGATCTTGATCTTGATCTTGATCTTGATCTTGATCTTGATCTTGATCTTGATCTTGATCTTGATCTTGATCTTGATCTTGATCTTGATCTTGATCTTGATCTTGATCTTGATCTTGATCTTGATCTTGATCTTGATCTTGATCTTGATCTTGATCTTGATCTTGATCTTGATCTTGATCTTGATCTTGATCTTGATCTTGATCTTGATCTTGATCTTGATCTTCATCTTGATCTTGATCTTGATCTTGATCTTGATCTTGATCTTGATCTTGATCTTCATCTTGATCTTGATCTTGATCTTGATCTTGATCTTGATCTTGATCTTGATCTTGATCTTGATCTTGATCTTGATCTTGATCTTGATCTTCATCTTGATCTTGATTTTCATTTTGATCTTGATCTGGATCAAAATTTTGAACTATATCTTGATCTTGATTTTAATCTTAATCTTGATCTTGATCTTGATCTTGATCTTGATCTTGATCTTGATCTTGATCTTGATCTTGATCTTAGTTTTTATCTATTAATTAATCTTGATCTTGGTTTTTATCTTTTAATTAATCTTGATTTCGGTTTTGATTTTGAACTTAAAAGTGATCTTGAACTTTATCTGGGTCTTGATAAAGGTCTTGACTTTGTTTGTATTTTTGTTTTTGAGTTTGATTTGATTTTGATTTTGATTTTGATTTTGATTTTAATTTTGATTTTGATTTTGATTTTGATTTTGATTTTGATTTTGATTTTGATTTTGATTTTGATTTTGATTTTGATTTTGATTTTGATTTTGAATTTGATTTTGATTTTGATTTTGATTTTGATTTTGATTTTGATTTTGATTTTGATTTTGATTTTGATTTTGATTTTGATTTTGATTTTGATTTTGATTTTGATTTTGATTTTGATTTTGATTTTGATTTTGATTTTGATTTTGATTTTGATTTTGATTTTGATTTTGATTTTGATTTTGATTTTGATTTTGATTTTGATTTTGATTTTGATTTTGATTTTGATTTTGATTTTGATTTTGATTTTGATTTTGATTTTGATTTTGATTTTGATTTTGATTTTGATTTTGATTTTGATTTTGATTTTGATTTTGATTTTGATTTTGATTTTGATTTTGATTTTGATTTTGATTTTGATTTTGATTTTGATTTTGATTTTGATTTTGATTTTGATTTTGATTTTGATTTTGATTTTGATTTTGATTTTGATTTTGATTTTGATTTTGATTTTGATTTTGATTTTGATTTTGATTTTGATTTTGATTTTGATTTTGATTTTGATTTTGATTTTGATTTTGATTTTGATTTTGATTTTGATTTTGATTTTGATTTTGATTTTGATTTTGATTTTGATTTTGATTTTGATTTTGATTTTGATTTTGATTTTGATTTTGATTTTGATTTTGATTTTGATTTTGATTTTGATTTTGATTTTGATTTTGATTTTGATTTTGATTTTGATTTTGATTTTGATTTTGATTTTGATTTTGATTTTGATTTTGATTTTGATTTTGATTTTGATTTTGATTTTGATTTTGATTTTGATTTTGATTTTGATTTTGATTTTGATTTTGATTTTGATTTTGATTTTGATTTTGATTTTGATTTTGATTTTGATTTTGATTTTGATTTTGATTTTGATTTTGATTTTGATTTTGATTTTGATTTTGATTTTGATTTTGATTTTGATTTTGATTTTGATTTTGATTTTGATTTTGATTTTGATTTTGATTTTGATTTTGATTTTGATTTTGATTTTGATTTTGATTTTGATTTGATTTTGATTTTGATTTTGATTTTGATTTTGATTTTGATTTTGATTTAGATTTAGATTTTGATTTTGATTTTGATTTTGATTTTAATTTTAATTTTGATTTTGATTTTGATTTTGATTTTGATTTTGATTTTGATTTTGATTTTGATTTTGATTTTGATTTTGATTTTGATTTTGATTTTGATTTTGATTTTGATTTTGATTTTGATTTTGATTTTGATTTTGATTTTGATTTTGATTTTGATTTTGATTTTGATTTTGATTTTGATTTTGATTTTGATTTTGATTTTGATTTTGATTTTGATTTTGATTTTGATTTTGATTTTGATTTTGATTTTGATTTTGATTTTGATTTTGATTTTGATTTTGATTTTGATTTTGATTTTGATTTTGATTTTGATTTTGATTTTGATTTTGATTTTGATTTTGATTTTGATTTTGATTTTGATTTTGATTTTGATTTTGATTTTGATTTTGATTTTGATTTTGATTTTGATTTTGATTTTGATTTTGATTTTGATTTTGATTTTGATTTTGATTTTGATTTTGATTTTGATTTTGATTTTGATTTGATTTTGATTTTGATTTTGATTTTGATTTTGATTTTGATTTTGATTTAGATTTAGATTTTGATTTTGATTTTGATTTTGATTTTAATTTTAATTTTGATTTTGATTTTGATTTTGATTTTGATTTTGATTTTGATTTTGATTTTGATTTTGATTTTGATTTTGATTTTGATTTTGATTTTGATTTTGATTTTGATTTTGATTTTGATTTTGATTTTGATTTTGATTTTGATTTTGATTTTGATTTTGATTTTGATTTTGATTTTGATTTTGATTTTGATTTTGATTTTGATTTTGATTTTGATTTTGATTTTGATTTTGATTTTGATTTTGATTTTGATTTTGATTTTGATTTTGATTTTGATTTTGATTTTGATTTTGATTTTGATTTTGATTTTGATTTTGATTTTGATTTTGATTTTGATTTTGATTTTGATTTTGATTTTGATTTTGATTTTGATTTTGATTTTGATTTTGATTTTGATTTTGATTTTGATTTTGATTTTGATTTTGATTTTGATTTTGATTTTGATTTTGATTTTGATTTTGATTTTGATTTTGATTTTGATTTTGATTTTGATTTTGATTTTGATTTTGATTTTGATTTTGATTTTGATTTTGATTTTGATTTTAATTTTGATTTTGATTTTGATTTTGATTTTGATTTTGATTTTGATTTTGATTTTGATTTTGATTTTGATTTTGATTTTGATTTTAATTTTGATTTTGATTCATAGTGTGGTTTTGATTGTAATTTTTAATTTTATTTTAGTCTGGATTTTAGTTTTGTCTGTGTTTTATTTTCATTTGTCTTTTGATTGTATTTTTGATTTTAATGTGGGTATTGATTGTGACGTGGGTTGACATTTTCTTTATTTATTTTTATTTGGGTTTTAATACTGATTTTAATATTTAGTATTGATTTTTATATGTTTTTTATTTTTATGGTGGTTTTTTTTTATTTGTAATATTATTTTGTTCAAAATTAATTTGAATATGATTTGTTATGATTAAAATATCCAAACCAATATTTAATGTTTATTTGAGTCTTTTTGCCAAATTTTGCCAAAAAGCGCGTCTTTTTATAAAAATAAGTAAGTTTTACGGAGTCATGTTTATCAGAATTATTATTTTAATTCAAGTGTGCTTTCTAAGGCTTTACTAGCAACAGCTATACAAAAATTTAGAAATATTTTCAATTTAATATTTTTCCCAAAAAAAAATTTGATGGTAGAGATTTGATTTTCTGATTAAATTTTTTAAAAGTCTGCAAATAAAATGTTAAATTTTCTTCTCAGTTTTCGCGCATGACTTTTATTTAAGGTTTGTTTCAATTTCGGAACGCTATATTGTCAGCCCACTTAAAATATTTTGTATGAATTTCTTCCTTAGAGCTTGATTTGTAGATAATGAAATTAAGTTAATTGTTTTTGGGTTTAAAATAATTGTTGCGCATTAATTGCGCCAAAAAGTTTTCCATTGAAATTCAGCAGTTGGCAACACTGCTCAAGTTTGCATTAGTCAAGCGTGAGTAGGAAAATTTAAGCAATATAGCGGTAACTGCTGCGCTCACATTTAACGGATTAAGCAATTAATTTCAACTGAAGCGACAGAAATTTAAAGTAATTGTAATTTTATACAGCCTGAAGATTTATTCAAATGATACAGAATAGCGAGAGATCAATTTGTATAACTCGCAAATGAACGAATGAATGAACAGAGTTATACGAATAAACACAGAATACGAAATAAATTTAAATTTACGACGCTTGTCAAATCGGTAACTGTCAATAATAAACAGATGAAGAGTGCGTTTCTCTCGAACCACTACCATGTGACATAAAATATTCATTTATTCTGACAGGATTTCAGCCTACAACACGAAATGAAATCACAAAAATAAGCGCAGAAATCTCGAGCAAAAGTAAAACGAGCAGATGGAGAAGAAGAAATATGCAAAGAAATGATAGCAACAAGGAAGAGTTTTTGTGCGTTATGGAAAACATAACATTTTCATTATATTTTCACCTTATTGTCAGTTGACATGAAGTGAACAAAATCATAAAAAATATACGATGTTAAAAATAATAAAATATGCTGGGCAGGAGAACAAACAACAAAAACGAAAAATATGACAACAACATGTATTGCACAACGCAGCAGGAAAATCATAAATTTTGCATGTGGATGCGGAATTGACTGACTGTCTGACACATGCCGGTTATTTTAGTGTTATTGGCATTGTTGTTACTTGTGTTCATTTTACATTTATAACATTCATGCCTAACAAAATATCTGTTCGCTCTCTGACAGATTTGGTTGTTGTTCTTTGTTGCCGTTGACTTTTGCCTTTCTTTTTTTTTAACTTTCTCCAACTTATGTCTACGATTCGAAATCTGAATTTTGTAAAATATATATCATAAGCAACAAATACCACAATATGTCAAGAAACACACACACATACATAACACTCTCTGACTTTAAGTGATTTAGTCTTTTGTTGGCGCTTGTTGACGCCATGTTTTTCAAATGTTGCCTAACAGGCAAAAAGTTGGCCAAAGACAAGATGGCAAAAAGTCGAGACATTTGCACGCCACCACAAAATAACATAACAAATGAAATAAGGTTAACTTAAACGACATCAGGACCTAAGCACCCAGCCAGTCAGACAAACAAACAGACAGATAGCGACAGATTAAAGTGGCTTCAAATGGAGTAAAAGATTTATTTGATTTGCTACGTTTTTTTTTTTTATTGCTTTGTCTGGTTGGTATCTAACGGGGTCATTGTACCCCAAATGTAAGTTTGGTCGTTTACATTGACCTGCTACTTTGTTAATGAAATATTGCAAAAAGTTTGAATGCAAAAATATTAACATCATAGCATTAAGTTAAGTCAAACAAACATTTGAGTTAAGGAGTATTTTTTAGATATATAAAATTAATCAAGTTCAAAGTTAACAAGCTGTTGTTACCTGCAAATTTAACTGTAGTGCGTTTTGGTGATATAAATATTAACATTTATAGGTTAGAGAAAATAACATGATAGGGGTATTCTCGCTGTATTGCAAAACCCATGCAAGGTGTAAGAATTGCAAAAGTTGCATAATCTTGCAACCCGTCCAACGACACAACAACAAAATACAAGCGATAAAAGTTTTGCAATTCGTGCAATTTGTGCAACACTGACACCCATGTTTTGGGTGGACGTGCAATCGTGCACTCAGATTGAGACAAATTTGTTCATTTTAGTTCGTGTGCGTAGCGGAAGTATTTAAATTTTTTTGTTTTCGCCTGCTTGCAGCATTTCTTTTAATATTCACAATATTTATGCTTTTGTGCGCTCCCGCAGTGTTGAATATTTCAGTATTGCAAGGTTGCACTTTTACAAATTTTGTATCGTTGCTATACTGCGAGAATACCCCTATTAATTTATAGAATTGACGTACTGGAGTGTCCAGTGATAGCGTGTTTGACTGTCCATCCAGAGCTGCAGGTCTATACTCAGAACTTTCTCAGATATCGCTAAAATGCTGCATATATGTGATGTGTCTGGAATGAGATCGACTTAGAATCACGCGGTTTTCTTACAATTAACTTGCAACAAAATCACAGTTCAACTGAAAATAAAGAATTGAGTCAATCTTTCATTATTATGTAGCCGATTGGCTTCATTCATACAATTTTAAAAACAGTCAAACGAATTCAATTTATCGTTCATTGAGCTCAAACGTGCATTAAAATATTATGATTTTTGCAGTTTTTGAAGAATTTACCAGTTTTCTGGTAAGCTTTTCTTTACCTATAAATTAGCCTTATTTGAACTATAACGCATATTTATCTTCATTCTTGTACTAGTATGTTCTTGGGTTGCAATGATTTTCGTAATACTTATACTAATACTACCCCATTTCAAGACTCCCAAGGCCTTCTATAAAAATAAAAAAATTATAATGAACATCAAAAATCAACTTTTTGTTTTATATTTAGATGACCTGAAACAAGGCAAATACAGCACTAGTCAAAAAAAATTGTAAAGAAAGTGTCGACCGTGGGACTCGAATCCAGGCCGCCATTATCTTCCCTGGCAAAATTCGTTTATTGGCAAAAAATATAATTTTGCCGAAAAAATAGAAAACAATAATAAAATAATTGAAAAATTTTTCCTATATTTTGATAAAAAATTCATTCTGAGAAGTATTTTCTTCAATAAAAACAAAACTTTTCTCAAAAATGAAAAGTCTTTTTCTCTAGAAACGATATATTTTTACATATTTTTCTTTTTCATAGAAGCTTTTTATCATTTTTAGAGAATTTTTAGGATCGCATTTAAGAAAAGCATTCTCTGGAGCGAAGTCAATACCATTTTTCTCTAAATATAAAGCCTTTTTTAAAATATTTCGAGAAACTTTTTTGTGAGTGTGATAATATTAAACGAAATAGTTACCATGATGTATAAGAAATATCACTTCTTCATCGATGAAGCGATTTTGTGAGGCATGTTTACGTCAAAAGCAGCAGTAAATTCATGCCTTCTTTTCAATAGACCTGATTGAATTTCCTTTTGGAAAATAGTCCGAATTCTTCTTCTGAACATCAATTCTCGTCCTAAACAATGTCATATTCTTTACCCAAATCCTTGATCAAGCGCTTGTCTCACACATGGCAATAACTCTTGTCCTTCTATTTGCCCATATCGCTTTCCTTATTCTTACCTTTATCATTGTCCCAATTCTAATTCCACTCTTTGTTTCAGTTCTTGACCGAAACTTTGTTGCAGTCCAAAGAAAAAAAAAAAAAACAAAAACAAATTTGCTATTTCAGCTCTTAAAAGGACTTTGACCGAGCTTCTTATAATCAATTGTGTTGTTTGTGTTATTAAATGTTTGCACACAATGACCACACAATAACCGAGAACTGGACCTACATGTTTTATGCCGACTCCGAACGGCTAAAGTTCATGTTCACAAGAAGCTTGACATGACATTATTTACTCTCTGACGTTTGCCATTGTCTGCAGAGAGGTGGTGACCGATTAGAAAAATATTTTTGTTGAAACAAAACTTTTGCCGCGACTGGGGATCGTTCTTGGGCTCCGGGCATGCTAAGCCACACACAATACCTGCATGCCCTTAAATTAATGAAACTCTTTTCATAATTCTTGTATTAACCTTTGTTATAATTCTCATTATTGCACAAACCTTTGTTATAATCCTTCTTTTAATTCTTGTCTTTTTTCTTTTCAAAATTTTTATCCTAGTCCAGTACCAAATACTTATACTAAATAAGTTTTCTAAATACTATCCTCTGGAAGAGTATTCTGGATTTTGGTCTTGGTCTTGGTCTTGGTCTAGTTCTTGGTCTTGGTCTTGGTCTTGGTCTTGGTCTTGTTCTTGTTCTTGTTCTTGGTCTTGGTCTTGGTCTTGGTCTTGGTCTTGGTCTTGGTCTTGGTCTTGGTCTTGGTCTTGGTCTTGGTCTTGGTCTTGGTCTTGGTCTTGGTCTTGGTCTTGGTCTTGGTCTTGGTCTTGGTCTTGGTCTTGGTCTTGGTCTTGGTCTTGGTCTTGGTCTTGGTCTTGGTCTTGATCTTGGTCTTGGTCTTGGTCTTGGTCTTGGTCTAGTTCTTGGTCTTGGTCTTGGTCTTGGTCTTGGTCTTGTTCTTGTTCTTGTTCTTGGTCTTGGTCTTGGTCTTGGTCTTGGTCTAGTTCTTGGTCTTGGTCTTGGTCTTGGTCTTGGTCTTGTTCTTGTTCTTGGTCTTGGTCTTGGTCTTGGTCTTGGTCTTGGTCTTGGTCTTGGTCTTGGTCTTGGTCTTGGTCTTGGTCTTGGTCTTGGTCTTGGTCTTGGTCTTGGTCTTGGTCTTGGTCTTGGTCTTGGTCTTGGTCTTGGTCTTGGTCTTGGTCTTGGTCTTGGTCTTGGTCTTGGTCTTGGTCTTGGTCTTGGTCTTGGTCTTGGTCTTGGTCTTGGTCTTGGTCTTGGTCTTGGTCTTGGTCTTGGTCTTGGTCTTGGTCTTGGTCTTGGTCTTGGTCTTGGTCTTGGTCTTGGTCTTGGTCTTGGTCTTGGTCTTGGTCTTGGTCTTGGTCTTGGTCTTGGTCTTGGTCTTGGTCTTGGTCTTGGTCTTGGTCTTGGTCTTGGTCTTGGTCTTGGTCTTGGTCTTGGTCTTGGTCTTGGTCTTGGTCTTGGTCTTGGTCTTGGTCTTGGTCTTGGTCTTGGTCTTGGTCTTGGTCTTGGTCTTGGTCTTGGTCTTGGTCTTGGTCTTGGTCTTGGTCTTGGTCTTGGTCTTGGTCTTGGTCTTGGTCTTGGTCTTGGTCTTGGTCTTGGTCTTGGTCTTGGTCTTGGTCTTGGTCTTGGTCTTGGTCTTGGTCTTGGTCTTGGTCTTGGTCTTGGTCTTGGTCTTGGTCTTGGTCTTGGTCTTGGTCTTGGTCTTGGTCTTGGTCTTGGGTTTGGTTTTGTGGTCTTGGTCTTGGTCTTGGTTTTGGTCTTGGTTTTGGTCTTGTGGTCTTGGTCTTGGTCTTGGTCTTGGTCTTGGTCTTGGTCTTGGTCTTGGTCTTGGTCTTGGTCTTGGTCTTGGTCTTGGTCTTGGTCTTGGTCTTGGTCTTGGTCTTGGTCTTGGTCTTGGTCTTGGTCTTGGTCTTGGTCTTGGTCTTGGTCTTGGTCTTGGTCTTGGTCTTGGTCTTGGTCTTGGTCTTGGTCTTGGTCTTGGTCTTGGTCTTGGTCTTGGTCTTGGTCTTGGTTTTGGTCTTGTGGTCTTGTGGTCTTGGTCTTGGTCTTGGTTTTGGTTTTGTGGTCTTGGTCTTGGTCTTGGTCTTGGTCTTGGTCTTGGTCTTGGTCTTGGTCTTGGTCTTGGTCTTGGTCTTGGTCTTGGTCTTGGTCTTGGTCTTGGTCTTGGTCTTGGTCTTGGTCTTGGTCTTGGTCTTGGTCTTGGTCTTGGTCTTGGTCTTGGTCTTGGTCTTGGTCTTGGTCTTGGTCTTGGTCTTGGTCTTGGTCTTGGTCTTGGTCTTGGTCTTGGTCTTGGTCTTGGTCTTGGTCTTGGTCTTGGTCTTGGTCTTGGTCTTGGTCTTGGTCTTGGTCTTGGTCTTGGTCTTGGTCTTGGTCTTGGTCTTGGTCTTGGTCTTGGTCTTGGTCTTGGTCTTGGTCTTGGTCTTGGTCTTGGTGTTAAACTTTTTCTTAAAAGAACAGAAACAAGCTTAGTTGCACTGAAATTAGAAGTTAAAGATAAAGCAAGTCGAGTCTTCTGGAAGGTTTTGTTGTTGTTGGTGTTGCAGATGTTGTTGTGCTGCACTTGAAGAGTAAAAGTGACAGACTCGGCAGACTTAACCATCACAGGCGGAGGTACTTTTTCATCGATTTTCCAACATTTTCACTTTTTTCTCGCTTAGCTTGTATGCCGCTTAAAGAGTTGAGAGAAACGCCTGTGATTTGTTCCTGCTTTTTGTTTTTGCATTCTCTGCAGTTGCCCAAAAATGGCTATCCCTGATGCTCTAAGCCAGTCAAGCATTTGATATCTATATCCTCATTCTTCTTATTCTTTTTCTAATTCGTTTTCTTCGTCTTTTCGGCTCCTGCTTCAATTGTTGTAAATAATTTAATTTCGCCTTTTCTTTTTCAATTTCAAAGCTTTTTCGTTTTCATCTACAATAGATGATCTTTTTTTTTGTGTTGCCTTTTTGTTTTTCGTTTACTGGACATCATCCTTGCTGTGTGTGTGTTCTGTTCGTTTTTTAGTTATTGGCTGCATGTGTGGGTGTGTGTGTTTGTGTGCATGTTTTGGAGCTTAACATTATCTGCTCAACTGCATGTTGCGGCATTTGCCGCAGTCGCCACATTATCTCATTTTTTTAAAAACTTTTGATTCCATTCTTTTGGCTTCGCTGGTATTTGACTTTGAAGTTTTTTGTTTGTTTTTTCTTTTCTCTTAAATATATGTAATCCCTTGTTTTCTTTTCATATTTATCTGTCTTCTTATTGTTTGGTTTTTTTTTTTTTTTGAGATTTTTACATTTAAATTTTTAACGAAAAATAAACATGGCTCGCTAGTGCGGCAGCATTTTTATCGGGATTTAAATTCTTAAAACCAGACAAACATATTGACACAAGGCATTGAAAATACTTATTTTAAATTAGGTATTTAAACTTTTTTTGAGTGGGGTCCTTTTTTGGCAAAGTTTACAATTTAATGTTAAGCTTGCAGCTTAGAGCTAAGCCACTTGTTAGGCTAAACGAAATTGTTGGGATATTTTTGCATATCGATTTTTGTTCCGCACATATTTCTGGTAATTTTATTTTCAAATATTTTTGTTGTTTCAAATTTGCAGTAAATGGCACTAGAGCGGAAATAGCGTTTTCAATAGTTTCTTAATTAACAGAGCAAGTTCTATTTCAATCGCATATATTTGCTTTCAAGTGTTAAGAGTAGAGTACAAGCCAGTATTCTTTCAGATATGATAATCAAACTTAAATAATAATGTACGATGAATATTCCCATATTATGTACCACAAAACTTTGAATTTTGTTTTACATATTTTTAACGAATTATTTAAAATCTTAAAGCAATTTAGCTGTTCTTGTTATACTTTAGTTTAATATTTTTTTCAAGTGTATGCTAGACAGAATAGTAGAAAAAGATACTGGATGCTGCAAAATAGAGTTAAGCTGAGTTTAATGACAGATTCTGGTATTTCATGCACTTGCATGTGTGTCTAAACATCAAGCGTTCTGGATTTTGATATTTTTTATACTCATATGTCCGTCTGATTGTCTGTCTATTTGCATATATTTACCGCTGTCTGTACATTTGACTGCTTCCGTTTCCTTTTTCCTTATGTATTTCTATGCTAAATATTCTCTTTTATACGTCAAGCAGAAAGGAACGCTTGAAAAAATTCCATCACGACAACCCTAACACAAGTGAAAGGATTAATTTTTTTTTTTGTATCTTTTTAATTTCTATTTCTTGTATCATCTAGCTTCAAATTGCAGTCAAGCGAAAGTTATATTTGACATAACATGATATGTATCTGAAATTTTGCAGTATTGCATACTTTTTGGCTGAAAGTTTTAAAGAGTGGTTTTGAAAGTTGAGCGGCTTATTTAAATATTATAATTCCGAAAGAAGTAGAGGGAAAAAAAACGCTTTCTCTTGAAAAAACTTTGGTCTAACTTAATTTTTGTATTTTTTTTTTTTGCTAATTCAATGAATACTGCTTATATGCAAATATTTTGTATATCATACCTTTTTATCTATATATCTGGCTGACGCTAGCTAACAGTACATATGTGTGTGTATGTCTCTATATTTGTGCCTGTGTATGTGTGTGTCTGTTTACATTTCATTAATATTTCACAAGCATCACGTTTGAAACCAAAATATAAATATTTATTTTGGTGAATGAATTTGGTACTGAGCCCTAGGCAACAACACCGCAACCACTGAGTCTGCCGACAGAAGTTCTACGTAATATTTGGTTTCGATGATATTTGGTTTCGAGTCATGAAATTTTTGCAATGAAATTCATACAAATTTTTAATTTTTTTTTTTTTTTTCATCAACAGAATTTTATATGCATGGCTATTTGTAGGCATGTGGAATATGGTTTTATGTGGTTAGAATTTGCAATTGATATACATACATAGAGACCATGTCATTTAAAAGTGTAACAAAATGTATGGCATCCACTACTTTAAGCTTTGGCCAACACTTACATAAAGTTTTGTTTAAAAAAAGTGCAATTTTTGAAATAATTTAAAATTGTCTCTCATTTAGAAAGTAATATTTTTTCACAAAATTTAATGATTTTTCTCTTTCTTTTTATTTTCAGGTAAGTGCCAGCCAAGTGTTAACAAACTTATTTTCTTCTGAGTGTTTCATCATCTTTAATTAAACTACCACTTCAACTGTGCTAAATAATCATCGTTGTCGCAAGTAAAAAACGTTTTGAGTGTTGTTTTATTTTGAGTTTTTTCTTATTTCTCTTTTTCTATGCAAAATTTTAAGTACTTCTACTAAATGGACAACAATGTTTGTTATCATATTTTCTGCTCAGAATTTAAATTTAAATTTTCTTAACCTCTTAGTGGAAATAACTATCTTACTTTAAAGTATCAATATTTAAAAACAAACAAAAAATCTTGAATGTCCATGTCTTGCACTCAACCCGAAATATTTTTAATTAAAATTTCAAATTACATGCTCAACAAGCTGTTGTTAACAACTACTTTTTCTTCCTCCACTTTCACTAATATTACTACTACTTCTACTACTAATTATAACGTTTTCTGGGTAGCTGTGTCATACGGAAACTGTGTTTTTTCTTCTCGCTCACTGAAACTTATTTTGAGCTAGAGTCTTTTGAGGCTTGAGTGAAAAATTAATTACATTCTGTAAAGTTTACTTTAAAATTTTCTCAGCAGTTATTATTTAGAAAATGAAGTAGCAGCAGTTGCGACAAAAAAAAGTTGCTTGCTTCAGCAACTTGTCTTCAACATGGACGACCATCTTTAATTAGTTGAGTTCCGCTCGATGGCAGACGGGTCGTCCCCGGATTTAAAGTAAAGCAATTTTAATTTATTTTTTCATTGTTAAGCTAAGTTATTTATTTATAGAAACTGATGAGTTACTAGAGCATAATTTAGTCCATGTTACCTCCAAAAAAACCTGTTTTTCATTCCAATCAAAACAACCAGACCATGCGATGAGGTAAAATAAAGAAAAAATTTGTGTAACTTTCTTCACTGCGAATCAGTTTTATAGAAAAAGTTGATCATATTTTTTAGTGCTTGATTTGATTAAGGGTGGCTTATATTTATACTTATATTATATACTATATTTATGCTTATACTTATACCACAAAGTTTATAGCTGTTGTCTTCATTAGTGTTGCGTTAAAATAAAAATATCATTAAAAAAACAGACAAAGCAAGCAACAAAATAATAAAAATAGAAGAGGGTGATATAGTCGGAATCCTTGCCACGGTAGTGCAACGCTCAACTTTGAAAATGTATAATATTTGAGTTGCTTTCTTCAATATAAAAATCTTCCATACACGATAGTTAAAATATATAAAATTAAATACAAATAGTTCCAGCTATTACTACCCCGACAACAATCAGTTAATAATTATTATTTTTTTTTAATATTATATTATATTTTATAACATTAACACTTTCAACTTTTATGTAAAAGAAAGCAATATTTCTGATACAAAGTTTGTAGTATGCTTAAAGCTTAAAATGTAATTTTTTAGAATTAATAGCAAAAGTAAAAAACATTACAAAAACAACAACATTAATAGGGAGATTAACCGACACAGTCATAAAATGCAATCCAAATACTGACAACATTCAATTCGTACGACAGAAAGAATGCGAGTGTTCACAAGGATAACGGGACTAATTTTTTTTTTGCTGATTTTTTTATATCAATTGAGAATGTATTGGGAATGTTTTGAGAAAATTTCGGTTATTCTTTGATTTTATGCCAGTAGTTTTTTTGAATGATTTTCTACTATGTCACCTTGCAAAGCGGTTTGTGAAGAAATAAGAAAGTTAATTGTTAAAAACTTTCTTTAACACAAAAGTAGTTGACTTTTATTGCATAGCCCCTAGGATAAGCAAAGTCGACTGTCCAATACGTCATCAAAAATTATGTGAATATCGCCTCGAATTGAGCCACAGCAGCATGGGTGAGGTAATAAATCAAAAGTATATTTTCGAGATAAACGAGCATTGGAGGCCATAAGCATACAAAAAAGACGGATTTCAGTGAGACTCTCAGCGAAAATGTGGTCAAAGATGATCGGGAAAAATGTAAGACGTGATTGGACTCGAATTTATGTTATTTTTGCTGATGATTTAATTATAGCATCGAACAAGAACAAGAATAAAACACACAATTTTATCTTTAAACTACAACAAAATTTAGATGTAGAAGACATGAAGGAAGTAAAAGAATTCGTTGGACTAAAAATTAAGAATCAGAAAAGAAAATTATCTATCTCGCAACTAGGATATATAAAAAACTTAGTGACTAAGTATGGACAAAACAATGCTTAATCAGTTATAATACCAATGCAATCAAAGTTTAAGTTAGAAAAAGATACAAAAATTTCTGGAAAAGGAGACAAAATAGACAAGACTAATTATCAAGAAATTATAGAATCTTTATTGCATCTCTCAGTTTTTAGTCGCCCTGATACTTTGTTATTGCTTGGTAATCCATTTAGTAAAATAGTTGTTAACAAATCTTCATCCATATTAATATCAACCTCAGATAATGACAAAGTACATGTGTCAAACTCAATAAAATATTGTGCAATGGATTGTTTTTCATCCATATTGGTATTTAACAACTTACCATACATCTCTATTTTACCTCGAGTCGACTGCCGATTAAAATTTTTTTTAAGGTATGACCATACCTCACAGGAAGTTATGAAATTTTTCACCATCCTTACTATATTTGCTTACAAATCAATAAGAATTTCAGCTCTCGCATCCATGTCCTAATCGTCATAATCCAGCTGTGCTTTCTGACTTGCTATAACTTGCTGTTTAGGCTTCTCGTTGATGAGCCTCTAAGCTGGAGGCTATTCCCGATTTTGATTCTTGCACACTTAACATTTTCAATAGCCCTCTTACCATTTTCGTCCTGTAGCTGCAGCCATCTTAATTTTAGGTTAATTCTGGTTTCGTAATATTTGCACAAAAGTATTATACTATTTAGGGTCTGGGCCTATAACCAATTCATTATCGAATCCTTGCACGCACAATCTACAAAACTTCTTATATATTAATAAGAACTACGTTTTGAATTTTTACAATAAAACTATGTTTAATATTCAAAATCAGATTTCAGAGTGAAAAAAATTTTTATACAAACCTTAAAAAATATTCAGAAATTTCAATGAACATACAAAACAAAATTAACAAGTTAATAAAGTATACCAAGTAACAAGTTGTTGATTTCCAAGAAGTTCCTTCAGACATAATTGATCAAATATGGGCCGACAAAAAGTTACATCAAGCAAACCATGAACTTCTTCATTTCTTCCGTTATCATATAGAAATTTTTGTTGTTGTATTTGGTATAAATATAAATCAATTCCAAATATGTTATAAAATGTATACCATAACATCATATAAACCAAATTTATACAAAGTTGGTATAGATTTTATCCGAAAAGTGTATAAAATGTGTTTACACCAGGATGGTATACATTTTTATAGGCAAAAGTATAAAATCTTTTTATACCAAATTTGGTTACTTTTTATAGCAATATTGTATAAAAATATGTGGCACATATGCAAACAAACATTAAATATGTTAATATGTGTAACATTTAAAGTCATAATTCAGGAATAATATTTAGATTTCAATTGATATATTTCATGATATATTGTATTTTCAAAAACAATTTGACAGGAAAAATAAAGAGTAAAAATTGTACTCAGAAATTCGCTATGCGGAACTATTTGCGCATAACATGGTTACTGACTGAAGAACAAAAGCAAACTGATTGTCTGATAGCATCGCTGAAGTTCGGTAGCTTCAAAAACTCGACATGTACGTGAAAGCCGAGTGGCTCCGTGAGGTTTTCGTGTGTACAACTGGAATATATATATGATTTTTATAAATTTATGGAATACAATTTATACTATTTTGGAGTAAAATAGCGGTTTGAATGGAAATGCAAGATTTATAATATTGAGTGGGATAAAACTTATAATAAGTTTGGAATAAAACGAGTTTATACTACAGGAATGTTATAAAAAAGATAAAATTTATCCTCAAACTTGTTACTGTGTAACCGAATTGGACCCTGCCGTACTTATTGGTATTTTCAATAATAATTCTTTCTATTAGAGGCGCAAAAACTAGCAAAAATTTGACATCGTGTCACTGCATCTAGATACCGCATATCGAGAAAGCCAAATGGTCTCTTAATGTAGGATTTGTAAATTTTTTTTAAATCTAACAAGAGGAATAATATAGAATGGACTATCTATATAATATAGATGGGCATACGGGAATACCTTTAACGAACCCAAAAAAACTGAAGTATGGTTTTAAATATTGAATTTGTTGACGATTTTCATTACAATCTGCATTAAGGTGGGACATAACATTCACGGCAGACAAAACAGACTTTTTATAAAAATTCATAACTCAGTCAAAAACAAACATTTTTTCAAACATTTTTTTTGAAATTTCGAAAAAAATATTGACTTAAAAAATTAATAAAAAATCGAAAAAAAATTAAAAAAAAGCTCGTATCATACGATAGCGAATCAAGTGTAAAAAATACAAAAAAAAAATTTGTCAATATTAAGAATATTTACTAAAATACAAAATTATAAAAAAAGGTCAATTTAAAAAAACGGCCAATGTCATGAAAAGAACATTTTCGCTTAAAATAACTTGAAAAAGTGGTTTTGGGTCAGACAACCAAGCAAAAAATAAATAGCCAATAAAGGCGGAGTATTCCATACGAGAAATAAAAACAAATATGCCAATTTGCCAAGGATTTGCTGCTCTTCTTTTTAAATAAAAATGCGAAATAGTTGAATGAGAATAAAATTAAATAAAAATAAAAACAAAGGGAGATTAATTCATTTTTTTTGTTTAAGAAAAGAAGTAACATTTCATATTGTGTCATTTTGGTAAAGTGTTCAAAAAATTGGATATATAAAGCTAATAATACGATATATGACCGCATAATTAAACTGCCAGCTTGTAATAGGCGTTCATCACATCAGTGAACATGTTAAGAGTGGGCAGTATTGCCTTTTTTACAACATCACACATGACACATGACTTTGGGTGCGCACCCACATTTGTTATTCAACCTGTCTAGAGGGTTTACATGTTGGCAAGTATAACAAATCCACGTGTGCTTTAGTCGCTCATGCTACCCATCACTATCGCTCTTATTCACTGTCACATTATTTTGCCCGCCCAGTGGACACACTTGACTGAACAACCTCAACATGGTGTAAAAATCAACATCCGGCCAATGTCAACAATGACATCGGCGACACGTCATCAAACTAATTTGCATATTTATGCTATAATTTTTTTTCACTTCTTCTGCTCTTTTGCTGTTTGTGACCGTTTTGCCCCTTTGAATTTGTCATTGCGCTGGCCACCCTAAAGTTGAGCACCTGTCAGTGCATAAGAAGCTGTCAGAGTTATAGCAAACGCCATTTCTTTTTCGCTTTTTTTTTCAAGCAATCACACCCAACAGATTCTTGAAACATGTGGCGTTTTTTGACAGCCAACAACGGCGCGCGACTTTTGGTGGTTTTTTCCTCTGCTTTTAAGGCAACACGCTATATTGTTGCTTTGTTAACTTTTTATAATGCATAATTTTAAGTTATTAAGACAACAACATCAACTAATCCGCTTCCAACAAGTAGCTGTCACATTGACAGCTGTAACAGTTACTGTATGAGTGAGTGACAGTAACGTCATGTTGCAAGTTTTTTTGAATTAAATTTTAAATTAAAATATTTCTACTTTAATCTTTGAACAGCGTATACAAATTAAATATTAAAAATTTACTTCATTCATTATTTGAGGGTTAATTTGGCACCCCTTTTTTAAGTTTGTATTTAATACGAGCGTTTGCACGAACCCTGTTTTCATAATTAGTGCGTTATACGTAAGCCGCAGTGCAAACTTTTTGAAAATTAGTGCCGCAGAAAATTTTGTCGCAAATATTTTGACCCGCTGCTCGTCGCTAATCAGTAACATAAAATCATGTTAATAAGTTTATCTCTCTGGTCGCTACTTAACCGTTTTTTTTTTCTTTTTTCTTACTCTGCTTTTGTTGAGCAGTCGTGTTGTTGTTTTTGTGTGCTTGGCTTGACAATGGCTGGCCGTTAAAAAGCCTCAACTTTTGTTTTATGCTGATTTAAGATAACAACAACAAAGGATAACAGTCAAAAGAGGGTGCAAGTGACAGTTAATGGAATGAGTTGGGTACTAATTCTCACAGATTGCTGTAAAAAGTTCTCCAATACAAATAGCTTCTCTCTAAATAATTCAATGGAAATAACATAACCTCAAAATGGAATAGAAATTAAGATTTGTCGACAAATTGCGCCCAATAGTATTGATAGTATATATGAGAGGCATATTGCAAAACCCTGATAAGCCACATTGTTTTGTAAGTTCATATTTTATGTTCATTGTTTGCATTTTGTTAAAACTTCAAGGTCGATTATTTCGAAATATTTTTTGTAATGCACTTCATATTTTTACAATTAAAATTTCATATATCAAAACTTCTAAGAATTGAACTTTTTGTAAGGCTCTCATAGAGATTCTTTCATTTATTCTCTTTCCAGAAAAAAAAAGTTGGCCATTTAATCCCTTGAAAGGACTTTGACCGAGCTTCTAATGATCAATTGTGTTGTGTGTGTTATTAAATGTTTGCACACAATTGACCGAGAACTGGACCTACATGTTTTATGTTGACTCCGAACGGCTAAAGTTCATGTTCTCAAGAAGCTTTACATGGCATTATTTACTCTCTGAGGTTTGCCATTGTCTGCAGAGAGGTGGTGACCGATCAGAAAAATTTTTATTGAATAAACTTTTTACCGCGACCGGGGATCGAACTCGGGCTCCGAGTATACTAAGCCACACATTTAACCTGCATGCCACGGTCACCATGTGTTCTCTTTAACCTACGCAAAAAACTCTTCCAAATCTGGCCTATTAAAGATTTACTAGTTTGGATGATTTTGCTCTGAAATATTTAGTACAAAAATTGTTTCTAGGCGATGCAACCAAAACGAACCTGGAACAACTGGCCTACAAAACCCCAGCCACAAGCTACAAATGCTACTCCTAAAAACGTACAAACATTTTAGGTACTTTTTTAGCCAGTTCTAATTAAGCTACTTTAACTCGTGCAAAAATTGTTAATGAACTATAATTTTGGTGAAAATTTCAGTGCACTGGACTGATTGGCTTTATTAAAAAACAAATCAGGGATTACGGATCAGGGATGAGGCGAATTTTTGTCTCATGGGTGTGTCAATAAGCAAAACTTAAGCATTTAAAGCGATAATACTTGGTATTTTTATATGTTTTGGTACAAAGTTGTTTCTCATTAAATGAAAACGGTAAAAAATTTTTTGAAAATTATTTTTATTATGTTTTAAGTCATTTAATAGCTACAAATTGAAGAATAACTTATTCAAAATGTCCGCCAGTTGCTTGTAAACACGAGCGAAATCGGTCTGGCCATACATCGTTCGCAACACGCACGATAAGTATGGAAAATTTTTCTATCCCTCGGACAACTGCTTCGTGTAAATGAAGTGTGGTTCATTGTTTTTGAGTCCATTTATTCTTATGAGCCGTAGCAGAATTTTGTTGAAATATGGTTTGTTTTAATATAATGTCGTATTGAGAGGCTTAACAACCAATTCTAAAACATCGGATTCATACATGTTCGCCAAAATTTTGTCTCCTATTTCACAAAAATGGACCTTGGGACGCCCCCCACCCCCCACACGCAATTCCAAACCAAATCGTAACAGAAGTCGGGTGGTGACCTTTCTTAACTCTTGGAACGAGTTCTGCTTCATGTCGCGATGACGCCGAAAACTTTTTTCACGAAAAAAGAGAATAAATGCTTCATTTCAAATAGGCGTCATAACAAAATGTGAGATAGTAGTTCACTTATAGTGAACTCTATTATTTCTGTCAAATATTTAGTCCTAGTTTTGTTCTTCGCTATACCAAACACCTAATATTAACCTAATACCTACCTATCTAAGTAGACGATGTCAGCCAGACATAAAAAGTATTGAGGCAGTTCATGTAAATATACGAAAAACTTTAAAATCCGAACAACGAGGTCGTTAGTTTATTTGATTTGTTGCTACTTCGTTTAATTTGTAAACTGTGAACACACCCTTTTGTTTAATCTCGTTTACCTGTTTAGCCTACATATAACAAATAAGAAAACAATAGAGAATTAAAGAATTTATGTATTTTGACTGAATTTTCCAAACATGCTAAGCGAAGTCATATTCTTTAATGAGTATTCGTAACACCCGTCACATGTACTTTCATAAAAACTAAACAAACTTTGATCATGATTTTAAAAGTTTTTTACACATGGTTAGACAACAATAAAAGGCATTATGATGACTGCAAAAACTTAAAATAATTTTTATGTATGCTATAAGATATTGATATTTAAAAGCGTTCCAATGTAACACCCGTCACAATATAATCTTTCAAATGTATTTTTTTCCTTTATTTTAAATCTGAAAGGTCAGGGTAACTTTGTGCAAACTTTTGTAACGCATAAGACATAAGTGAGTCCGATATAGAAAAGTATATACATTCTTGATCAGCGTCAACTCGTGAGTCGAGCTATTCATGTTCGTCCGTCCGTCTGTGTGTTGTCCGTAAGCACAGGATAAAAATTAGGAGTTGAGATAATTGGATGAAACTCGGTACACATGGTCACATGTACCTACAGACTTAAGTCAGTCTAGCCCTACTAAGCACTACCTTAAACCAACTTTTTCTTAATACAATAAAAGTATTGAAAATGGGCTAGTCCATGGGCGGATCAAGCCCATATTTTATAAACATTGAAATGTTGGTGAAAAATGTACACATAGCTACCAAGTTTTATTCCTGTAGATCGCATATTAATGCTTTTATAGTATTTTCGCTTTTGTGGGTTATTAAGCAGGTACGCGTGTCCGTGGGTGGATGACGCTCATTTTAAACAATGTAATTTTTGCATTCAATAATTAATAATAAAAGATTTAATAATATAAAATTAACAAAAAAATATTATTATGGTCTGGCTGAGGATCGAACCAGGGTCACTCGGTTCAGCAAATCAAATCGACTGAGCCAGGGAATAACATTTTTTGAACGTGCTAATTGCATACTCAAATGTTTCAGAAATTTGAAAAACCTTTTGGCTTAGGATTTAAATTTTACACTCATGTGAGACTAAAAGTTAGTTTTAGTATTTGACGTGGTTTAAGTTTTAAAACTATGTGTGACAAAAACTTTGTTGTAGTATTTGACGTGATATAAATTTAAAACCCATGCGGGACTTAAACTTAGTTTTAGCATTTCACGTGGTTTAAGTTTTAATGCAATTTCGGTATCGTCATATATACAGTACAGATTTGACTAAAATTATGTCCAAAATTTTGAACCGTGTACGAGAAAAAAATGCAAGTATTTCATCTCTCAACATACTATTCCGTTTCTGCTGCTTTTGTTTTTTAAAATTTTGATATAGTACTGTCAAAGAGCTGTCATAATATTGACATAAGTCAAATCGTCCTTGCTTCAATTAGACTCTAACTCATTTCACGAAATTCTTTGGAATGAAGGTTTTGTCTTGAAATACAAAATATATTTCCTCCACTAGTTCAATAGCAACTTTTTACAATTCTAACTATAAAAATTCCGTTTACTTTTATAACATTATCCGACAAAGTTTGCATCGCAATTTATATCGTTTGGGTGACAGCACTTGTGCGCCACCAAAAAGTGGTAAAAGTATGTTGAAACCCTTAAATATGTTTAGCATAAAATTTATTTTAAAACTTGTATATGTATATTTGTATGAATTATCCTTTGTCATCAAAGGATTCCTAAGGATTATCATGTTTTTGTTGTACATTTTTTTTTCGCAGGTTGTATCAGTTGTTAGGAATTCGCTTTTCATACACATGCTTAAACATAACATATGAAAATGTTGTGACGAAATATTTGGCTGTTTCGTTTTATTTTTCAAATGAATGAATGAATGGTAGTCACAACAAAATGGCGCCCAAGCTATGTGCTCAAAAGAATGCCACAAATTTTTCTCTTGAATGAACCAAAATAATAAACAGCATGTTGAAAATTTTGAATGATAACAGAAATAAAATGCTTAAGACCAATTTTAAGACCAAAACAAAACAAAATTTGTTGCTAATATTGGCAAAACAATTTTAAATAAAAAAGTTAGTTCTTGAAAAAATATTTTAAAACTCTTTATATTTGTTTCTACTTTCAATAATTCTTTGAGTAGTTTAAAGTTTTTTAAAACAAAATTTCTGAAAAAATTGTTGCAAAAAATAAAATTATTTTTTCCTTCACTTCTCTGCATTATTGTGCCCACTCATGTAAGCTTCTTTCGCAAATTTTTTCCACCGTATTATTGTCAACCTTCTTATTTACGGCATTTCAACACTTTCGATAAACATACAAATTTTTTTTGGCTTATTTATTTGCCTTTCAACAGATCATAAATTTTTTAACAGCAAAAATTCTTGACAATCATTCTATAAAATGTAGGTTACTTTGACACTTTGTTGCTACCCGCAGCGTTGCTCACTTGCTGTGCTAGTAACCAACAATCATTCGGTAACTTAATGTTCAGAATGCATGGTATGGTTGTCGAAAAATGAAAAAAGTTTTTTTTTTATTTATCTTCTTTTTTTTCTGGCAAAGATTGTTTTTTTATTGCTTTTCTTAGACAGCTTTAAATAGAACAAGGTACGGCGAACTTCGTGGGATTTGTTATGAAATGTCGAACAAGATATAAACACGTAATTTTTTTCGTTTGTAGATGATATATTTTTAAAAACAGTAAAAAAAAAAATAAAAGGATTTCTCTGGAAATAATCTTATTTAGAATGTCTTTTCTTCTTTTGCAAACAAATCCAAAAATAGCATAGAATACAGAATGCTTATACCTATAGGGCATCTTAGTTCAAAATTCGAAACTAGTGTGTCTTTTCTTTGACTTCTTTACAGTTTTTATGATACAAGCAGCCAAAACTTGCCAAACCTGCACAAATATATTCAAATACATGCGCAAAAAAATTAAATAATAAGCCCCATTAGGCTCAAATAACGAACCTTTGTCCCCTGATGAACATTTTTCCGAGTTTTTTCATATTGTTTTGACCAATAGATATCTGTACTAACTGTCTAATGTCTAATTTTTACCAAAAAAATATTGATTTCGCTACTCCAAGTTAATTTTGTGAACTTACCATCGGACAATATAAACAAGGTATTTTGTTGTTCAAGACCGAAATATGTGTATCAAAAAGTTCGTACTTTTCCCATTTTAACTTCGCTTTTTTCATAAAGGATAAGCAATATTCTGAAGGAATGGTAATCCAGCAATACTTATTTATTTAATTTTACAAGAAAATGGGAGCAGTAATCGAAAAAAAATTTATATAAAAAATAGAGATCAAGTTCGAAAATCGAACTTTATCAAATGAGAAAAATCCCTTTAATTTCCACAAAAAATAAATCTAACTAAAAATTAAGAATTTATAAAGCTGATATCTCAAATATACATAAACTTAGTTTGACAATAGCCAAATCGGGTGAAACCCACCATTACTCCCATACAAAATGACATCATCAAAATATCAAAACCTTCATAAATTCCACAAATATTAATATATTTACTTAATATTTCACACATTTGCTCAAATATTCAAAACGTACTCGGAGTTAAAAAAATTGGATTAAAACCACGCCTATCTCATTTAAAAAAATGACGTCATTGAAATAATTTTGATTAAACAAACCCGAATATACTTCAACTTTGCTGTGGGAGTATTCTTATTTCAAAGTCAAAGATATTAGCAAGCAAAAAACTATTTTATGAAATAAAACGTTCAATGCAAAATAAAACAAACTGCATAATTTTAGTACCCCCACGCGTTCTTCGTAAAGGGGTAATTTTAAGGATATCGCAATGAAATTTAATATTTGAGCTTCTTTTAAAAAAGCACTGATCAAGTTTGAAACTGGACCAAATTGGATGATAACCGATTGGGTTAACATACAACCCAAAAATTGAAAACTCTATAAAGACGCTAATATTTTACCTACAATAATAAAATTCAGGGACCGAAAATAACTTTTCTTTTTAAAAATTTTGAAGGAAAAAATCATTATGTTAAAGGCACTGTTGAAGAATTTCCCGTATACCACATTGATCCTTGTTTCATTTGCTGTTCCAAAGTTTTCAGAGAAAATTAACAGAGAAAATAAAAAATTATATTTGAGTTATATTTTTTTTTAGTTTTATGTTTTGAGTTTTATATTTTTACTCTGAAAACTAAACTTATTTTTACAATATAGCATACAAAAAGAGCCATCATTAAACTAGAGTTAAATTAAAGAGTTGATATAAAAATAACAAGAGTTTTATTTTGTGAGTAAAAGAATAAAGCTCATAAAAAAAGTGTTATTTTCTGAGTAAAACAAAAATGACACTCAAAAACTTAGTGTTTTATTTGAGCGAAAAAAATATAACTCAAAAAATAAGTTTTATTTCAGAGCAAAAAAAACTCAAAACTAAATTATATATAAATTTTACAAAAAAATTAAAACAAAAAATTTTTAAAAATTTCTAGTGAACAAAGCTAAAAATCTTATGAGTGAAAGTTTAATGATTTTTTTAAAGGTTTTTCATTTCTGAAATCAAAATGGCATATTAAGATGATAAAAGCTGCGATCCTGTATGTCAGTACTAAAGACAGTTACAGAAATAATTGTCTTTTTTTTTTATTTAAAAAAACCAATGATGTTTTTTTTTTAAATTCTTTCTTTCTATTATTAAGTGAACATTAGAAAATAAATGAAAATTTTATTCTTCTCTTGATACCACAATGACCTTATTGTCTTGGTACCAATCCATCGTTCTCTGGACGTAGTGATATGTTGCAAGGTCAGGCCTAAATAGTACTGAACCTCCGTGCTGACGTGTAAGGGGCAGCAAACGCCGCTTCAGACACTCCCTGAAGTAAATTTCTGTGTTGATTGCGCGATCTGTCACAAATTCCTTACTTCGAAGGCCACATTTGCAAATGGCCTGCCATACCATGTATTTCTTTGGGAATTTGGTATGTATTTCGGTAGTAAATTTAGAGAATGCTCCACCCCTTCTAACCGCAGTATAACATCCGTGTCCAGGTAAATGCTTGAAATCCGCTTTGCAGTACGTTTCATCGATTATCATCACGTATCGTTTTCGAGCCCTCCTCTTGGCTTCGGCGTCCTTTTCTTCCGACCTATCAGGTACTTTTTGTACTTTACAGCTCCTGAGGTTGCAAAATTTTTTTTATCCGTTGAACACTTGACTTCGATGTTCCCGCTTTTGCTGCTATATCACGAACCGAAGTGCCTGGATTCTGAGTAAACAGCCGCTTAACGTTTTGGGCCACCGCTTGGTTCGCTGGACCACTTTTTCTCCCCTCGCCTGCCGTTTTTGATAAAGGGGTAAGCTGTTTGTATCGTTTAATGGTCCTTCCTACAGTTTTTACGCACACGGCAATATCCATTGAAAATAATTGCTTTCCGCTTTTCTTCTTGTTGTGACGATATCTTTTCAGTAGTTCTTTTATTTTACTAATGAGTATTTTTTTTAACCTGCATTATTAAGACTTTATTTAGGTACCAAATATGTTGCTACAGAGGTAACACTTCTTTATAAATAACCTAAACACAAGTAAAGAAAGTCTAAAGTCGGTCACGGCCGACAATGAAATACCCTTAACCTACTTTTTAAAAAAAAAAAATAATATTATTGAAAATGGGCGTCTGTGTGGGTGGATGAAGCTTATATTTTATATGCATTTAAATGTTGAAGAAAAATTTACACTTACAAAGTTTTATACCTGTAGCTCAGTTAATGCCTTTATTATGCTTTCGCTATGGGAGGTGGGCGTGTTCATGGACGGATTACTCCCTATTTTTTAACCCACCTTAGTTTTGGTATAAAATACATACATACCAAATTTAATCTCTCTATGACAAACATTACCTTAATTATTGAGTTTTAAACTTTTTGGGTTGAATGGGAGGTAGGCGTGTTCATGAGCGGATGACGTTCATTTTTCTAAGACATCTTTGTGTTGATATAAAACACATACCCACCAAATTTTATTGTTGTAGGTTCATTATTAGCTTATATATCCAGTTTTCAATTTTTGCGTGGTCTGAGAAGTAGGCGTGTCCATGGGCGGATGATCTCCATTTTTCCAAAATCATATTTGGTTTGTGATAAAAAACATACCCGCCAAATTTTATCTCTGAAAGTTAAACAGAGGCTTATTTATTCCGTTTTCAATGTTTTGGTTGTTTGGGAGGTGGGCGTGTTCGTGGGCGGATGACACCCATTTTTCGTTAAATTTTTTGTGTTGATACAAAAGACATACGCACCAAATTTTCTTGTTGTTTGTTAGTTATGAGCTGAGTTATGCAGTTTTCAATTTTTGGGTTGTATGGGAGGAAGGCGTGTCAGTGGGCGGATGATGTCAATTTTTCTAAACCATTTTTTTTTTTGTCATAAAAAACACACGTGCCAAATTTTATATCTGTAGGTTGAACAGAGGTTTATTTTTTCCGTTTGCAATTTTTTGGTTGTATGGGAGGTGGGCGTGTCCGTAAGCGGATGACACCCATTTTTCGAAAACATCTTTATGTTGATGCAAAACACGTACACATCAAATTTTATTGCTGTAAGTTAGTTACGAGCTGAGTAATGCAGTTTTCAATTTTTGCGTTGTATGGGAGGTAGGCGTTTTAGTGGGCGGATTCCAAAAATAGTGCCCAATATAGTTCCAAAAAAATAATCAATAGTGCAGATCCTTGAGTTCATGTGACCATGTGTATCAAGTTCCATCCAATTATCTCAACTCCTTCTTCTTATCCTGTGTATACGGACAACACACAGACGGACAGACGGACGGACGGACATGGATAGCTCGACTCACGTGGTGACGCTGATCAAGAATATATATGCTTTTCTATACCGGACTCGCTTCGTTCTATGCGTTACAAACGTTTGCACAAAGTTAATATATCCTGACCTTTCAGGTTTAGGGTTTAACAAAAGGACAGTTATTTCTATGACAGTCTTTATAAGAGATCAACTGAGGTCAATTTTCTTAGAAACGAAAATAGGTCTCCCTGAGACAAAAACAAAAACACATCATGCTTTAATATCGGACGATATATAACGAAGTTATAAAGAAATATGTCGATGCACGACCCCTACGTTCGGTAAAAAAGAAAAAAAAAAATTTCGAAACTTTTTTTTCAATAACGTTTCGTATTAGCTGGTGTGCGGCGAAATTTATTTGTTCGATACGGTCTAATGTACAGCTTTGCGTTGAAAATTCTTAAATAAGCCCCGTAACTTTGGAATAACCTGAATGCGAGAGTTTTGCCTGTATTTCTCGCAATGTGCGTCATCAAAGTAGTAAAATCTTTAAGAACCCCATACAAAAATAGCTACAATTTAACCTAAGAAATTGGCCGTGGGGAACATTAATTTCGGCCAAGTCGAAGATATACCTTACTTGTTTTTCTACAAAACCAAACGCAAGACTGTGTTTTTGATCATCCACACGATGTGATATCAAAATTTGGCAGAGTTTATTTACATGTCTGAAATTCTGTTTGATACAGTTCGGAAGGATCTTGAATGTGAATAGTGCAGCCTTTAGCACTAGCTATACGAGCACGAGTCAGTAAATTTCACACCTCTAAGCGATTAAAAACAAAAAACCTAAAAAATGTTATGTCGTCTAGAAGCAGCTTTTGTAAACAGATAACTCATGCGATTCAATCACCAAATAAGCTCTCATCACTTTCAATTTTAATACTTATATTGACGTATTTGCTCAAAATTTTGTTATAAAAGTTCGATTTTGTCGTATTTATGATTTAATGTTTAAAGCTCTTTAAGCATCAACTTTAAGCTTTTATAAACTTGATAACTTTTACATAAAATATTTCCCGACGACAGCACGACACCCCAGCGGCACTTTATCATTGCCGCCGACTTGATGTGGGAATCCATTCCATTTCCCCATTCTTGCAACGTTCTAGATTTAAGCAAAAACTTTTGACAGCCAACTCAAGGTTGCAGACACAAACTCAGCTTATATGTTGGCTGACATGTTTTAAGCAAGTTTGTTGCTATTAACTCAAACGAAACTAATTTTACAACCGGCAAAAACAGGATATGCGCTACGCATCACTGGAAGGCAACACCCAACTCACTCACACACTCACACTCATACACATATACACACACACGCTGGCAGGATGACTCACAAAGGTTGTACAGATGGCTACAGAGTAACGAAACGTCGCGAACGAAACAGATCAAACGAAAATTTAATTTGCAACAAAAGAATTTCATACAAATATATGTACATATGTATATCTAGGAGTAAGTTGGTATTTTTGTATTTTTTGCCAAACTTTGCCGGTGTTTTTTGTTTTTGTTTTGTCTCTCTCAGGAATTACTTAAAACAATTTCAGCATTTTATCAAATTTTTCGCTTCTCTCAGCAGTGAGTGAAAAATTGTCTGGTGATGGTACTGAAAAAAGCTGAAGAAAGTTTAAAAAAAAATGCTAAAAATAAAACACAACTAAAGCTGTTTCTTTAAAAAAGTGTAGAGAAATAAAATTCTTGTGACTATTTTCGTTGCAATTGTTGTGCACATACCAAAAGTTGGTTGCACAGCTTGTTGTTGCAAACGACAGCCAAACAGGAAAAAAAAAGCCATGACTACGATTTAACAAACTTACAAGTTGCAGCAGGGTAGACCTTTTTTTTTTCTTTTAAGCAATTTTGACTGCATTGCAAATGGCAATCATTTTAGTTAAATAAAACTTAAAAATTCTCTATGAAAATGTGTAGCAGCAGCAAAAACAAAACAAAAACAATTTATGTGCTATAGATAGTATGCGGTCAGGTACGGCTTTACCATAAATTCAAGAAGGCAATTGCTTAAGGGCCATAAATTCAGGGGGCCACCTTATCTATAAAATTGAATGAAGTTAATTTTAATTTAATTTGTTAATATGTTTGAAATAAAAAAAAAGCAAAAATAATTTTTGAATATTCAATATAACATTTATAAAATGCTGTCCAACAACTTCTGAACATACCTAAATATTAAAAATTTGAATTGGCTCAAGCAAATAAATTAATTTGTTTTCCATGCTTAATAAGTGCTTGACAGCCGTTCGACGTTGAGAAATAGTTTACCTTTCAGGGACGGTGGGAAGATGTTGTGTGGAAAAGTACTTCCCACATATTTTCCTTGAATTTTATGTCATCATATTTTCTTAAAAAAAGCATTTGAAGTTATTAGTTTTTTGTGTATTTAGATTGAAAATTAGTTGTAAAAGTTCTGCATACCTATGAAGATATATCGAAATTAAACTTTAATTGTGACAATTAGAAAATATTTATCCTGAAATAAGACCACTAAGTCATGTCTCATTTATATTTTTAGTACTTAATTTTGCGCAATACCTTGTCAAAAAGCTCAAAATTTTTTAAATTCTATGAACGGCACATTTTTTTAAAGAGATAGAAAAAGAATATGTTTCTGGAAATAACCAAATTTTAAATTTTTTAGGCAACAAATGTTAATATAAAAAAAAAAGTTTTAATTTTTTTAGTCAAAACTTGTAGGATCTTCATGTTTATCGCTGGCTAAACTTGAGTATGCATTATGAAAAAAAAAAGTTTCATGCAAAAAATATGATTGGGATCATCAGAACCAAAACAATTGAGTAGGTTGCTAATTTTAATTCTCTAAACCTTTCCTTTATTTTTCTCAACCCGTATAGACAAAATTATATTAATATCTATTCATTTAATTGATTGATTGCTCATTCTTTACTCCAGTGTGCAAGGAGATTGACAGTTGATAGCCCGGTCATCAGTAGTTCGATCTCGCATACATGATCACTGTGGTAACCGTGGCATGCAAGTTAAGTGTGTGGCCTAGCACGTTTGGAGCCCGAGCTCGATTTCTATTCGCGGCGATAAGTTTTCACAATAAAAAAATTTTTCTGATCAGTCCCCACCTCTCTGCAGACAATGGCAAACCTCAGAGAGTAAATAATGCCATGTAAATCTTCTTGAGAACATGAACTTAAGCCTTTCGGAGTCGGCATAAAACATGTACGTCCAGTTCTCGGTCAATTATGTGCAAACATTTAATAACACATACAACACAATGATCATAAGAAGCTCGGTCGAAGTCTTCTCAAGGGCTGAAATGGCCAATTTGTTCGTTTGCTTTAAATGATCACTTATCCCTTAAACTCTGATATACAAATTTTATTAATATGGATACCTATTAGATAATATGGAGTTTGACAGTTGGTAGCACTAGAATTATAATTTTGATCCCATTTCATTATAAGCGAATTCAAAAATTTTTATAAAACTTAGACCATTGGCTGATTTCTTTGTAAAAGCAGTAAAAAAAAATACTTCAATATTTTTTGCTGTCTTAGAAAAAAAAATCTTCCAAATAATTGTGAAATGTAATTTCATGCTCTTGTTTTTCCACCAATTCCCATCGCAGGAATTGCGTCAACAGTATTGTGTTTAATAAATTTAATTTTTTTTTTTTTTTTTGATTGTCGACATAATCTGTCTTAAACGACACCCCACAAAATAAAATAAAATTTCTAACCGTGTCAAATCGCAGTGCCGCCCAGTGATCCGCTTCCAAAAGAACAATAGAAGGAACCGAATGCTTTGTTAGTTGTTAGTTTAAGCTTGTTAAGAAAAATTTTCAAAATTATTGAAAACGGACAGTGCTAAGAAGTACCTACCTTGGACTTGTTTTGAACATGGTTTGTTAGAAGGTCTATATAAAAAAAAATATGACCGATCTTAACAAAAATTGGTGGCAAAACTAGGAAAATACCATAAAAGAGTTGAATTGAAAATGGTTGAAATCTTAGATAGACTCTAGAAGAGCTGCCACGGACTAATATTAAATTTGTAAATGATTTTCTATGGGAGGTACACAAAAGTTGGCCGAATTTAACAAATTTTAGTCAGAAAGCAAACAAAAATAAATATGTATACCGAAAAAATTAACAAAGGATCAACATATGTTGATAAAGCAAGTAAAAAAAAAACTTTACGGATTTGATGAATAAATTTAAAAGAAGAATGCCGTAGTTTTCGAAACATAATCCATCACAAAAAATAATTGTATTTCCTTTTTCTTTAAATTTAAATTTATTATTTCTTCAATTAAATCAAAAGAATTTCTTATTAATAAAGTAAGAGAAGAAATTTACAAAAAAAAAAAACACACGATTTTTTCAAAATACTTCTTTTTTTATTTTTTTTTGCATAAAATCGGTCGGAAGTGCTCCTAAAATCCATTTTTTCGATTTCACATGTTCCCATGGTTGTAATGATTTTTTGTAAGCTTTACTTTTTTGGATTTTTTGTAGCAGGATAATATGGTAGGAACGGTGATCGATTGTGCAATCAGTCAGAAAATACTTGCCTAACATCAACAAACACACAGATATATAATTTTTCCGGATCGAATAAGAAACACCGAAGATACAAAGAAAAAACCAAAATAACACCATAGGGAAAAATATTTATTTTCGAAAATGTCTTTGAAATATATAACGATTGAGGCGGGGTCAAAAATAGGTTAGTTTTGGTGATACGCTCTAGGGCGCATATTACCTTAAAGCGGTCCTGGTTGTGGTGGAGAGAGCGAGAGAGAGATTGAGACAGAGTAGATATCGCAGTAAGAAAGTTTGTCATAACGTTTAATAAATAATTATTTATTACTCCTGAAAGTTGCACAATTCGAAGTAGAAGTAAAAGAAAAAAAACAGCAACAAACATGTAACCAAAGAATATAAGAAATCATAAAATTCAGTCAGCTAGCAACACTGCAAAAGTTAATGGAAAAGCTCTTTGTTTTATAGTAAAGAGCAAAACATTTCATTTATGTCTTGGAGAATATCAAGTGCGTTTTGCTTAACAATGGTTATCATGGTTGCCATGGTTGCCATTTTGCCAACATTAATTATATACGCTCATTTAAATTTTTACAGTTTTCGGCATAACGACAACACATACGGCTTCAGCTCAATCGGCACTCATTACTGGCCACAAAATGTTATGGCAAGCAACGAAATTTCACACTAAAAGCCTTTCTTACTCAATTAGTTTTAATTTTGCAACAATAACAATGCCAACAACTGAAACAACAACAACAACACGAAAAACAACAACAGTTAGTAATATACACTTAATACGGCTTGTTGCTAAAAGCTTCGACATGCTGTAGCCTACGTTTGAGCAACATTTACATATATGCGGTTTATCCAAAATGCCAGACACACTTACACACTTTCACTCATACTCACGCACACACACACACACGCACGCACACACTTGCATTTGATATGAAAATCACCAGCATAACCATGCATTCAGCTATTCATTCTTAAAAACATGTTGCCATTTTGGCATATCCTAGCTTATCATAGCGTATAGCGTGTCCGTCTGTCTGTCAGTCTCTATTTTTTGGTTTGTCCGTCCAGCTGTCTGCCTTTCAGTTGCACGTTGTGGCACCATTTGTCATATGCGTTGCTTGTTAAACTTCAATAAAAAGCACCACAATATGACGAACTCAACTCTCAACTCTAAAAGCAGCAACATCACCACCACCACCAACAGCAGCAGCAGCAGCAGGAACAGCAACATGAACGGCGGCAACATCATCAAGGACAGTAACATCATGTTCGCCACAACACGTCGGCAACAAAAGGTTTATTTAATGTACCATATATTGCCTGTAGTGGTGTATCTGTGTCTGTGTCTGTCTGTGTGTGCGTGTGATTAAGAAACATCAGGTGTACAGGACATTCGACAGGACATTCGTGAACATGTTTTTCAAAAAATAATTCTTTAGGTGTTGCTCTGCTACAATGCATGCAAAGGTATGCTAAATAATTTCGTTTGCGGCTGACGAATTAATGAGCTTCACTATTTGTTGGATGCTCGTTTGAAAAGGTACCACTTAGTGGTAACCCTAAAAAAAAACCCAAAAAGAATAATAACGTGATCAAATTGGAAGTAACTGGTCATATACTTTTAGCATTCGGTGCTTAAAATAGTTAAATTTCTAATAAAATTTGTACAAAAACCTTTCCTAACTGATATACCAATGAAACCAATATGGTTGTTTTAACCATAAATAATTTTTTACAATGAATTTATCTGAGCTTTGGTTGACGTAATCATTTTTCTGATGGTCACCACCTCTCCGCAGACAATGGCCAGCCTCAGAGAGTAAATATTGCCATGTAGAGCTTCTTGAGAACTTGAACATGAACCGTTCAAAGTCAGCATAGAACATGTAGGTTCAATTCTTGGTCAATTGTGTGGCAACATTTAATAATACACAACGCACAAATGTTCATCAGAAGCTCGATCAAAGTCCTTGCAATGGATTTAATGGCCATTTTTTTTGTTTTAGAGCAGCTCAAAATTTTCCAATGCTGAATCCCAGGACATAGACTTTCCAGGAAACTGCAAAGCTATAAGCTAGCTTGAATTGGAAGTACCAATACCTTATCAAGAGAAGAAGAAATAATTTGTATACCTTTTAGGTACCATATGTAAACTACACTGAGAAAAATACACATACCTTGCTCCGGTAAAAAATTTCTCTATTTTTGATAATAGCAATTTTCTCTTTTTCATATAAAATTTTCTTCAATAAGAATAAATTTTCACATTTTCGTAGAAATATTTCTTTACTTCTAGGAAATGGAAACATTTCAATGTCTCTAATAATGATAAGTATTTTTCTCGCACAAAAAATTTCTCATTTATAGAGAAATTTTATTGAAAATGAAAAACTTTTCTTATATTTTGATAAAACATTCACTATGAGAAGTATTTTCTTCAATAAAAACAAATATTTTCTCAAAAAAAAAGGTATTTTTCTCTAAAAATTATATATTTTTCTATTTCATGATAGTTTTTTATCGTTTTTAGAGAATTTTTAGTATCGCAATTAGAGAATAGCATTCTCTGGAGCAAAGTCTATACCATTTTTCTCTGAATATGATGCTTTTTTTATCATATTCCGAGACACTTTTTTCTGAGTGTACTCACAAATGAACTATCCCTCAAAAGAACCAACAAAAAATGTTCTACGGCAAGCACATGCAACACAGCGTGTCAGGTTTGGACATCTCTGAACTTGAAACACTCAAAAAACCTAATTTCCCTCAAAAGGAAAGGATGAAATATATATTGTTATCGGTGTCCAAACAGGACACTGCTTAATTGGTAACCACGCCTGGAGATTAAACATCCTCCATAACGATTTCTAGTAAGCTGTATAGATGAGCATGAGGAAGAATCCAAAACACATCTTCTCTGTCCATGCCCAGCGATAATTAAAAACAGCCACCTTTTTCTGTGTAACTGGTTTTAAAGTGACCTTGACGGTCTCTCAAAATCCTCGGTCTACAGACTACTAAGATTTCTTACTAGCTCCAACTGGTTCAAATAGAGTAGGTTAATAATTAACCTCTGGTATCATAACGGGCCAAATTGGCCTGTGTGTGTTTCATAAGAGACAGCCGTGTCAACCTAACCTTTATGGGGAATCCAAACCCAAATCAAATTCAACTTTAATGTCTTGGAGAATCCTTTCAAGGTTAGAGTCTAGAAGAGACAAGCAAATTTCAAATAAGGTTCTTTTAAAACGGCGTACAATGCATCGAAATGGTATGAAAATACGAAATAAAACGTATCATTGTTTTTTATTTTTATTTTATCAGATTTTTATCACCTAAACGTGAAAGTTCGGGTATATCAACTCTGTGTAAACGTTTGTAATACCTAGAAATATGCGAGGACGGTGTAGAAAAGTATATATAATCTTGATCAGAGTCACCTTGTTTGTCGATTAAGCCCTGTCCGTCCGTGCATCTGTGTGTTGTCCGTAAACACAGGATAAGAAGAAAGAGTTGAGATAATTGCATGCAACTTGGTACACATACTGACATAGATCCAAGGATCTGCTTTATTGAATATTTATGGAAGCCGCCCACGGACACGCCTACCTCCCATACAGCGCCAAAAGTGAAAACTGCATAAATAAGCTCGTAATTAACCTACAACAATAAAATTTGGTATGTTTGTATTTTATATGAAAATAAAAATGTTTTCGAAAAATATGTGTCATGCGCTCACAGACACGCTCACCTCCCATACAACTCATAAAATTGAAAATATCATATAAATGTTTTATATACCATACAGAGATTAAACTTAGTATGGGAGGATTTTATATCAAAACTAAGGTGCGCACACAAAATTTTTTCCTAAACAAAAGTAAAGAGTATTATTTAAAAAAAAAGTAATTTTTTTGAGTAAAGCTTTTCTTATAAAAAAATTTCTTTACCTTACATAAAAAATATAAAAACTCAAAAATTTGTGAGAACAAAGCAAAGGGATTCTTGAATTTTATCTAAACTTTTCTAAAGCTCTATTTGAAATATTAACTTCTGGTTCTCAAAATATTGTGTACACTTTTTTAAAAACAAACAAGAAATAAGTGATCTTTTACCATAAATTGTCAATTTTTTAACGGAAAAATATGCAAAATTTCGTAAAGTTCAAAAAGGAATTATAGAAAAAGAATTTTTTCTGATTTAAGCGAAACCTTTTCGTTAGAATTTTATTAGAAATATTTACTTTTGACTTCAATAATAGTTTAAAAAAATGACGTTGTGCGAAAAATTGTCAATTTTGTATGGAAAAATATTGAAAATGTAACAATGTTGAAAATTTCAAAGTTGAGAAGTTTATTAAATGCAGAAGAAAAGCAACTTTAATTTTAACACACAAACTTCATTCTCCCAGTTAATGAAGAAATTAATAAAAAAGATAGTGAGATATGTACTTTGTGAATTGATTTATAACTAAAAGTCGATATTGAAATATTTTGAGTTGTGGCAGTTTAATTTTAAGTGTGCGATATGTACTTACACATACATTTTTATGCTTTTTATTGCACATTTTGTTAATAAAAATTCTGTTGTAAATTGCTATTTCTTTTGTTAATAAAATAAAATATGCCTTAAATTTTGTTTTAATTGAACAATAATTTTATTTAAAAAAATTAATATAGATGCAACAGAGGTATCCTTAAGGTCTAACCAATTTCTACCATTTTCAGTAAACATTTATAACTCTATTTGTCAAGTATTCTCACTGAATTTCGTTAGGATCAGCTTATTTTTGTATCTATGTACCTTCCATACTAAATCATGTTAAAATTTAATATTGGTTCAAGGGTGGTACCCCTTAAGTCTTACCAATTTCTACCATTTTCAGTGTACATCTATTGCTCTAGACCAAATTTTGTTAAGATCGGTCAACTTTTTTATACACCTCCCATACAAAATAATGTAAAAAATAACTATAAGTCCAAGGAGGGTACCCCTAGGAACTGACCTTTTTTAACCATTTGTGCAATTTTTGTTAACTAGCTTAAATTATACAAGTATAAACAATTTCCTCATCATAAGAGCTTTTTTTCTATTTTTATGTATCAATTTTGTATGGGATGAACGAACTGTGCGACGCCAACTCGCTTTTTCCAGGATGCTGCGATGATTCTTTAAACGTGATGAAATGAGCATGTTTATGAAAAAATCTTATCACTATTAGATTCATAGAACTCTATGACACTTTTTTTTTAGACAATCTCCATCGTCACCTTAAAATTTTATAAAAATAAAAGTGACGTAAGTAAGAAAAACGAAATAAATTAAAATTTCATCATTTATTCTTATATTCCCAGACTTAATCAGCTCTTATATTTTGATGATAAGGCAAAAGGAAAACTTAAGTATGCAATTTACTTAACTCTTGACCTAAGTCATCTGAGGATTTTCCTTATTTTGCACAAAAATAACGATATTTTTCGGTTCGGTATTATTTCTGTTTATTTTGGTTTTTTTTTTTTTTTGTACAACAATTATTGAAGAGCTTTCAGTGTTGTTGCTTTGATTATAAATTTATTGCTACTGAATATTTCAGTGTGTTTTGCCGATATGTATGTATTTTAGTGTGTTCATGGCTGAGAGCAACATAAAACTGGCTTTATTTGCTCAAGCAATTTGACATGCGTGATGTGTGCGGCTGGCAACCCTAATATATGTTTTTTTTTTTCTTCTGTACATTTATTTGGCATATTTTGATTTGCCTAATCATACGGAGGATTGATTCAATTTTTGCTCATACAAAATCATGTTGTAGAAAAGTATTTCTTGCCAGAGAGAACATAAATTATTTCTTCCACACTGTCACATAACACTCATTCTTTTAGCCGAATGAACCTGAGAACTCAAATTGTTCTGAATACCAATAATTTGGTCTTATTTGCATATAAGTTTTTCTTCTTGAAAACTTTTGCATAAAAACTTAAAACTTAACCACAAAACTTGTCAAATGATATGACCTAATTGTTATCGTTAAGATTTATTTGGTTTTCGTCATATGCTAAAATGTCAAATTGAATTAATTAAATGCATTTATTATGTTTTGTAATTCTATCGGTATTATTTTCTTGATTCACTTCCTTCGGCATGAATGAGCCATTGAAATAAGTTATTAAGTGAAAATTGTTGAAAATTAAGACATTGTTTTTGCGCACCTTTAGTATGCTGCGACAATTTGACTTGCACACACTCATACGCATGCACACATAGAATGCTTAATATGTGTTGCTGCTGCTGCTACTTTGGGCCAAACTTCCGTCGTACCTACGCACACATACTTACATACATGCTTGTTTGAGCATCCAAAGACTTATTATGTACGAGCAATGGTTACATTAAACAGGAAGGACAAGCTTGATGTCGACATAGTAGCTTGATGATGATCAACTGCTCATCAGCAGCAAGGATAACATAAAATAGAAAATCCTATTTTTTTTTTTTTTTTTTTTTTTTGTAAACGTGTGTGTGCTTTTGCCATCACAGATTCAGGTCATGTGCATGTGAACTCAATTAAGGAGCACATAACTTACAAACCGGATTACAATCAACAACAACAATAAAAAGGACGTGCGCGCTCACTCTTTCAAATGTATCCTTTGCATACATAGCACACATATACAACCGCTTCTGTGTTCATGTCCATGTCTGAATCTGTGGCTGTGTGTCTATGGCAGTATGTGTTGAGCTGCCATGTGCCAAAAAAGGACAATCCGGAATTTAAATCGACTTCCGGTTCCATTTGCATGCTCTTTCATATTCTCATTCTTCTGCATTTTCTCATTTCTCTGCGTACTTAAAGGCAAGAGTCGCAGAAAAAAAAATTAATTCTTTCTGACCTTTGGCTGCTGCAGCATCACCTGCTTCTTACATTCACTTAATACGCAATACGTTAAGCTAACCTTAAGGTTCAAAACAATTTTCGTTCATAAATTCTTGGGTTCAGTAAAATATGAACATTTTTACTGGAATAATTAATTGGTCAAGACGGCGGCGCTACCCATTAAAAGGTTACATTTTGCCGTTGGTTCTATTTTTGTGGTTCTATGAGCAAATATAAAATACGATGCTTATATTTTAACGTCACTGTGAATATACATGTGTGTGTGTGTGTGTGTGTGTTTAGATTTTTGATGGAAGACCAACGTTGTGTGCGTGCTTTGCATTAAATATGCAAATTATCCTTAAATAAGTCGACATATTTCGGATCTAACATGGCTGTAGTTGGTTCTTGAAAAAAAACATGAATGAAAATGAAAAAAGATTCTAAATTTTTAATAGCTTATAACACCTGATGAGACACCATGTAGTGACTTTCTTTTGAGGTTTTAGTTTTTGGGTCTGCTTTATCTGAAATATACTGCTCTAATTTGAGTTATATTAACTCACATACCTTTTTAAATATGCAGAGGTTAATTTTGGAATAATTAATTTTGCAGCTTTTTAGCAAACTAATATTTTGATGTAAACAAATTCTTGAGAAAGTTTCGTATTTACTCAGTATATTTGAAGTTTTGAATATTTTGATATTTTGAAACTATTTTTTTTTTACGTAGATACGTTGGGCTTGCATGCAATTTATCTATTGTTCAAGCTAAGTCTAGTTTTAATGTATCAACATTTTATCTAGTAGCTCTCAAGTTAATACATGTTTGTTTTTTTGTTCCATTTAAGAAGATTTTTTTTGATAAAAGAAGACTGTTTTGTTGACATAACTTTGTATGTAAGATGGGCGAAGTGCTCATACAAATTTGAGAAATTTCAAACCCAAATTGAAGATCAGAACTTATGAGCAAAACTTCAAGCCAGTTTATAAAAGTTTGTGGAATGAAATTTAGTTTATAGTTCTTAAGAAGAAGAAGTATCTTTTAGAATTATAAACTTAATTTAAGAAATTAAAATGCTACAATTTTATAACTCATTTTGTGGAATTTTTAGAGACTTAACCATTCTGACAACTTTGATTTGTCTGGGAGGTTGAAGTGATTATCATTCAAAAAAGTTTAAAAAAAAATAGAAAAATACGTTGTATACTAATACAATTTTAATACTAATACAAGGAAACTTTAAAACTAGCCCCGCCCGACAATGGAATGCCGTAAACCTCATTTTAGCCTAGAACTGTAGCGGTATTTTTGTTTACCTATTCCTGTATCGCGGGGTGAAAAAACACCCCAATCTTCAAGGGCCCGCATCTCGGGCACAGTGTGACTTTGATGGTTGCATGAAGGCTCTTTTTTGTCTTTTGACCTTGAATCACGTGAGCTAAAATGTTTTGGCCAAAAGTTTGGAGGGTCCGGGAATATTGACCAAGAAAGGAAAAAACCTTGAAAAACTAGCAAAAAGTTTATTTTTCGTTAAAATTACGATATCTCGTGAGTTTTAGAGTAAATCGAGTGTTTCCAACAGGGTTCTAAAGGGGATACACAATGTTTAAGGGATATTATAGTAGTTTTGGCCAATTTTTCAAAAATTATATTTATTTTGAGAAATCAAACTGCGCAAATAACAAGAATTAAAAAAAAAAACGATTCTTGCCGCACAGATCGTTACAATGAATAAGAATTTCGTTCAAATTTGAAAAAAAAATCGTATTTGAAATTATAAAGATTAAAAAAATTGTGTCATTCAAAATTATTTTGTATCACTGAAAACGTTAATTTCGTACTGCGTCTAAACTAATGAACGAGTTAGCATTAGAATATTTTTGACATCTGTATAAAAACTTGTTAGCAGGTACCGTTATATTAAAGAGAGTGAAAATTTTTGGTTGTTGTTGGTAAGTGCACTCAATGAGCATTTATTCCAAGTAGTTGTTGTTGTTATTTTTTAACCAATATTGGAGCAGAGCATTTTTTGTTATTAAAGCAAGTGCGGCTAATCAAATGGAAGGGAGTGTATATATGTAAATATATGTAAAGTGGGGCCACTATACACTCATTACTTGTCCAAAAAGTTCAAACAACACGAAAATAAAACAAGTAAAGAAAGTCTAAAGTCGGTCTAGGCCGACTATGAAATACCCTAAACCCACTTTTCAAAAACAAAAAATTTTTATTGTAAATAGGCGTCTCCAAGGGCGGATGAAGCCTATATTTAATATGCATTTAAATGTTGATGAAAAATTTACACATACCAAGTTTTATTCCTGTAGCTCACAGTTAATGCCTTTATTGTGCTTTCGCTATGGGAGGTGGGCGTGTTCATGGACGAATTACTTCCAATTTTTGAACACACCTTATTTTTGGTATAAAATACATACATACCAAATATAATTTCTCTATGACAAACATAACCTTATTTATTGAGTTTTAAACTTTTTGGGTTGTATGGGAGGTAGGCGTGTCCGTAGGCGGATGAAGCCCATTTTTCAAAACCAACTTTGTTTTATTACAAAAAACACATGTGCCCAATTTTTGCTCTGTAGGTTATACAGAGGCTTATTTATTGCGTTTTCAATTTTTGGGTTGTATGGGAGGTGGGCGTGTCCGTAAGCGAATGACGTCCATTTTTCAAAGACATCTTTGTGTTAATACAAAACATATACACACTAAATTTTATTGTTGTAGACTTATTATCAGTTGAGTTATGCAGTTTTACATTTTTGCGTTGTATTGGTGGTAGGCGTGTCCGCAGGCGGATGATGTACATTTTTCAAAAACATCTTTTTTTTTGTTTTAAAAAACATGTGAGCCAAATTTAAGCTCTTTAATTTAAATACAGGCTTATTTATTGCGTTTTAAGTTTTTGGGTTGTATGGTAGATGGGCGTGTCCGTGAGCGTATGACGTCCATTTTTCGAAAACATTTTTGTGTTGACATAAAATACATACACACCAAATTTTATTGTAGTAGGCTAATTATAAGCTGAGTTATGCAGTTTTCAATTTTTGCGTTGTATCGGAGGTAGGCGTGTCCGTGAGAGGATTCCAAAAATATTCAATAGTGCAGATCCTTGGGTGCATTTGACCATGTGTACCAAGTTTCATCCAATTATCTCAACTCCTTCTTCTTATCCTGTGTATACGGACAACACACAGACGGACAGACGGACGGACGGACATGAATAGCTCGACTCACGAGGTGACGCTGATCAAGAATATATATGCTTTTCTATACCGGACTCGCTTCGTTCTATGTGTTACAAACGTTTGCACAAAGTTAATATACCCTGACCTTTCAGGTTTAGGGTATAAAAACTTGAAGATGACGAGAAATATACACAAACTGTAACGCGGGGTGAAAAAACACCCCAAACGCACTTCTAATGTTCACTGCTTGGGCTAGCACGTGGTACGGATGCCGTAAGCGTGCTCCCTCTACTCTCATACGTTGAAACAGAATTATGGTTACGGTCCCGGGCCGTAAATGTAAGACGTTCGTGTCTGGCGCGAGATTTAAACCAGTCTGGGGTGTTTTTTCACCCCGCGATACAGTTCTTGGGTTAATATTCAAAGATTACAACAAATAGAAATAACTGTCTATTTTTCTTGGCTGTTCGTGGGTGGATGACGTCTATTTTTTGTTCACATCTTAGTTTTGATATAATATACCTCTTTATAGACTTTTTACTGTAGTTGAGTGTGTGTAATGGAAGGTAGGTGGTATTGTACACTCTAAGTTTTATTATACATTTTAAATAAGTGTTTTTAATCGGTGGCCATGGCAAGCAGGTTAAGTATGTGACTAAGCATGCTCAGAGCCCGAGTTCGATCCCCAGTCACGGAGAAAAGTTTTTAAAAAAAAAAAAATTTTTAATGATCGGTCATCACCTCTCTGCAGACAATGGCAAACCTCAGACAGTATATAATGCCATGTAAAGCTTCTTGAGAACATGTAGGTCCAGTTCTCGGTCAATTGTGTGAAAACATTGAATAACACACACACTCAGGGAAAAATTGCTGGTATATGAAACAAATCATGGGTAAAAATAACAGATTTTACTGTTAAATACCATCCAACAATTGAAACTTTAGTCTATAGAACACGAAACCCATATAAAAACGAAGTTATTGAAATTTTTTCACTTTTTTGAAAGTTCATGTATTGCCGAGTGTGCTAGCGTGTGCGTCTGGTACTCGACTGTCCTTGGTTCAAATCCCGGCAAGACCAAAAAAATTTTTTTTTAAATTTTTTTTTTTACATTAAATTTAAAATTTTTTGAAGATTGTAAATTTTGAAGGTTATTTTTGGCTAAACAATTATTAATGAAGCAGAATAAGAATTTGAATATTAAAATTACAATTTTTGATACCTACACAGTTAGGGTTCGTACCCACGTCCCCCACATGACAGTCTGGCACACTTCCACTGAGCTATTGGCAATGATAAGATAAATATAGCAAAACACAATTAAAAACTATTGCTTAGAGAAGACAGACATTTCAACAAAAACACAAAAATATTTCAACAGATGATTTAAACAGCACAAAAATTCTTTGAAACGTTCATTCAACACAGAAAACTGTAAACTTAAACGCAAAGCATTCAACTTAAGTGTTTTGAAATAACAGCGGTCGACTGTTAATATTACAGTTGATATTTTTCTGAGTGCACAATACAATTGATCATCAGAAGCTCAGTCTAAGTCCTTTCAAGGGCTGAAATGGCCAATTGGTTTGTTTGTTTTGCTTTAAATGTTGTGGGTTATATGGAAGGTGGGCATGTTTGTTTTGTCGCTAAACGTATAGAAATGCATAGTCAGGTATCCTAAAAGTTTGTATAAATGCATTTTATGCTAGGAAAACCACAAAACGAACAATCAAAACGCATTTTTATACATCTCAGGTAGCTATTTACGATATGTATCACAAATCCCTCAACGACTAGCATATGAAAAAATATGGCCAACGGCCATCGCTTTGTGGCTCGTTTGCAGGTGTACCCACCAAATATCTGGTCCATGGTGTCCACTCGTGCTTTATAAATATTGTATAGTTTGAACGGCTTTTGCGCTGGTTTCGATGAGTCGACGGTGTTCCGTGGAGATGACAACTTCTGTTTTTTTTTTCTTTTTTGAAACATATAGTATAGTGCGACATAGTTGTAGTAACCGAATAATGTGCTGCATACCTCTTTTTTAGAGTCCAATATCTTCTTCGGTATGCAGGCCTTGGTATTTCTTATGGTTCCTACATAAGCCAACCGTTTTGTCATCAAACCCGTGGCCAAATGATATGATGAAAAAAAATTGTCTGCATAAATTGTTCGACCAGAACCACTATATTAATTTATCCATTGCTTTTAATGGATAAATTAAGTTGGAATCTTACATCCACCAGATTTTTATTCCGTATTTGGCTGGTTTCCATGGTATATATTGGCTGAAGCGCGTGCGGCCTCGGTACGGAACCAATTGCTTATCCCCAGTTATTTGGGCACCCGCAACATATCGACGCTCTAAGTTGTTCATGAGCATGTTTAAAATGTCATCGATGGCGGCCAATTTGCTTTCTACAAGTCAAGCGGATCTCGTGCTACCGTTATCAAATCGAATAAGGCACATCTCCTTGGCCTTACGGTTTGTTTCCTGAACAATTATGCTGACGATATCGGGTGTAAGTAAGAAAAGATTTATACTGTGTAAAGATCTATACCGTCCATACTGTGACGGCTTCAAGCCCTTCGGAGATAGCTGTAGCGCCTTCATACAAATTTTCCAGTTCCTCAGTTTAGTATTTATTTAATTCAATTATTTTTTTTAAGGAAAAATCTTTTTTATAAATTATTTTCTATACGTCTTTATTTCAAGATCCCAATCAAAATTCTGCTTCTCAAAATATTTTTTGATTGAAACATTTATAAATACAAAACTTAAAATCAATTAAAACAAAGTAAAGTTAAAAGTAGAGTATAAAGTATAAATGATGTCACTACACTCAACATCGTCATATAGACTCATATAACTCTTCCTCGGGCTGTTCATCATCATCAGCCAACCACAGTGCTAACTTTTCTTGCATTTTACTTCTCTCTTCTTCTTCTAAACTTAAAAATCTTGCGGTGCGGTTCACCACGTTCATCATATCACCAATATTAAAAGCCGATGCCATTTTTTATAGGTTTTCATTTCAAAAGATGTTGGTATACTAACGCGTTGCTTGCATTTTGTCGAGCCTGTTCAATATGTAGGGGAGAGTGGGGTGTTGTGAGTAATGTCGTGAATGCTCACAACAACTGTAAAATATTTTCTCAATAAGATCTCACTTATTATGTGCACTCATCGCATTGACACGTGTTCCTAGTGTTTGTAACAATTTTGAGTTTTGATCGAGCTCTTAAAAGTTGTTTGTATAGTTTGTCTTTGTTCAATTTCCAGAAACATTGCCAATTAAAAAATAAGGTAAATATTTATTAAAATGATCTATATTCCATTGCCTTTAAGCCCACCGAAGTGATTTTGCAAAAAAATATTGTATGTGATAGTGGCGCAGTGGCCATTTGAAAATGTCGAATATGGGGTGTCGTGAGACAGTAAATATGGGGTGTTGTGAGACAGTTCATTTTTGTTTTTATTTTATTATTTTTACAGCCATCATGCCACGTAATGCATATAAAATATCACCAAAGCCAAAAGGAAATGGGGCATCCATCCACCTAGTGGCAGCCATCAAAGAAATTGCCATAAAAAATAATTGTTTTCGTGCTCTCTGCAAATCATAAAATCTTGATAAATCGAGAGTATTTGGAACCTGTTATATAGAAAAGTAGAAGTCAAAATTTTTTCTACATCGGCTTCAAATGATAAATTGGTCGATTTTGTTGTATAGCAAAGTGGCCAAACTGGCAGGAAACAAGTTTTTCCAATATTTTACAAATTAAATTTGTTTTTCATGGCGTCGGAGCTGAGCAGTGCACTAAAGAAGATAAGTGCTATGAAGTTTGATCCCCTATTCAAAAATCAAAACGCGGCCGGAAGCCTATGCATGCAACCGTATTTACAACTTCCAATAATGTGGCATTATTGAGGAAAAAATTCGACCAAAAGAACGAAAAAAAACGAAAACAAAAAATCGCTGAAGGAACCAAAGAAGCGTATTCGTCATACAAAATACGTACCGGCAAGAGTTTTGTCACCAGGTGAGGAAGATGTTGACTTTTGCATCATTTGCAGGCCCAACGTACCAAAACGTTTGGACGAAAACAAAACTGTTCATTTTTTATTTTTTCCTATTTCAATACACTCTAAAAAGTGAAGCGTATTTTGAAGACTGCCTTTAAATCAACTTGTGCCTGAATTTAAGCTTGTTTTGAATTGTAATATTCTAAATGCTTGAAAACCCAAAGAAGCATATTTGAAGTCAGCTTTTCGATGTTGATTTTCAGACAAGCTTGCTTAATTTAAACAAATTTATTGGTTTTTATATTAAAAATGTCTACAATTCATCATATGAGTCTTAATTTAAGATAGCTTGCATTGCTATTCAGGCCAGTTTGTTTACGAAAAGGGCTGAAATTCAGCGAAGTAAGGCTGCATTTACCACTTAACTGCCTTTAAGTCAGACATCATTGAATGCTGTTTTACAGTATAAAAAGGCAAAAGTAATTTCAGCAAAAGCCGTCTTAATGCTGTTGCAGCTTATTTTAAGACAGTTTTTCACCTTATATGAAGATTTATTTTTTACAGTGTACAGACTTTTAAACAAAAAATGCCATATTTTTATATTTAAAGTAGTGTCTCACAACACCCCATAATTTTTTAAAATCCAAAAATTCCATCTTTTTTAAGGCTTCAAGAAAATTATTAAAATTTTTAAATTTAAAAAAATTGTGATCGCAGGATGTTAGGCTATTGAATAAGCTAAATAAAAAATGTTTCCAGAAAAAAAAATTATAAATTTATAAAGAAGTAAGCGTCTAAAAACAAAACCTTTCTCACAACACCCCACTCTCCCCTGCATTTAAATATAATCATTTTCTCCACAAAATCCCAATCAAAAACGGTTTTTATCACCTGACCTGATTCATTCCCGGCAGGTGATAAAGCCCAGATTAACCCGAATCCAGATCCACAATCGCTCTAATTTTTTGCTCATTGTGTTTGGAGATTGGTGCTTCAGGATTACATGGAAGGATTTGTCTCTAACATGAAAAAAAAAGTTATACAAACTTTTATATGCGAAAAGTCTGCACAAACCTGGTTATACCTCCGAGGGTTAAAAACGATGCTGGCCAGAATGTTACAGTCAATGGTGACCACTATAGAGCCTTGAATTCTCTCCGATCATGTCGATTCTTGTGTTATCAAACTCTTATCTTAAGTAATTTTAATAGAAAAATTGATAGAAGAATCCTTAATTTTCGAGTTCTGCAAATGAGCTTTTCTATGCGAAAAGCTGTTTCAAAACTTAATTAAAAACAAATACTTTCGATTTATTGGTATGCGGTTTAAGTTCTCTGCTTTTTCTCAGTAAAACGCAATAATTCGAAAAGACTTTGAAAAAAATCTATAGGCAGAAAACTTATCAAAAGACGAAAAGCATAAAACTATAATCTTTATGTTTTTTTTCTCGTTATTTCATAGCAACTTTACGGATTTTGCAAGTTTTTTCGTTCATAATTCTTTGGTACTTTAACGTTTTTTTTTTCGTTTTGCCCATGAATCCATTGATTTTACTTCGTTTGCATTAGTATTGCTCTTCTTGCTTTTCATCTTCAATGGATGGAAGGTTTAACTCGCAGGATTCGAGCATTCGACATAAGTACAGCTATTAAATTTCTGCTCAGCAGCTGAGGCGCTATTTTGATGTTTGTTGCCTTTAGTTTTACTTTCAATCGGTATTTATTTTGTGCTAGGTTTTCTACATTTTCTACTTTGTTTTTTCTTTTTGCTCTTTTTATTACTTCATTAAAAGTTCGTATGTGCGCAAAGCATAGCAAGGAAAATAAATGCAAAAGTAAAAAAAAAAGAAAAACAATAATGACAGAAAAACCTGGTAGAACTTTACCATTTGACTAGCCAGTAGTGCTCATCAGCTGCTAGAGTTGGTCGGTGTTTGTGGTGTATGTTTGTGCATGTGTGTGTGTGTGTGTGTGAAGTAAATTAAAGCTTGCAGCTGGCAACACTGGCTGATTAGACACGCGCAAGGATTAAAGGCATTTAATGCTTGTGTCTTAAGGGATTTCTTTGAGCATAGTTAAGTTTTTCTTTTTCTGAGCTTTCGTTCGTGCAGTAATTTAGGAAATTCTTTTAGAAAAAGTCTTTTTTTGTTGCTTTTTGAAACAATAATAAGCAGAGAACCCTGTCTTAAAAATACTTAAAAAGAGAATGTTTGCTAACCTTTAGCCAGCAATCGTTTGACAAAAATTGCAAGCATTAATTTTTTTTTTAGTTTAAAGTCAACATTCAAACCTTGCAAGTTATTCATCAATTGTTGCTGTATTTGCATGCATTTTCTATACAAATGCATGTGTGTGTTGTGTTTTATATCCTCTTCTAACAGCAGCGTTGTTGCTGCGCCCTTCACTCTGGTTCAATTTATGTTTAACTTTGAACTTTTAGTCTGACTTATCCATTTCAACATCATTCTAGGTATGTTCTCTTATATTCTGACTTTATATTTTTTTGTATTTGTTTTTTATTTTTCTTTTTATTTTGCAGCAAATCATGTGGGGATCAGATTATGTGCAGAAACTTTTAAATAAACTGCGAAGGATTTATTAGACAGCTTGATGTGTGCAGTAGTCTCGTTGCTAACCTTTTTTTTTCATCTTGCTGATTGTATTTATTTCAGTTTCTTGATATACGTTGTTGTTGTTGGTTTGTTTTTGTTGCTGTGCCTTACTCAAATATACACACACTCACACAAACACGCATACTCAAACACACCACACTCACACCATCAGATGTATGCATGTTTGTTCGAATTTCAAGTGTAAAATAAAATTGTATGGATTTTACTCAATAAAATTTATTTGCCCCACCGACAAGCAGTACTTAATGTAAAATTTATATAGCACTAAGTAAGCGTAGAAAATTAAAATCAATTGAGCTGATTTTTAAAAAAGCAATTTAGTTAAGATATCTGCTGGGCTTATTCCATCAGATTTCATTTAAACAAAAAATAAAAAAAATAAAAATCCTTGCACCATTTTTGAAAAAATTGACATATACAAGTTTTCTGTTGGATTATGCTATGTCTACACAGAGAGTTAAGTTAATTTTAACTAACATTTAACCGAAGTTGTTCACACAGAGATACCGCAGCAGAATTGAGTTAAATTTGCCGACAATGCTGCTGGTGTCTCTGCGTACACATGCGTTTTTTCTTGTTGAAATGAAAACTACTTTCCCCACTATTGCCCAAATCCTTTTCGAAGTTCTTTTACTCATTTTTTAAACAAAATAACAACATATAGTTAAAAAAATAAATTGTATAATTAACGAATCAGCTGTTCTATTTTGATAGTTCTTATAAAAAAAAGTTTCTTTCATGAAAAATACCACTGAATATAAACATTTATCTTATTTTGTAGTGTACTTTTAGGCACTTTTTATATTGAGTCATAAAAACTCAGAATATATAATGAGTTAAGTTGAGTTAAATCGTACATTTTTGTACTGGTAACGCAAGAGTTTATTTCTCGTTAAATGGGAAAACTCAGCTTTGTACTGGTAACTCAAACTTAACTCTCTGTGTAGACGTAGCATTAATGAGCGAAAAATTTTGTTTTGTTTTAATTAAGCCCTACATGCATATATCGACTATATATCATTTATATACGATACTTCCTTAAAGCTCATCGGAAATCGTCTAACTCATATATGCCCAAGAAATTTGAAGCGCGGGTCAATGATTAAAAAAACAAAAAAACAAACTCAAAATGTTGAACATCTTTGCGTTTGGCAAGAAATTAAGCAAAAAAAAACTGAATTTCTATGTGCTGTAGGGAACGGGTGCGGTTTTTTTGTGTTTGTTTTGGGCAGGTGTTCTTTGTATTGGCTTAGAGCAAAGGCAAAATCGAGTTAGAAAAATATTTGTATGAAGAGCCACGCGGGCCTATCAGGCTTCTACGTGGGCATGTTTGACTCTAACTTAAGGTAATCTCTTTTTATGTCGCGCTTTACTGCCTACGTTCATTTCTCCTGTCTTAACAAAAAGGTATGTATGAACGTTGCAAGGCAATATTTTATTTTCATTATTTACAAAAGTCGTTTAGTTCATTCCATTTTCTTCTATGTATGTACATTGTATCATTATCGATGACCCGATAGAAAAGCTTCATTCTTACAAAAAACCAATATTCTGCGACTTTATTTGCAGGTGGCGCACCGTGAGAGTAGTTTATAGAAAACTCAAATTTAAGTTCTAAATTATAAACGCAAAATTGAAGTAATTGCGTAACTATCTATCATAAAGATAATTTTTTTAATTAAATCTTATCCATTACTCTGCTGCATTATCGTTAGTTGCACTACAGTTGTGTTTGGTGTTTGGTGATCCACTGAAACTAAGTTGTAATGGGCTACCAACATATTGTTATGTTATAAAATATTATTTAGAAAGAACATGCTTGACTTAAACAACGTAAAAAACCCTTCAGTGAAAGAGTTATGCGAAACTATTGCTGCTGAAATAAAAAAAATTTGGATCAAGTTATCAATTTCTAGAATAAGTCATCAGCAAGTTGTCACAAGGCTAATTTCGTGTTATAACAAAATAAAAGTATTTTCATAATTGCGCAATGACGTCAAAAAACTATGTTGGTCGAAAAGATAAGACTTAAGTCATAAGTAAGACTGGCAAAACATCACATAGGAATTACTAAAGAACATATTTAAATTATATCAGAGCCAGATTCTAAGTATGTCCGTCATCTTTTTATTGATTCGGGGAAGGCAATTACAATTCAGAATAATATTGTTGACATTCTTGAAATGGCACTACAACAGGCCCTTATAGTTTTTCTGGCATCATTGGGAAAAAAAATCGACACAAGTCACGACTTGAAAGTAGAAGCATTCAAAGTCATTCCAATAGAATTGCCGAATCTGAATACTTATTTGTAAAGCAACGATCAAAAATATATTTGTATCAGATAAAAAAAAAAAAAAAACAAATTGGCCATTTCAGCCCTTGAAAGGACTTTGACCGAGCTTCTTATGATCAATTGTGTTGTGTGTGTTATTAAATGTTTGCACTCAATTAACCGAGAACTGGACCTACATGTTTGATGCCGACTCCGAACGGCTCATGTTCTCAAGAAGCTTTACATGGCATAATTTACTCTCTGAGGTTTGCCATTGTCTGCAGAGAGGTGGTGACCGATCAGAAAAATTTTTTTATTGAAAAAACTTTTCGCCGCGACTGGGGATCGAACTCGGGCTCCGAGCGTGCTAAGCCACACACTTAACCTGCACGCCACGGTCGCCACAGATGTTTGTATCAGATGTGTTCCGAAATTTCTGATAATACAGTTTCATTGAACTTTGCTAATAAAGACCCAGGAAAACTGGCACATTCTCGGTGGTTGACTTTCGTCAGCAGGATTCTTCGTTTATATTTATATAGAAACAGTTAAACCGACAAACAATTTGAAAGAACTAGCCATTTTTATTATGAGAGTTTACGCTCCAACCTGGTTTGATATCAAGACAAAATCATCTTGTAAATATGGTCCGTTACATGTATTTAATATGGTGAAAAGGAGTTTGTATTTGCGAGATGACCTTAAATGCATCGTCTTAAATATTATTCAAAGGAATGCCTCCTTCGCACACCCAGAAACACACATTGCTGGCTATGTTACAAGATGATGAATCACATGTTAGGGAATTGGCTGTTTAGAGAGTGTTAAAGCCAAGAAATCAGTGCAAAGGAAAGAAATTTCGTGAATTTCAACTTCCAGAACTTAAGATTGATGCGTCTTATTACTATAATTTAATATATAGGGAGGAAGAAAAAAATAACTGAACCTATAATTACAATGAAATACACCGATACAGAAATATCTCACATTTCCTCAGGAGGTTCAGTGAGAACCTTACGCGTACTGCGTAAGGGGTATATTAATTTTGTCACGACGTGTGTAACGCCCTTAAGGAGGCGTGGTAGGTATAGAAAAGTATATATATTCTTGCTCAGCATCACCACCTGAGTTGATTTAGCCATGTCCGTCTGTCTGTCTGTCCGTCTGTCCGTCTGTCTGTCTGTCTGTGGACACGATTAGAGCCGTAATTTTGAAGATATCGCGCTAAAATTCAATATTTAAGCTTTTTTCTTAAAAACTAAGATCAAGTTCGAGAATGGGCTAAATCGGATGAAAACCACTCCTACCTCTTATACAACCCCAATAATGAAAACTTCATAAAGAAGCAAATATTTAAGATACAAAACTTAAATTCGCTATTTGAATAATTTATGTCAAAACTAAGGTGTGCTCGAAAAATGGGCGTGATCCACTTACTAACACGCTCACCTCCCATACAACTCTTATATTGAAAACTATATAAATAGGCTTCTGTCAAAGCTACAAAATTAAAATTAAATATTTATTATTTTTGTACAAATATTGAGACGTGTTAGAAAAATGAGCGTCATCCACTAACGAACACGCCCACCTCCCATATAACCCCAAAATTTAAAACTCTAAAAAACGGCTTCACTTTAAGCTACAGGAAAAAAATTTGATACGTTTGTATTTTATATCAAAACTAAATTGTGGAAAAGAGTGGGCTTCATCCGCATATGAGCACACCCACCTCCCATACAATCTATTAAAGTGAAAACTCTATAAATGGGCTAATATTTAAGCAATAGACCTGAAATTGGGTATTTTTGTTTATTATATCAAAATTGAGGCGTGTAAGAAAAAAATTGGTATAAAACGCCCACCTCCCATACAACCCCTAATTAAAAACTTTGTAAAAAGGCTTGACTTTACTTTGCAGGAAAACAATTTGATATGAATGTATTTTAGACGTCATCAAAATAGTAAAATTTTTTGAAATCTCATACAAAAATAGCTACAATTTAAGATATTGCACCATTACGAATCGGCCGTGGGGGTATTTTTACTTCGGCTGAGTCGAAGATATACCTTAATAGTTTTCAAGCAAAGTTGAAATTGAAAGTATCCTTGTCACACTCAGGCAGTAGAAAGGTGCATGAAACTCACTATTTCACAGAAGCTTCATTATCGGTGCGCAGACCAGCAACAAGCAATGGTTTTATTCGTACAAGGTTAAGAGCCAGGCAAGACATACCTCTTTTTGAGACGAAATCTAAGTATTTTTGTCAAAAATATGATGCTGGAACTTCCGGTTTTAAATTAATTTTTGTTGTGTTTTTCATTATTTTAAACGTATTTTTCATAGCTCGACATTCAGTAAGTAATTTTAATTATCAATAATGTAGTTAACATAAACATTAATTAAGTTCTGTTTGTAAGCCAAAACATTTTTTTTTTCTAAAGTTCAAACCTAATGCACCACCTTAATACATATTTAAATATCTAAAAATTTGCATGAATACTTCTAATACTACGTAACATCTATTGATAATGCAGACATCTTAAATTTTCAAATACAAATTTTCACTCCACTCTAATGTACATACTATAGAATTTTTTTCACTACCAATTTTACCAGGTTATAAAATGTTTTTTTTAGAGGTATAGAACTTTTAAATGGAATAAAACAAGGATGGATTTTTTTTTAAATTGACATGAAATTGACTTTATTCAAAAGATAAAAGATTTTGGCATTTTAATTTAAACATGACTTGTGGCATATTTATGACTGCCACGCTAGATCGGACGTTATCTAATTTGGAACTAACAATCACTTTTTCCAATATTTGTGGCCATATATCGGCATTAACGTGACGAATATTGTCCTTCAAGTGGTCGATCGTTTCTGGCTTATCGACGCAGACCAGTGACTTCACATATCCCCAAAGAAAAAAATTTAGCGGCGTTAAATCGCACGATCTTGGGGGCCAATTCACGGGTCTAGAACGGAATTTTCCGGTTATCAAACGTTTCTTTCGTTTGTGCTTTCATCAAAGGTGTTGAAACCACAGCACCTGCATATCATGGTTCTTCCATTGAGGGACGAAAAAGTCAGTAATCATGACTCTATAGCGGTCACCATTGACTGAAACGTTCTGGCCAGCATTGTTTTTAACAAAGCTCGGACCAATGATTCCAACAGATCATAAAGCACACGAAACAGTCAGTTTTTCTGAATATAACGATGTCTTAAGGTTGGACATAACATTCGCGGCAGAGAAAACAGACCTTTTTTTAAAAATTCATAACTCAGTCAAAAACAAAGATTTTTCCAAAATTTTTATTATTGTAAAGAATTGAACAAATTACAAGAAGAAAAAAAATTAAAAAAGAATATATTTTTCACTCCAACATGGTTTTATAGAGCTCCAAACTGGCGGCAGAGAAAAAAACGGGGCCTCGTGGTTGCAGCGCTGGAAGTCAGAAAAATTGCCCGATCTGGAAAAAAATGACTTTTTTAAATCTTAACAATACTGGTTATCATATGACAGAAGTTTTTTTTTAAATTTTTGTTCAATTTTTGGTGATGTTCCAATTTTGAAAAATTTTTTTTTCGGTAAAAATATTGACCCTAAAAAATTTTAATTTTAAAATTTTTAAAAAAAGCTCTTGTCATACGATCAAGTTTAAAAATATACAGAAAAAACAAATGAACCCGCTAGTGTTCAATCAAGTTTAAAAATATATATATAAAAAAAAAATTTAGTCAAAAAATAAACCCGCTAGTGCCGCAACCAGTACGACAAACATGGTTTCGATATAAACGCTTTCAAAGTCTGTGAACAAAGAAAAAAAGTTTGAAAAAGAAAAATGCGCTCTCACTAATCCGGCTGTAACTTTTGAACCCGTAGGAAGTTTTCCTTGAAATTCGAATCTTTAGAATCTATATAATTAATAGGCTAAGGTTTTTTTTGTGACTTCAACTCCTCCCAGACCAATGGACCGATTCTATTGATTTAGATGTCATTAACTCAGGTTTAGGCTGTATATGTGCAAACCACTTTTAAAAATTGTGATTTCACTTCAGGGGGTTCCCAACCATTTAAAACAGAAATAAAATTTTTGTACAAAAATCCGTTATTTTATCGATTTGAAATTTAGTTTAAGAAGAGCTTATAAATTGATAGAATTTGAATTTTTTTCAAAACTAAAAATTTTTAACCAAAATTATCTTTTATGCATTCCTCAAATGTCAATTGTCCGAAAAATGCAGTTTCAAAAATCAAAAATTCCACTTTCCGAGCAAACGACTCAGTCAAATTTTAACGGTTTTCAAATTTTTTTTGTTTTTCTAAATTTTTGTTTAATTTTCTTTGAAATGTGTTGGCAATTACGGTAATTATCTTGCCAAATGTATTTTTAATGAATTTTCTTAATATTTTCTTTAGTTGTTTAACGTGTATTTTTATCAAACGCCAAGACAGAGAAAAAAACTCTCTGAAATTTAAAGTTCTATATATGGAAGCGAATATCTCTGACACTTTTTAAAAAATTTCATTTATTTCTTTTTTGTATTTAATTACAATTAATTGACTTTAAAATCATAACAAAGTTTTTACCGTTACTTTATTATTTATATTTTAATCATTGCCTTTAAAAAGAGTCCAATAAAATGAATGTTTTCTCAAAAAATGTATTAAAAATTGTTTTTGTTGTAAAAATAAAAAAATTTCAAATTTGCATTTTTTATTTTCTTTCATTGTATATAGTTTATTTAAGACGAATTTGTTTTTGTTTGACAGAAAAATTAATAAATACTATGTGTCATCGAAAAAACAAGGCTACCCCCTATGGTTTTTTGCTCGAAATTTTTTTTTTTTAAAATGTTGTTCTTATAATTTTTAAATCTTCAACAAGCTTCAAACACAATATATTTGAAAAAAATTGCATTATAGCTACAACCAATTAAATATTATAGCCACGAATCTGTTTTAATCATCCTGCTTATCTATATAATTAATAGGCTAAGGTTTTTTTTGTGACTTCAACTCCTCCCAGACCAATGGACCGATTCTATTGATTAAGATGTCATTAACTCAGGTTTAGGCTGTATATGTGCAAACCACTTTTAAAAATTGTGATTTCACTTCAGGGGGTTCCCAACCTTTTAAAACAGAAATAAAATTTTTGTACAAAAATCCGTTATTTTATCGATTTGAAATTTAGTTTGAGAAGAGCTTATGAATTGATCGAGTTTGAATTTTTTTCAAAACTAAAAATTGTTAACCAAAATTATCTTTTATGCATTCCTCAAATGTCAATTGTCCGAAAAATGCAGTTCCAAAATCAAAAATTCCACTTTCCTAGCAAACAACTCAGTCAAATTTCAACGGTTTTCAAAAAAAAACATTTTTTTTTTTTGGGTTTTTTGGCGTTTTTTCATCTAAAGGTGTTATAAATCGATGTTGTAAGTGTTCTGTAAGTACCTTTTATTACTTTCTGAAATATCTCTTAGTATTATGTCTTACATTTTTTTTTCACTGCGTTTTTTTTTAAATTAGTTATGTTTTATAGTTGGAAGAGTTAAGCTGTGATGTTTTCGAATAGTAATAATGTTTGTCTCATTAGTAGTATAAGTGTAAGTCCATCTTCGTATTTTGACAGTTACATTAAAAATCTAGTGTCAGATCGTGCGTTTCAAGTCAAACCATTCAGATAATGATCTTTTATATCATTATTGAGACTGAATATATCGTTATTGAGTATAATAACTTATTGAATAGAATATCATATATTAAACGTCTATAATGTTTCTAACACTAAATTTTTATTGAATTGCTCGAATTCGGGCAACAGGTTTTCTAGTATTTACTAATATACAAAATTATAAAAAAAGTTGATTTAAAAAAACGGCCAATGTCATGTCCTCCCTTAACATACATTCGAGGATTATCTTCACTCCAAATACGGTAGTTTTGTTTATTGACGTAGTCATTCAATCAAAAGTGAGCTTCATCGCTTAATAAACTTCACTTATGATACTTTCGAATAGAACCATTACTTTCAAAATAAATGTGCACAATTTGGAAGCATTTTTCAGGCGTCAGTCAATTCATGTTGAAATGTCAAACCAAAGTTAATTGCTCATATATAAAAAAAACAGTTTTTTTTAAGATTAAAATTGATTTTATGAATTTTGAATACATAACAAAAATATCACACAAAAAACTTGTTCTTAGATCTCTTTTCTCCAAAACTTTGCTAATTTAGATGCAGTGGCATTCCCAGCCTTCATACCGGGCGGTAGTATATCGGGTCGGTATACTTTGGTCTCATCCCCATACAAAGTTTGTATCCCCATTTAAAACAAAAAAAAATGAACCTCAAATGAGATCACATATTGTAGTAACCTTTAAAAAGTAAATGGCAGTCACTGATGTATTGCTCCAAATAAAATTTCATTAATTATTTAAAATTTTTTGTGTATTTCATATTTCAAAAAACAAAGTATTAAAAATTACCATTTATTATTTAGTGTGCTCGTTTGTCATAAGAAAAGTAACGTTATTAAGTGAAAATTCAAGCTTTTACGAATATCTGAAACGAATATTAAATTTCTGGTTACAAAATAATTTATTTGTGTTTTGAATTTGTGTGTGTGTGTTTTTTTTTTTTTTTATTTGCTAATTCTTGTCGTCTTAACAAAAAACTTTTAAGTTCAAAAATAAAAATTTATATCTACTATAAACTGTCACTTTTTGCCAAAGTTTTGCTGATGCTTCAGTGAAGGATTTACGCACTTAAAATATCTGTCGACTTAAGAGCTACAAAAATGAAATCCCTCTCAAAGCTCAAAAAAGCACCATTTGTCGCCATATCTTATAATTTAACTTGTCAGTACTTAAAATTGTCTTGCCTTGAAGGAAAAATAAAAAAAATTTAAATAAAAAGCAGCCCATGCTTAAACCTTGTCTCATGGTTTTGCATAATAATACGCTTTGACTAACAAGAGACACATAAAACAACAACAACAACAACATTTGAGCCGCAAGATAAGCGTTTAAATAAATTAAACCCTTTCAAATTTTTCCAGCAAGCCTTTCCAATGTGTTTGGCTTCTGTTTTTTTTTTTTTACAGCCCCCTCCGCCGCTCTCAAATAAAATGAAAAGCACACAAAGATTTTTGTGGCCGATTATGCCAAAAAGTAGGCAACGAACATTCAAGCAAAATCCGTTGCTTGTCGCTGAAAGCTCTGTAAATTGAACAAAATAATTTTTATGTGCGCGTGTGCGTGTTCACACTTGCGTGCGAGTGTGTGTACGATTGAACAAAGCGCTGAATAAAAACAAAAACGAAAGCAAAATTTTGTTTATGCTTGTATTTGCTTTTGTTATTTGTGTTTGTTCAGCTTCTGTTTTCGAAGCGCCACAAAATATGCAATATTTTTGCAAAGACTTTTGGCACTAATCCTAAAGCTCTGTTTGTAGGCGGCAGCATCAATAGCGTTGGCCACAAAATGGCGATCAAGATAAGAGCGTCGACAAACAATAAAACAAAAGCGAAACAAAGCAAAACAAAATGAAATGAAACACTGCACGGCAGCATAACAACAACAACAACAGCAGCAACTTTAGCAAAATTATTAAAATAAAATTTAACAAAACACAAAACAACAAACAACAAAAAAAGAAAAAAACAAAACAAAAATGCAAAACGGCGCAATGAGCGGAAACGCGGGCTTAACGCGTGGCCCGTTTGCCAACACTGGCTTAAAAACGCATTCAAATGCGAGCAGCTCGCTGCCTGGCAAATGCCAGACATGCTGGCAACACCACCAACAAAAACAACAATCGTTGCCATAATCATAAAATAAATGTTTGTTGTGTGCATAAAAAAATTCATTTTTTTTTATAAGTTTAAATTTTATTTTGCTTTATTTTATGTTGTAGCTATGTGGCAGCACTGCACCAGGTTATTAAGCTAAATGCTGCTATAAACATAAAAACTCAAAATCTGTTTGATTATTCTTCTGACTCTATGCAAAAAACTTTTATATGTTATTCAAGCGTTGAAATTAATTTAAATTTTGGCAAGGTTTGGTCTGAAATTCTTTTGAAGCTCTGCTTGTCTAGCGTGTATTGCTTCTTCAAGTGAAGCAGTTAAAATCTATGTGAGTATTTTTTTGGGCTATAATCTTAACTTCACTTATTGGCATGGGCTGTAGCATAATTTTGGCAAGAGCATAACAAATTTGTTTACACTCAAAAACAGCGTCAATTTGCTGCGTTCATTTTTGGCTACTTCTTGACATTTGCGTAGTAATGGTATTAATTTAAAGTAGTTAAACGAGAATTTGAAGTTTACAGTACAATTGTATGCTAACCTTCAAAGCATCGAAAACTTTGTTATTATATTATATCGTAAGCACACAATCAAATTAAGATTTAACATAGAACTTCGAAAAATTGCCCTGCATTAAAATTTTGTAGTTCTTTTATATCACAGTTGTATTAAAATGAACTAAATTCTCCGTTGAAATAACTTCAGAAACTATGCAAATAAATTTGTAATTTCATTTATAAAAATAGCACCTAAGAGTATGCAATAATAAAAATCAAGCAAGAAAAAGAATGCACCATGAATAGCAGCAATTATATTTCTAGGTCACAACTTCATTTACTTCAAAATATTTAGCCTATTCTTTGCCAACTATCTGTCTTTCTATCTGTCCTCGCTATCTATCTTTCTGTCTGTCTGTCTGTCTGTCTGTCCGCATATCCGCCTCTTTGTACGCCTATCTGCCAATCTAGCTATTTTAAGCACAGCTTGAGCAAAACAAGCAACTGCTCAGCAAATGCTATGCTCAACATTGTTGGCAGTGTTGCCTCTATCTTCTGCCAGCACACTTTAACGCTTTTTCTCTTTACTGCTCCTTTTTGTCTTGTTTTGCTAAAAATTTTTCTTGATAAGTGGGTTGTCTCCAACCTCATCCTCTGAGATTTTTCGTCTCTGCAGCTCACAGTTCGTTGTACTTGTTGTAAATGTTTTGAACTTTGAGCGCAACGCTTGCCAGAGACTTTGGAGGCGTATTTATAGCTCTGGAGTACATGGCAGAACAACCGCTAGAGTTGCTGGTGCTGGTGCTGGTGCCGGTGCTCTGGATGATGTTGTCTTTGAATGGCATTAAAGAATAAGCAGCAGCAATAATACACAAAACTTGGAAATTCCCTGATTACAATGTCAGCATGTTTTAGCCGCTCTTCCTCTGCCGACTTTGTGTTTTTTTTTTTTCTTGTTTTTCTTTACATTAATTTCATGTTTTTGTTATGCCATCAGTATCTTTGCCATTTCGTACTTAGCTAGTTGCTGGAAAAAATTCCATGGCTATGCATCTTGGGCTGGATACTCTCTATTACTACGCCTCCTGTCTGGCCTAGTGCCAAAGAAGTTGGTCTTTAGGTTTGCATTGATTTTTTTTTTACTTAACCAGTCGTACGTATATTTGCAGCAAACAATGGTTATTTCTATTAAAAATGGAGTAGGAAAAATAAAATATTTTGGTTGATAAGCAAGAAAATTTTGCGCAAAAACTTGTCGAGTTGATGGAAAAACTTTTATTAGAAGTTAAATTTTTGTTGACTTGAGCAAATTTTTATTTAAGTTTGCTTGGTTTGAGCGAAGAAAGATATTCTTTTAACTGCAACCGCTGTTGTTGGTTTAGACAGCAATTAAAAGAAACTAAGCAGCTCTTGAAAAAAATAAGAAATTATTAATTTAAAATTTTTTTGTAATTGCAATATATTTTTTTTATATCATCAAACTAACGGTAGATTTTCATGTGACAACTTTACATCCTACTGCATGTCTTCAAAAAACAAGTAAAGAAAGTCTAAAGTCGTTCAAGGTCGACTATGAAATAGCCTAAACCTACTTTTCAAAAATACAATAATAGTATTGAAAATGGTAGTGTCCGTGAGCGGATGAAGCCCATATTTTATAAACATTTCCCTTTTGATGAAAAATGTACACATACTCAATTTTATTCCTAAAGCTCACATGTTAATGCCTTTATTGTACTTTCGCTTTTGTGGGTTGTAGTTAAAGTGGGCGTGTTCAAAGACGGATTCCGCTCAATTTACTTGAACGCACCTTTGTTTTGTTATGAAATATATACATACCACATTTGATCTCTCAAAGACAAAATTTTGAACTTTTTGGGTTGTATGAGAAGTAGACGTGTTCGTGGGCGGATGACATCCATTTTTCGAAACCATCTGTGTTTTGTTATAAAAAACATACGTACCAGATTTCATTTCTGTAGTTTAAACAGAAGCTTATTTATTGTGTTTTTAATTTTTTGGTTGGGAGGTGGACGTGTCCGTAAGCGAATGATACCATTTTTCGAGGGCATCTTTGTATTGATACAAAACACTTACATACCAAATTTTATTGTTGTAGGTTAATTATGAGCTCATTTATGCAGTTTTCAATATTTTCGTTGTATGGGAGATAGGCATGTCCGTTTGCGGATTCCAAAGATATTCAACAGTGCAAATCCTTGGGCACATATGACCATATGTACCGAGTTTCATTCAATTATCTCATTTCCTTCTTCTTATCCTGTGTTTACGGGCAACGCACAGATGGAAGGACATGGATAACTCGACTCACGAGGTGACGCTGATCAAAAATATATGCACTTTTCTAAATCAGACTTATTTATTTCTACGTGTTACAAACGTTTGCACAAACTAAAAACACCCGTTCAGGTTAAGAGTATAAAAATGGTCAAAATATTTGCAATGATGAAATTTATGGTCTGAAAGTAAAATTTAATTTTATGGTCTTTTGTAAAATATTGTTAAGAACTAATGACGTCATTATGACTCTTAGAGAGCTGCTTAAGCAACGAAATTGCAAAAAAGTTGCATGGATTATTGCTACTCGCTGAGTATGGATGCTACAATCAAAGCATTGATTGCTCAGTATTATTTTTTAACAAATTGATTCTTTTAACAAAAACCAACCAACAATTTATTAAGTCACGATGTAGCGCTAATTTCGTAATTACAACGGCGTTGCACGAAATTCTTACTCAATGACTAAATGACACATGGTAAATATAATGCAACGAAAATTACAAACGGTCACATGTTTCGGCGGCAAAAATAAAATAAATAAATTTGAGCATCATCAGGCTTTGACATAAGAGAATATGCAACAAAATTTAAACATCGTTGCATGAATTTTTAACACGTTAATTTGAATTTATAACATGCTAAGATGAGTTTTTTTATTGTATGACAGTAAAATTTGGTTTTCGCATCTTATAAGTAACATAAAAAAACTGATGAAAGAACTGCAACGAGCAGCAACAGCGTTGCATGAAATTATTACTTAAATAAATATAACTTATAAGATTAATTTTAAAAGAAGACTTAACAGTGTCTTGTTAAACTTTATAAAAATATTAAAACATTACAACAGAACGCCACTGAGGAAACCTGCTGGTGTAACGTAAATGCAACAACGTTGCATTGACTTATTGCGTGAAAGGGCCGTTGTGGCGGTCAGGGTCGTGCATGCTATGCCCTAGTTCAAAACTCAACTCGGTCAAAAGTTTTTTCAAAGAAATAATTTTGTTCTGTTCGGTAGTCCCCTCAAGAGAGAAAGGCGTATTCGTGGACGAATTTAAAAAATAGTCAAAAGTGCCCATTTTTGGGTAAATATAAACATTTAGCTCTTTCTTCTATTAGTGTGTTAATATTGCAAACGTTTGCACAAAGTTCATATGCTACCCTGACCTATAAAGGCTTATGGTATAAAAAAAATGAATAAGAGCAAGTTAAGGCTTTTGTAGGGATAAGGAGCAGAATTTCAACATAGACCAAAATAAGGATTTGAAGAAGAGAAAAGTCATAGATTTGTTTAAGGAGAAATAAAAGATTCGAATTAAGATAAGGCAAAGATTTTTATAAAGATTATGACAAGTATCAAGATCAAAGCAACAATGATTGGGTCAAGAACTAAGTCAAAAGTAAACATTTTTTGAAGAAAGTAAACGTAACGTAAACAGGATAAGATCCAGGCATTAGATTAGAACAAGTATTTGCACTAAACATCAGAAAAGGATAATGGCAACTTTATTTAGTACATGGACTAGTACAAAGATAAGAACAAAAATTTAGAGACTAAGATGAGGTAAATGGATAAAATTCGGACATGGATATGGAAGAGTGTTAGAAGAAAAGTGTGGAGAAACTAAACTTTAAGCTAGGGCTAGGAAAATAATGACAAGGATTATGAAAAAGATTTAAAAATATGTAAGGAAACGACTCAATAATAAAAGTTAGGACAAGAACTTAAACAAGTATAAGACAAATATTTGGTCAAGAATTTCATAAGGATTACAATAGGGATTTCTTCAAGAATAAGGAAAAGAAATTTGAAAAGTCAGTAATTTTTAAAAAAATAAAATCTGAATCAACTGAAAACTTTATTCGTAGAAAAAAATCCATTTCTCACAACAGAAAAGTTATTTATCTAAAAAAACTTAATAAACACAATATCTCAGTGGTGGTGTGCTAGACTGTCATGTGGAGCAGGGATGCCCAGCGCCTAACTCTTTCCACTCTTTGCACTCTTTACAACAACTTCGATGTTTTCATGATTGATGTAATTCGACAAATTCAGTTTGAAGAAAAATCATTGCTTCTTATTGCTTTGTTGTTTTTAAGAGTCATCAAATGACGCTTCTTGCATTTGCATGTTGTTGTTTTTGTATGTTCAACAATTTAACTTATGCGCTTGGGCACGGTCAGCATTCGTGTTGTTGTTTGTATGTCTTTTTTCTTTTTTGCTTGGGCGCTGCCAGAATTCGTGTTGTTGTTTTTAACATGCTCCACTCTTTGCACTCTTTTCTTCAATATCGCAATGATTGTTGTAATTCGCCGAATTATGTTTTCAGCTTCACCCTTACTTCTTATTACTTTATTGTTGTATTTGCGCACATTAAAGGATTCGTGTTGTTGCTTGTGGAGGACGTTGGTTCGTATTCTGGCTGTGTAAGTTTTATGTATTTTAATTTAGTAATAAAAATTCTGTTTCATTAACTGTTAGGTCAACAATAACACTTAAAATAATTTGAAAAATTGTATATTTCAGTTTTTTTATAAAAAAAAAAATCAATATTTTAAATAAAAAATAATTTTTTGGTGTTCTTGTCGGTAATTGAACCTAGGTTAGTTGAGTAATAGACGCGAACACCAGCACACTCTGATAAACTTGAACTCCCAAGTCAATGATAAAATGTCAAAAAGTTCATTGTATTTTTGTTCCAGGTAAGATACATGTATAAGTTGATACAGTTCTCAAACGAAGTATAGTTGGTGAATTATACAATTGAGGTGTTTCAAAAATTTCTTACCATGCAGAACCAGGTTAGTTAAACGGATTAGCACAGGAATAAAAACAGAGATGAAGTACAAATAAGGAAAAGGATAAGTTTAAGGATGCAATTAGGAGAATGTTGAGGACAATGATTGTGACTGGAATTAGGGCAATAATTTGGCTTCTCACTTATAAATGACTTCTTAAAAAACTTCTCTTCCTCAAAATTGTACATAATAACATTGCAAATAAGAACTAGAATTAGAAGCAGAACAAGAACAAGAACAAGAACAAGAACAAGAACAAGAACAAGAACAAGAACAAGAACAAGAACAAGAACAAGAACAAGAACAAGAACAAGAACAAGAACAAGAACAAGAACAAGAACAAGAACAAGAACAAGAACAAGAACAAGAACAAGAACAAGAACAAGAACAAGAACAAGAACAAGAACAAGAACAAGAACAAGAACAAGAACAAGAACAAGAACAAGAACAAGAACAAGAACAAGAACAAGAACAAGAACAAGAACAAGAACAAGAACAAGAACAAGAACAAGAACAAGAACAAGAACAAGAACAAGAACAAGAACAAGAACAAGAACAAGAACAAGAACAAGAACAAGAACAAGAACAAGAACAAGAACAAGAACAAGAACAAGAACAAGAACAAGAACAAGAACAAGAACAAGAACAAGAACAAGAACAAGAACAAGAACAAGAACAAGAACAAGAACAAGAACAAGAACAAGAACAAGAACAAGAACAAGAACAAGAACAAGAACAAGAACAAGAACAAGAACAAGAACAAGAACAAGAACAAGAACAAGAACAAGAACAAGAACAAGAACAAGAACAAGAACAAGAACAAGAACAAGAACAAGAACAAGAACAAGAACAAGAACAAGAACAAGAACAAGAACAAGAACAAGAACAAGAACAAGAACAAGAACAAGAACAAGAACAAGAACAAGAACAAGAACAAGAACAAGAACAAGAACAAGAACAAGAACAAGAACAAGAACAAGAAAAAGAACAAGAACAAGAACAAGAACAAGAACAAGAACAAGAACAAGAACAAGAACAAGAACAGGAACAAGAACAAGAACAAGAACAAGAACAAGAACAAGAACAAGAACAGGAACAAGAACAAGAACAAGAACAAGAACAAGAACAAGAACAAGAACAAGAACAAGAACAAGAACAAGAACAAGAACAAGAACATGAACAAGAACAAGAACAAGAACAAGAACAAGAACAAAAACAAGAACAAGAACAAGAACAAGAACAAGAACAAGAACATGAACAAGAACAAGAACAAGAACAAGAACAAGAACAAGAACAAGGACAAGAACAAGAACAAGAACAAGAACAAGAATAAGAACAAGTTCTTATTTTTTATGTTTCTTTTTATGAATAAAAACTAAAAAGCTTCATTGGATCAACAGAAAAAATTATATTACTTATTTTTAAAATGTTTCAATACTCTTGTTATTTTGAAAAAGATTTATTATTTTGTTTTGTTAGGTTTTGGTTGATCCAGTGAAGCTCTCAATTCATAAAAATATATACAAACCATTAAAAAATAATTTCAAAAATATCCACAAGGACAAAAATTGATAAAAATAATAAAAAATTTATTAAAAAAAGTGTCGACCCTGAGATTTCAACACAGGCCGCCACTATATTTGCTCGAAAAACTCGTTCATTGGCAAAAATTCAATTTTTCCCGAATAAATAGAAAACAATAAAAACATAGTTAGAAAAATGTAAACAAAACAAAAAAAAAACAAATTGGCCATTTCAGCACTTGAAAGGACTTTGACCTAGCTTCTAATGATCAATTGTGTTGTGTGTGTTATTAAATGTTTGCACACAATTGACCGAGAACTGGACCTACATGTTTTGTGCCGACTCCGAACGGCTAAAGTTCATGTTCTCAAGAAGCTTTACATGGCATTATTTATTCTCTGGGGTTTGCCATTGTCTGCAGAGAGGTGGTGACCGATCAGAAAAATTTTTTACTGAAAAAAACTTTTCGCCGCGGCTGGGGATCGAACCAGGGCTCCAAGCATGCTGAGCCACACACTTAACCTGCATGCCACGGTCACCAAAAATGTAAACACTAATTCAAATTAATAAAAAATCATACAAAATAATAAAAAATTGGTGAAAAAAATTAGATTTGATCGTGAGATTCGAACCCACGCTGCCACTAGCGCTGCAGGCGAAATTCGCAAAAAATTTGCTTTTGCCGAAATAAAAACAAAGAATTGCACGGTTGCCATTTTTCGATAAAAATAGCATCGTTCTCTCTCTCTCTCTCTCATCTCTCTATTATATGTCACATATCATATGTAATCAGCGTTGCCAGAATGTGAAAATTTCACCAAAACTGGTAAATATTTTTATCGATGTGAAAATGTGAAACTGAGTTTAATTTTGGTAAACTTTTGCAGTGAAAACCAAATATTATTTTTTTAATTTTGCAAAAACTTAATGGATGGACTGTTTGGTATAACTTTCAAAAATGTATTAAAATGTTAGGCCTTTTTCAATGTATTGAACTTGTTTGCTACGAAAAACACTTTATTTAAGAAAAATGAGGCTCAACCTAACCTTTCGAGTTTTAGCAGTTGAAGCTGCTGCATTATTTTCCTGCAGTAAAAAACCATGTGCATCATTATTATGCGATGCCGAATTTAAAGTAGCACGTTTTCAAAAGTAGCACGTTACCTGCTTTTCGTGCTACGAAACGTTTTCACACTGTTCACTGTGTGCATAAGAATAATTTTGTGAAATAATCATTAAAAAATAAAATTTAAATAAAATCATTTTCTTAAAAGTACATATTTACAAAAATCAGAACAATTTTTTTTTTTTTTTTATTAATTTTGGAGTTTCGGTAAAGCTTATATCATTCAATTTGGAACAGTTTTATGCTGTATACTTCTCGAAGTTTGTTAAAAATACATAAAGGATTGTTACATTTTAAGGGTCGATGTTGATTTTGAATAAAACACAAATTACAATAAATCGACCAAAAAAAGCACAAGCAAACCTTACATAATTTCTTTAAGAGGAACATGTTGCGAGTCCATCGAGTCACAATTTTTTGTAATTAATTTTTAAAGTTGAATTGTTAAAATTTTATTGTGCCGACTTTAATTCAATTTTTACAGCCATTTGCTTTGTCGAAAATAAAAATGAAATTGCACTTCTTTTCAGTAGAGTTTCACGTAGAATAAGGCTCTTTAAAAATAAATTTAATTTAATACAAAATTAAGCGTGTAGCGAAGCAAAAAATTGCCGAATTATCTCATCGTTTAGCTCTTGAATTGTTGCTGTCTTAACGACGTACACCTTTTCTTTCAAATAACCCCAAAGAAAGAAGTACAACTGTATCAAATCATTTGATCTTGGTGTCCAATTAACATCGCCACCACGTAAGATAGCACGGTTATTGAATTTGTCGCGTAAAAGAGCCATTGTTTCGTTAACTGTGTGGCAAGTGGCACCGTCCTGTTGAACCCACATATCGTCCACATCCATATCTACCAATTCGGGCCATAGAAAGTTCGTTATCATCTCACGATAGCGAATACCATTCACAGTAACTGCCTGACCGGCCTCATTTTGGAATAAATACTGCCCGATGAAGCAGCAGCAATATTTTCTACTGTACGATCATTCACTGGTGTTTTCACAACTCCTACAGACCCAGTTTGCTTAACCCAGTTTGCACGGTTTTTCCGATTGATTTGGACGATTAAATTGACAAAAAAATCACGTAGTGCACGATACGCATTTTGATTTGAATGCCCGTTTGCATAATTAGCCTGAATAACTTTAACGCGTTGCTCTAATGTGTATCTTTCCATGGTTCAAATTGAGTAAGACTGAAATTGAAATGAAGAAAAAACTTCACGTTTAGGTGTGGTTCACATTCAACATCGGCACTTAAAATTTAACCACCCTTTATAAGCTGCATAAAACTTGTATAAGCAAGCACGCGCTAATCCTACGGAAGTTGTTTGCGCAGTTTAATAAAAGTCCAAGAAGCCTATAAAATAATAAAAAGTTCGCCTTTTGCCGTTATAGAAGTTTATATAAGACGTGCTTTCATAGACAACGTAGCTGATGTAATGCTTGCTACACAATCTTAATAGAAATTTGTGTGATAATTGGGATTGTTTGTTTTCATCAATATCGTCACAACAAAAATAAAGAGCTTTTCAGAAGAGGAATGATAAAATCTAAAAATAATTGACTTTTTGATTTGGATGTGAAATGTTTTTCTTAAATGTGAATTTTTTTTGTGAATTTTGGTAAAAGAAAATTTTTGTATGTGGCAACCCTGTATGTAATATATATCATCTCTCTTTGGCCTTCTTATTCAATGCACTATGAAATAGTTTGAGGCTGAGATGCACAACGGAATCAACATTTTTTTAATTTCGTGTATCATGGTAGGTAACTTTTCGAAATAGTTTCGTATTTGTATAGGGATAAAATACCAAAACCAATTTCATTAAGTTGAAAAACAAAATTCACAATTCAAACGAATTCAAAATCACAAAATAAAAAAGCGTTTTAAGTTTATTCAAATATATTATCTTATATGTTGTATAAGATAAAGTTGGCATTTTCGATACATTATAAATCGTGAAAGATTAAAATATGCGGTGGGATTCGGAGCGGAGCTCGGTCACCCAGGTACTACTCATTAATTAAGCAACAATCCTTCGTGACAGGCCTTTCGTTAAAGATCTAAAATATACGGTGAGCCATTTTACTCGAAAACTATATGATCGCTATCAAACTTTATATACTTATTTTCTGGACTCTCGTAAAAAGTTTTCCCAAAAGCTTTCAATCATAATAATATTAATTATTACTTAGTCTAAATCCTTACTACTTATGAGCTTTATAAATCTTCCAGTGAATTCTACAATTGTTCTCATTTTATTTGGCGTTTATTAACAAATAGCCAGAACAAATTAAAATTAAAAGCAACACAAAGAAAAAAACATCCTGCAACTCAAAAATTATGACTATCCTGCAATTAAAACTTTAAATTATATCAAGTTTGAACAACTGTTAAATAAATCCGCATGAAATGGAAGGGAACAGCAAAACTCATTAGTTTTTTAGTTATTCTAATAGGACAAAACTTAATTAGCCATACGTTGCAATGCAAACTTTTCGAATATTTTAATAACTTTGGCAATTTTTCATGTCAGAATATTAGGGGAAAAAACACAAAAAAAAAAAAAATACAACTAAAATCGAATTTTCACACATGACAGAGATGAGTGGTCTGAGAAGAAAAACACAGAGTAATTTGCCAAATGTGGCCAGGAATATTTGAACAGATTTGAACATATGCGTCGTCATACAGATGAAAGTGCATGAAAAACATTACAAAAAAGTGAGACAATTGCTAACAGAAGAATTCTGCATATTTTTGCCAAGCAAATATGTGATATTTTGCAAAAATTCTATCCAAAGCTAATGAGCAAAAACTATAGAACTCAAGAAGCTTATTGATAGAAAATTGATATGACGCATTGGTAATGGTTTAATACATTAACATGCTGTATTTTTTGACACAAAGATTCAGCATTAAAGGTTTTTCTTAAAAAAAAAGCTCTTTAAACTGATATTTACTAAAATCCCATCCAATTATCTGCAGCTATGTTTGGATGTTTAGTTCGAAATAACCTTTCCTGTACAACAATTTAGAACGAAAACCAAGCAGAGGCTGGTGGCTGAAGCATAACCGTAGCTGAGCATAAAACAATTTTCTTTGATAGTTTATCTCTGTACGCACGCCTACGTTTATACTTACCCTCCAAATGGGTAAGAACCCTCCAAAAATGCGTACAACTTCCACACGAACGCATTCCAGTTAACGAACTTTTGTCCGGTCCAGCTTTTGTCCGCTGGCTATGCTTAGCCGCAAAACGCTTATTTTAGATCGTTCTTATTTTGATTATAATAATTCACCCGTAGGCCTGTTTCTTAGTTTTGAATGGTTTGTGCTGAGGGTATGCAGTACCGGAGCACTGGGCTGTGGGTCTACTATGCGGCAGCACATTCAATGTTGTTGGTCGGTCATTATGACTTGCCTCCATATTGTCGGCGTTAGTCTTGCATGAAATCTGATATGAAGCCAACCCCAAGTTATTGCAAGAGGTTGCTGTTGTTGTTGTTGTTGTTGTTTTTGTTGTGATATATTGTGGGTGCGTAGTATAGCGTACAACTTGTGTGCGTGTGCTTATGTCCTTGAGTGTTGCTTTGAATGCTTATGAATTGAATTGATTTGATGTCGTCCGGTCGACATGCTTACCGCCGCACCACATGGTTTTTGGTTCGCATTAATACGGCATATTTTACAGGATCTTGTGCTGGGCTTTTGTTATAACTTAATTTGCTGTGTTACGTTATTTGATTAGACGTTCCATCAAAGCAATACAAACACGTTGGTATGAATGTGTATTATTAATATTGCGAATGTACTTTTTATTCGGATTTGCTTGTTGAACTTTTGCTGAATTTGAATGGCCATACTTTGTTTGGGCCAAAAAAAAAAATAAAAACCTGCAATCAGTCTTCGATATTTGTGCCAGGTTTTTGACTATGACATCACTTTGGCTTGTTCTATTGAATAATTTTTCTTAGCATATTTTTAAAAGCAAGCCTTGTGCTTTTAAGAAAAATTAAAGATTCTAAGCTGTTGGGTGGTTTTAGTTATAAAACGTTTAAGGTTTTTGAGTCAAACAATTTACAAAATCATAAACATATATAATTAGTTCTCTTGTATTTTAGACAGATTTTAGCTCTGTGTAAAAACTACAACAGAATAAACAGCAACATTAACAGATAAATATCAAAAAGATAAATAAAATCAACTTTTTGAGCTGTTAAACTAGGTTTATTTTTAATGTTACCTATAACAAAACAAAAAACAAATTGGCCATTTCATCCCTTGAAAGGACTTTGACCGAGCTTCTTATGATCAATTGTGTTGAGTGTGTTATTAAATGAGTGCACACAGTTGACCGAGAACTGGACCTACATGTTTTATGCCGACTCCGAACGGCTCATATTCTCAAGAAGCTTTACATGGCATTATTTACTCTCTGAGGTTTGCCATTGTCTGCAGAGAGGTGGTGACCGATCAGAAAAATTTTCTTATTGAAAAAACTTTTCCCCGCGACTGGGGATCGAACTCGGGCTCCGAGCGTGCTAAGCCACACACTTAACCTGCATGCCACGGTCACCACGGTAGATTAAATCTCCTTTAATGAAATTTCGAAAAGTTTAAATCTTCGTTAAGTCTAGGAGGTACTCTGTTCAAGTGTGAAGTACGCTTCAAAATTTTCGCAACATGCTCGTCAAAGTTGTTCTCTGTTCCGCTGTAAAATATACTCGCAACATTTCTTTGCAACATTTTATCACGACAATTTTATTGGTAACAAAATATTTGTCAGATACGCAACAAAAAAATTAATGTTACCAGCAATGTTTCATGGAAACGAACAGAGTACTAGGCTTTAGGTCTGCTTGGTTATTTTCGTTAGTTTGAACTCAAACCATTATACCATGGTTTATGCTGAGTTATCGTTTCATTAAAATGTTACATCGGTTTTATTCCCCGTTTAGTTTGTTGTTGCCGTGTACTACATACGAACATTTGAAAAAAGTTTCGCTTCAAAAATCTCTAGGTTCGAGTCACAAACAGGGCGCTTATTTTTTTACATTCTGTTACCAAAACTTTAAAGTTTTCAATCTACTCAGACTTTTTAAGCGAATAACACCCACCAGAGCCACAATACATCCCAATAGGCAATTAAGACAGCGCTCTTCAAACGAAGGCCTGCATTGACTGCTACTTTTGAAGATCAAACACATCCTTTCCTCGCTGCTCTTATGAGCCCGTCTTGAAGGCCTTCTTTTTCTGCGCAAAAGGCAGCACAACAAACTTTTTTCCCTTCAAAGACTAACTTTTCATATACTTCAGGGCAACTTTTTCGTTTAAAGTCAAAATATATATCAGTTTAAAAATATGATATAATTATGGCCCTTCTTACTGCTGTATCAAAGTTTATAGATTGAAATTAATCGGACATAAAAAAACATAGGTGAGAGAAGATAAAATCATAGAATTTATAAAAAAAGATAAAGGTTTAAAAGAAAAAAATATTTTTTTCAATACTTTTTGTTCACCCCTTCTTGTAGCCATTCTTAAGAAGTGCTTCTATCAGACCTCTTTTGAGCTATCGGAGCGGAAGGCCTGCGAAATTTTCCCATTTCATATAAAAGAGAAAGTATACTTGGATATGAGTGTGGAAGCACTTCGAAATCCATATGAAGGCCTGCTAGTACAGCTTCGAAGTGCTGCCATTGCCGACTGGGATACAAAACAAACCTCCCCCAATAGGCAATTAAACCAGCGCTCTTCATACGAAGGCATGCATTGACTGCTACTTTTGAATACTAAACACATCCGTTCCTCGCTGCTCTTATGAGCACTTCTTGAAGGCCTGCCTTTTCTGCACAAAAGGCAGCACAACAAATTTGTTTTCCCTACAAAGACTGACTTTTCATATACTTCAGGGCAACTTTTTCGTTAAAAGTTAGAATATATATCAGTTTAAAAATACGACGCAATAATGGCCCTTCTAACTGCTATATCAAAGATTATAGATTGAAATTAATCTAACTTAAAAAAACATAGGAGAGAAGATAAAATCATAGAATATACAAATAAATAGAAAAAGGTGTAAAAGAAAAAAAAATTTTTTCAACACTTTTTGTTTACCCCTACTTTTAGCCATTCTAAAGGAGTGCTTCTATCAGGCCTCTTTTGAGCTTTCGGAGCGGAAGGCCTGCGAAATTTTCCCACTTCATATAAAAAAGAAAGTGTAATTGTATATGAGTGCGGCAGTACTACAAAATCCAGAGGAAGGCCTGCTAGCAGCGATGTCATTGTCTACTGGGCCGTGTTTACACAGTCACCACACGCACACACTCACATTGAAATAAATTGATAGCGCCATGCTTGGCTTTTAGCAACATCAACAAATCGCTCAACAAATTCATAAACTAACAAATAACTGTCTCAATAAAATAATTTATTGAATTTTCCGACACACACACACACACACACACACATACACACATATTACATATATTTGCTGGTGTTGAGATCAGCAAAAGAAATACATAAAAGTTAATTTTTTTTATTTCCACATCATGCTGTTGCTGCTGTTTGTTTTTGCAGTATTGTGCTGCTGCAACATTGAATTCAATTTTCATGCGGCATGCTCGACAAAAATAGTTGCAAGTGTTGCCAACTCTGCTTGTCAGTAACTCGACTGTGGTGTGTATGTATGTGCGTTAGTTTTTATTTTGAGCTTTTTTTCCTTTTTTTCGGCAGAAGCATTCTTTGGCAACTCTTGACATATATCGGCAACGTAACTGACGCAGACCAAAAAAGCGGGGCGTTAATAACGGAAGTGCTGACGAGCACCATCGAATAAGTTGCAGCAGCACCAACACCAGCAGCAGCGAAGAATTGCGTCTAGGACGAAAAATAAGCTGAAGCGCTAGCAGCGAACTGATGTACAATGCATGATAAAGTAAAATATGAGTTTAACGCCCTCGTAAATATGAAGTTGTTGTTATTGTTGTTGTTGTTGCTGTTGTTCCGCTTATGTTGCTGATGGTGTGTTGCTGGTGTTTTTTATCGCTGCCATTTGCAGTGAAAATAAAAGTAAGCTTCGACAGCTTTAACTTTAATTCACTCGCACACATCCACACTTGCACGCACACACATACTTTCACACGTTACCAACACAATCCAGCATCCACACTCAAGCAGTTCTTCACATGCTTACTTTATTGTAGCCATCATCATGGCGAATAGTTTTTATCTACAAAGAAGCATAACTGTTATTTTTTTTACTTTATTTTTCTAGCCCATAAAAATATCCTCTAATATCGATGGACATTTATTTATTAGCTGTGAGAGTTTGCAATATTTTTATGTTTTTATTTGTTTTATTTTTCTTTTTTTTTTTTTTGACGATGTCCTTATATATAACTATGCTCATGCGAGCATGTATGTTTTTAATATTCGTTTATGTCATAGCTTGTTGAGATGTTATCAATTTCAACTTTATAGTGCTTTCGTGTGGATTCTGAAAAATATAGGTTTTTATATGATCATTTTTAAATATACGGGAATGTTGAGTGTTAATGTTACTTTAAAATTTCACAGTACTGTGGTATATGCAAGCAATTTCGGGTAGTTTCAAGTTTAATATTAGATGTATGGGCGTTCAAACTGCAGCTGGCCTACAAACGACGGCACTAACATTCTTCAAATGCATGACATTTTTGACGGGTGGTAATCTTAACATGAACACATCATAAATGTCAAATCGGTCTGTCAATGAAAAGTGACGTTACAGTGATTTAAATTAAACAAGCTTTAGCATTGTTTTCAAAATTAATATAGAAGAATTTCGAGCTTTGATTAAGCTTAATTTTTTGCTTAGCAAAAATGCGAAAGAAACATAAGAAAAGCTCGATAAGTATCGGACAGGAAAATATTCAACTGTAAAATACTGCAATCCAATATTAGAGGATGTACCAAATTCTGTAAAAACAGAGGGGATGTACCAAATACAGTGATCACTCCTGAATCAATTGGAACAATCCACGATTTCGTATTGTTTAATCCGAAAGTGAAATTTCAAAAGATATTTACAGCTGTTGACTTATCAAGTGGATCGGTGGTTTAAATTGTACATGAACATTTGGGTATGAGAAAGCTGATTGCAATATCTGTACCGCGTTCGTTAACAATCAATCGAATACAGGAACGTGTTCGCACTTCCCAACAATGTTTGTACGTGTTTATACGAAATTCAACTTATTTCTTGCTTAAAATACTGACCATGGTTGAAACATGGATCTATCACAAAACACCACAATTGAAGGAATCAGCAAAAGAGTGCGTAGGTCCCAGTGAAAGTGCACCAAAGCGAGGAAAGACTCAATAAACAGTCCAAAAGGTGTTAACGTCTGTTTTTTTGAAATTAAAATTTTATTTTTTTTTTAATCGACCATATGAGGAAAGAAAAATCAATTAACAAACGGCCCCATTTATCGAAGAAAAAAAATAATTTATATGCAAGACAATGCTCGAGACTTCAAATCGATTAGAACCATAGACAGATTGTATGAGTTACGCTTCGAACAGCTTTCTTTTCCCCATTTTCTCCAGATCTGGCCATCAACGACTTTTATGTTTTCCCAGACGAGATTTGAGTCAAATGAAAAGGTCGAATGGGAACTGAGCATATTTTAAATGAGCATATTTCGGAGATCTAGAGAAGTCTAACTATTCAGAGAAATCTTACTATTCAAAGGGCTATTCAATCTTACTATATATAAAATTTTTGAAATAAGTGTATCGAGTAGAAAGTGGAATCGAGTGGAAGAATAAATAATATTTTTGGAAAAATCGTGTTTCCTTTTTAAGACCGGCAGCATCTTGAACATCTTAGTACTTTACCCTCAACACTACACTCAGAAAAAATTTTCTCCAAATTTAATAAAAAATACATCATATTTAAATTGTTATAAAATATTTAATGGTATCGATTTTGATCAAGAGAAATATTTTCTATAAATCTGATCCTAAAAATTCCCTTAAAATAATAAAAAGCTTCTATGAAAAAGAGAAATATTTTAAAATACTTTATAGTATTTAGAGAAAAACTCTTTTTTTATTTTTGCGAAAATATTTGTTTTTATTGAAGAAAATACTTCTCATAGTGAATTTTTCTTTATAAATGAGAATTTTTTTGTGCGAGAAAAAACTTCTCCTTATTACACTTAGAAAAAAGTTTCTCGGAATATGATAAAAAAACATCATATATACAAAAAAATCGTATGGATTTTGCTCCTGAGAATGCTTTTCTCTAAATATGATTCTGAAATTGCCTAGAAATGATAAAAAGCTTTTATGAAAAAGAAAAATATATCGTTTTTAGATAAAAACACTTTTTTATTTTTGAGAAAAGATAAGTTTTTATTAAAGAAAATACGAATAATAATATAGTGAATTTTTTATTGAAATATGGCAACAATTTTTAATTTTCAGTAAATTTTTCTCTATAAATGAAAATTTTTTTTGTGCGAGAAAAATACTTATCATTATAAGAGACATTGAAATATACTCATTTCCACAAATTTATTCTAATTGAAGAAAACTTATTTGAAAGAGAGAAAACTGCTATATCGAAAATAGTGAGATTTTTTATCGGAGAAAGATATGTGGTTTTTTCTGAGTGTACGCATGATTTTTATACCCTTAACCTCAGGTGAGGTCAGGATGGGTTTTGAACAAAAATAAGAAGTAATTTATATATGAACGTACACTGAGGGAAATATGTGTTAAAATTAAATGAAATTGTGTTCATTTTAAACGAATTTGTTTTTGAAATAGAGCTTGAAACAAATTCATTTAAATTAAACACAACTGTTCTTAAAGTTAAATTTAAAACAAGGGTTTTTGTTTTTAAAACAATGTGTTTAAATAAGAAAACAAATTTAAAACAAAAATTTTTAAATTTAAAACAAATGTTTTAAAGCATAATTTTTTCGATGCCATTTTTTAATTTTTTCCGAGTTTTTGATGACAGATTCGTAATCAGCGACCCTTAGGACCCTCCGAATACCGAATCTCAACTCCTTTCAATGAAGTTTGCATTTTAAATATATCAATATTGAAAAACTGAATTAGTTTTTTTTATATTTTATGTTCGATATTTTTCAAACCAATGAAAATTCAAAATTCAAAAAATGTCAAAGAAAGTTTCAAAGAAAAAATGAATGAAACAAAATTAAAAGGAGTGTATAGTTGAAATTTAAACACAATTGTTTTAAATTTTGCTTTGTAGAAACGCAAAGGCGTTAAATTTATATTTTAAAAATTTTTGTTTAATTTTAAAGTATGTTTCTTTTTTCAGTGTAGGTTTAGGGTATGCCAAAGTCAAACCAGACTGACTTTAGAGTTTTATTACTAGTTGTGTACTTTGGTTTCTATAACCCGAATTACCTTAAAAGTGGGTACAGCAAAAAAAATAGGGGTATTCACTTGGGAAGTTGGGTACGGGTAGATTGAGTACTTTTGACTACTGAGAGCACCCTTAACTGCAATTGAGTACTTTGTAGGATAACAGCTGATGAGTGATGAGTGACAGCTAGAAAAGAGCTGCCACCATATTACTCATGTCATTTTATGAGCTCAAAATTTAGGCCATTGTACGGGGGTAAAAAGTTATTTTATATAGGAGTAATTTTGAACATGAACTTTGCGTCATTTAATAATTTTCATCTCAAAAATTTTAAAAATAACTCATTTTAACACATTTTTCTATTTTATTCACTTATAATTTGCTTACTTTGTTTTAGTTTTTTGTCAACTCAGTTATTGCCTACTTTTGGAAAAGATGGTAACCCATGAAAAAATTACCCAATTTGAAAAGAAATCAATCTACCCAAACAAGTCAAGAGGTCAGCTAGAGTAGATTGGTAGATGGGTACTTGGGTACAATGGCACTTTTACAAAAACAAAATGTATGGCATTTGCCAATCTACCCAACTGCCCAAGGCAGTGTGAATACCCTGAATGTACTTTAAACAACAAATTAGCATAGTTGCTAGTGAACATAATATATTTATTGTAACACTGTAAGTTGTTCACATAAAATTTTTATGGTAATCCTAAAAAAGAAACATATTTCTTGCACAAATGATCATATTTGTTATCAATAAGCTTTCAAACAAAATAGAATTCTCTCCAGTTAAAATATTTCTGGTAAATATATATTTTTGTACTGCTAATGTTTACCTGTAATAAAATAGTTTTGCTATGAAACTGTTCATATTTTTCATATTTGCTACTATGTTAGCGGTATTCAGGAAATCAAATTCGGCACATAATTACAGAAAATAATTAGTATTAATATTGGGGATATTAATTTAATGCCTACACACTCCAGCATCGCATTTCCGCTTCCAGATAGCTGGCACATAATTAGCTTCAACTACAAAATTTTATAAGTTACACAAGCAACAAGCAAGTTAGCAGTAGCAACAGCAAAAATAATAGAAAAATAAGAAGGATTCATACAAGTTTTTACTATAATTTCCTGCTGCCTTCCAACTGCTTTTCTGTACGGTGTTCGTGTGAAAGTGTTACGGAACAGCTGTTGGTGCTGCAGCCAACCGAGATGGTACATTGCCCCTGCGCTGCGTCGCACAGTGGTTGAGCTCTATTAAAAAATGTCAATAAATGGAATTTAAGTGGCTTAACAATAAATTACTGATCAAAATATTTTAAAATCCACCCGCAACAACTTCCATCTCTAATAAAACACAGCAATTTAAAATGTTGAAGTGAAAAATCATATGCATATGTAGATACGAAAGAAAGTATACGCCACGCCTACAACTCATACGAAAAATTCAACTATTTGATTTTGCCAATTTTAACTTTCATGTTTCATTACAATACAATAAAAATAATCATCAACAAAAAACTGATCGTGTCGTTTAAACAAAAACAAAATAACAAAACCGTTGATGCTTTTTGCGGGAGTGATGAAAGCAAATTGTGAAAAATTTGTCAGCATACTTTTCGGCATTAGGTCACCTTGTGTAACGAGTTCAAGTCAGTTTTTTTCTGAAAAGGTTTTTGTATTTGCTACACTGAGAAAAAAACATACTAAATTCAAAGAAATTGAAAATTTACTGAATTTTTAAGAAAATTTCACTTGTTAAAGCGTAAAGGAATTTTTTTTTCATTTCAAATGGAACGGTTTTTTTTTGAAAGAAATAATAAAATTATTTTTGAAAAAAGAAAATTAAATTGAATTAGAAAAAAAGTATTTTTGCAACATATATTAAAATTTTTCAAACCAAAAAGGGAATACATTAAAAAACAAAAACGACGAAATTTTTCTTTCAAATCAAAATATAGTTATTGTTAAAAAAAGGAATTCAATTAAAATTAACATTAAAAAACAAAAGAATTCTAATTAAAAAACATGGATGTATATTTGGCTGGGTCGATTTGTATGGAGGCAAAAAATCTGATGTTGCCTGGGTGAGTTTCGGTTCGGGCCTGAAAAGTTATTAAAAAAAAAAAAACAAAAAGGGGGCTGGAGGCACATTTTACCCCATCGCACCCTCAATTTTGTGAATTGGAATTTCTATTGGAATTTAAAAAATTTTTTTTTAAAAAAGGTGCATAGGTAGTGCAAAACTAATACCAGATATGAAATCCTCACACCCGATTCATCCAAAAACGGTCTAACATGTATACGTTGTTATACAAAAATTCACCGTAACAAATTCCTAAAGAAAAAATTTCATTAAATTCAAAGTATATTCTTATCGTTGGTGCGTATGTAATTGTGACCATCACGGCTGAACCACTGCAGTTATCCACCTTAGCCTAATGAATATGTTTTATTAATCAAATAATAATTTAATAAGTATCAAATAATATCCAATTCCATATTTATTTAATACGTTTTAATGTGATTTTAATTTCATTTCAACAATGATTAGATATTACACGGAGAAAATTATTTTGCTTGAATCAAGCCATTACTTTGCTTAAACGAAAATCAGCAAAATTTTGCTCAATAGCGGTTTGATTTTAGAAAACATTTTATAAATTTAAATTACTTCTCATATAATTTGAAAAAAGCAAAATAAAGATAAATTTTAGCAATAATTTGCTTACTTATTATAAATTCAAATAGCAAATTTTTATTTGATTCAAGCCAAACTTTGCTAAGTTATTATAAGGTAATTGTGTTCAGGCAAAAGCAAAATTTGACTCAATGTATGCAAAAATTTGCTAAATTATTATAAATTGATATAGCAAATTTTGAATTGATTCAAGCAAAAAGTTGCTTGGTTATTCAAATATAAAACAAAATTCGAACTATAAATAGAAATACCGTGTCATGCAGGTTAAGTGTGTGGCTTAGCATGCTCGGAGCCCGAGTTCGATTCCCAGTCGAAATGGCCAATTTGTTTTTTTTTTTATTTATTTTTTATAAATAGAAATAGCAAATTTTGATTTGATTCGAGCAAACACTCGCTCAGTTATTATAAATCGAAACAGCAAACTTTGATTTGTTTCAAGCAAAAATTTGCTCAGTTAATATAAATCGAAAAAGCAAATTTTGATTTAATTCAACCGAAAATTTGCTAAGTTATTATAAATTTAAATAGCAAAATTTGCTTGATTTTTGCTGAAAATAAGCAATATTTTGAAGTGGCTGAGAATTATGCTCAAGTTTTGCTTAATCTCCACACAAATTTAGCAAACAGTTTTCTCCGTGTAGAAAAGTAGGAAACTTGATTTTTTTTTTTACCAATTCATGTAGGGTGGAAGCCAAATTGAATCAGACTTATGTTTCGTTTTTTAGAAGGAAGTGACTTGTAGGGGAAGACAATATTTTCAAGTAACTTGATTTTCACTTTACTTGTTGCCTTTTTGACAAATCTTGGACAAATGAACAAGTTTTTTTAAATCAAAAAACATTTTTTGCTGATTTTATCTTAGTCTTTTTTAGTCTTAAACAAATATTATACTATTTTACGGAACAAATTTTGAACTAATTTCGGCATTTGAGATAAGGTCTTTTGTCGAGAAAATGCCATAAGTTTTTATTATGTTTGTCGTTGGTATGATATTCATTTTGTTAATCGAGTTCGAAAGTAAAAAATATTTATGTATATCAAAACCCTTTTAGTGGTTGCAGCCCACACACAAGGTATAATCACAAAAAACCGAGTTATATATTTTTGGATACCTAACGTATGTATGTACGCATTGTTTTAAAAATAATGCTTTTTTTGTGATTTGGTGCCTTTTTATTCGATAGTAATGGCAGCACTTGTTATTTAACTGCAGAATTTTCATTATTGTTTTTATGTCAATTAAAATTTAAAATTATAAGTATTTGAAAGCGTTCTGTGAAAAGAATTGATAAAATTATATAAATTTTTAATAAAACAATTATTCGAAATTCTTAAACAAAAAAATTTTTACTTTTAAATTGAAATTCTTCATTTCTTCAAACAAATGCAAATGCAGTTGTTTCAATATTAATTTTTTGTACAACTTAAGAAATTTCAGATTTTTAAAATAAATACTTGTTTTGATTGATTTCTAAGTTGAACTTTTTTCTGAGTGTAGTATGGGTTGCATCAGCCAACACCTGTAAGTATGCTAAAGTAAATATCAGAGTTCTGATGCTTGATATTTAGCAAAACTTAATTTTTAACGATATTTACTTATTCAATGCTAACAAGCCCTCCCCCCTCCCCACCCAAATTGTTCTAAAATTAATTTTTAGTTTTACTAAATTTTTTTTTTTAATTTAGTCAATAATATTTATTATTCTAAGAAAACATTTTTGAAATCGGCATTTTTTTCTACTATTACACCACTGTGTGTCGCGTCGATGCCAACCGGATATGAGCCCGGCACATGTGTTGAATTTTAGTTGAAAAGATCGCTTTTAACGTTGCAAATTTACACAAGAAAGCAACAACAACAACAAAAAAATACGAAAAGGTTGAAATTTTCAAATTTCACTTAAGCACACACGCGCAAACACACACACACACACCAAACTAAAGCACTATTTCCATTAAATCAAACATATGTAGTCGCACAAGCATGTAGACGTATTCATATTAAAAGAGAAATTAAAGGAATTTCCGGTTCGGCGCCATATTGTAAAACACGAGTATTTAATTAGAATATTTCAGAATATTCGTTTGAAATTCTTGTGGATGGAAGATGAATGTATTTGATAAAAGTTTCTTAACAGTGTGTATGTTTGTGAGTGTGTATAGACGAATATAGTGTTGTGACAATGTGTGTTGATAAGTTTTGTTAATGAATTACTAAAAAGCTTGTTCACAACCACCATACAAAAAAGTATTCATATTTATTTCACTAACACTATCGCAATGGTTTATTTATTAAAACGGAAATAAGCAGCCATATTAGAAAGTTTTTGTGCGTTTTATGTGTGTGTGTGTGTATAGTTTTCTGCAAGGACACGTTAAATGATGTAGGTTTGTGAATTTGTAGCATTTTATACGTGAATTATTAATTATAACCTAGGGTTCGGTGCTACAATTTGGTTTCTTGTGTGGTTTCGTTCATTGTTTTTGGAGCTTATTAAGGCAAATTTAAATCACTTTATCGATTTTCAAACACTATTACTATTTTGCAAAGTAATTATCATGAGATCATAGATTTTTCTTAATTGCTGGAAATTGTTTGTTTAAGTAAACATATATTAAACGTTTCTAGTACGTTTTTTTTATTATTATTGTTAACCAGCTCTTTCAGTATAATTTTGGTGTATTGGTTAAGATCTCACACCATCTTTCTTCTACTCTCTATTGCACTAGCCATGAATCTAAAATCATAAAATTGTAAAGTCATTTAATAATCACTTTGATTGCTAGCATAAAATGATTACTTTCGGTCCACTGACTGCACACAGAGATGGTCTGACGACATATTGTCTTCCATCAATTTACAAAAAAAAATAAAACACTCTAACAACAGTTGAGATCAAAGTTAGTCAAAATTAACCCTTAACTGGTATTGAAATTGCATTTCCTATCTTTGTCTAGATGAACTTTGTAAGAAGAACGGAAGCTAAACAAATAAACTAACAGAAAATCCATTGATTGCAAAGACTTGCGCCCGGAACAAATTGTTGACTACACAGAGGGAAAAACCTATGGACTCAATACATAAATTTATGTACTCATCGCATAGTTTTCTGCACACAAAAATTTTACATTTTTCATGTATTGAGTACATGTTGAAATCTTTATTGACTACATAATGCTTTCAAGCGGTTATGTAGTCAATAAAGATTTTATGTACTCAACGCAAACTGTTACAAATAATTTTATGTAATGAGTAAAGATCTTATGTGCGTATTACATAGATTATTGACTCAGTACATACATAATTTACTCATTACATATTTGGAGTACATAATTTTATGCAATGAGTACATACATTATTTACTCATTACATATTTTAAATGCATAATTTTATGTAATGAGTACATACATAATTTACTCATTACATATTTTTAGTGCAAACATTTATATAATGAGTACATACATCATTTACTCATTACATATGTTAAAAACATAATTTTATGCAATGAGTACATGCATAATGCATTCATTATATATTTTTTGTTCATAATTCCATGTATTGAATATATACACAATTCATGCCTGTGCCTAAAGCACCCTCTCAACAAATGCAATAAATAATTTTATAAAGAAATGACTAGATTTCACAAAATAATTGGCAATTACTTATAGAAACCCAGCCATTTAATTCTTATCCAATCATCGCTTTTGTTCTAGAGTACAGTGGATGAACTCACTCCCGCTCTGATTTTCTAGAGGCTTTAGAGGTGTTGCTTATTTGAAAATCAAGAAACGAATGTCATAAAACAGCAAAATCGTGTGCCGAAGTGCAAGAGATACGTGTACTGAGTCCATATGTTATGTACTGAATAAATGTGTCACTTCAATCGTATAAGAGGGACGTATACTGAGTCTATATTTTATGTATTGAGTAAAGTTTTTGTAAAAAATTACATAACACGTTGATTGAGTACACGTTGCTTGTATCTATTGAAGTCTGCTATGTATTCAACACATAGCATGATGTATTGAATACATTTTTTATTCATTTTAAAAAGTGAATAAATTGATATGTAGTCAGTACACGCTCCCTTTACTCAGTAAATACTGCTCTTGTTTCGTTCTCATACAAGTTGAAGTGCATAGATTTTACATAGCTGTCTCTGTACTGACTACATAACTTTTTCCCTTAGTGTACAAGCATAAGTATGTAGAGTATAAACTTAATAATATAACGTAAGACTATAGAAATGAATACAAAAATGTTCAGTCGAAATCCATAAAGTAAAGGGCTGCAGTAAAATTCTTAAAATAGCTGAACCATTCAGTTGGCTTGTCTGCTTAAATAATCTGCTTGTATTGGCAAAATATTATTATTATTTACCAAATTCTTGTGGCTTAATTAGTATTGACTTGGGCATTGACTCTGGCAGCACAGGTTAACATATGGTCGTTCCCCTGGACAAATACAAAAGTATACAAGCCAGCTTCATTCAGCTGTGCTATTTGCACTTTTTGTTTGGCACTAATAAGCAGACGTTTCGCAAACTTCAGCAAAATTTGCACAAAACCACAAAGAAATGGGAATATATGAAAGATGAGTATGTGAAATGTGAGAAACAAAAAAATATACATACATATAACATTATGGCAATCAGTCAGTCATGGCATTGAGTTGGTCATACAGCTCTTTGGCAAATTAATGAGCAAACAAAAGCAAGCAAATCCTGCACAAAAGAATGTAATTAATTTCAGAAAACCAATAGTAGCAAATATGGAATATAGCTATACATAATCGATCATGTTTGTAGCCAGATAGCAAAGAAATATTTCAAAATGTATTTGCCTAGATTGTGGTTTTATCTCTTAGCAAAAAAATACATACAATGTTCACTTGATAAACACCATCCTATGCGCACATTACTACAAGACAACCAACATACCCTATAGAAGCATCCACATTTTCTTCTGTCTTCCCTTCTCTATATTGCCGATATGTTGCGCTAATAGTTTCCGATTTAATGTCAGTTTAAGTTTGAATCGACTTTTCCTGCTTTAACCGACTTAATGTTTTGTTAATGACAGAATTCCGGATTGTGGCAAAGTTCTTATTGGTCACGTTTAATAAAAGTTTGCGAGTACTTTTGCTACAAAAAAAAAAACAACAAGAAGTTTTGCAAAGTTTATTTATGAACTTTCAGTTGCAGTGAAAATTGTGTGAATGATTTAAAAACACTTAAAAAAATTAACACTTAAATAATGAAATGTTAGTTAATTTTGTTCACATAAAATGCAAATCTTAAGACCTACTTTTATGAACACATACAAAAATCATATGAATATGAATATGAATATGAATATGAATATGAATATGAATATGAATATGAATATGAATATGAATATGAATATGAATATGAATATGAATATGAATATGAATATGAATATGAATATGAATATGAATATGAATATGAATATGAATATGAATATGAATATGAATATGAATATGAATATGAATATGAATATGAATATGAATATGAATATGAATATGAATATGAATATGAATATGAATATGAATATGAATATGAATATGAATATGAATATGAATATGAATATGAATATGAATATGAATATGAATATGAATATGAATATGAATATGAATATGAATATGAATATGAATATGAATATGAATATGAATATGAATATGAATATGAATATGAATATGAATATGAATATGAATATGAATATGAATATGAATATGAATATGAATATGAATATGAATATGAATATGAATATGAATATGAATATGAATATGAATATGAATATGAATATGAATATGAATATGAATATGAATATGAATATGAATATGAATATGAATATGAATATGAATATGAATATGAATATGAATATGAATATGAATATGAATATGAATATGAATATGAATATGAATATGAATATGAATATGAATATGAATATGAATATGAATATGAATATGAATATGAATATGAATATGAATATGAATATGAATATGAATATGAATATGAATATGAATATGAATATGAATATGAATATGAATATGAATATGAATATGAATATGAATATGAATATGAATATGAATATGAATATGAATATGAATATGAATATGAATATGAATATGAATATGAATATGAATATGAATATGAATATGAATATGAATATGAATATGAATATGAATATGAATATGAATATGAATATGAATATGAATATGAATATGAATATGAATATGAATATGAATATGAATATGAATATGAATATGAATATGAATATGAATATGAATATGAATATGAATATGAATATGAATATGAATATGAATATGAATATGAATATGAATATGAATATGAATATGAATATGAATATGAATATGAATATGAATATGAATATGAATATGAATATGAATATGAATATGAATATGAATATGAATATGAATATGAATATGAATATGAATATGAATATGAATATGAATATGAATATGAATATGAATATGAATATGAATATGAATATGAATATGAATATGAATATGAATATGAATATGAATATGAATATGAATATGAATATGAATATGAATATGAATATGAATATGAATATGAATATGAATATGAATATGAATATGAATATGAATATGAATATGAATATGAATATGAATATGAATATGAATATGAATATGAATATGAATATGAATATGAATATGAATATGAATATGAATATGAATATGAATATGAATATGAATATGAATATGAATATGAATATGAATATGAATATGAATATGAATATGAATATGAATATGAATATGAATATGAATATGAATATGAATATGAATATGAATATGAATATGAATATGAATATGAATATGAATATGAATATGAATATGAATATGAATATGAATATGAATATGAATATGAATATGAATATGAATATGAATATGAATATGAATATGAATATGAATATGAATATGAATATGAATATGAATATGAATATGAATATGAATATGAATATGAATATGAATATGAATATGAATATGAATATGAATATGAATATGAATATGAATATGAATATGAATATGAATATGAATATGAATATGAATATGAATATGAATATGAATATGAATATGAATATGAATATGAATATGAATATGAATATGAATATGAATATGAATATGAATATGAATATGAATATGAATATGAATATGAATATGAATATGAATATGAATATGAATATGAATATGAATATTTTCAATTCCCATCGAAATCACGAGTTCATGTAATCATGTCTCGGATTGTATGAAATGGGTCGAGTACAATTTTGTCGTGTTTTCTCAACGATTAATTTTGATCAATATTTTGAAATCGGTATTAGATTTTATACAATCAGTAGAAAATATTTCTACAGAGTTTCGTCGAAGGATTTTTTTGATTTGCCAATATATAAGACGATTTTCAGAATTTCAATTTTTAATAAAATAAATTAAATTCAGCTCCAAAGATCGTAAAGGAATTATTTCAAAAATTCCACCCCAATGAATACAAGTAGTTTTTCTTTGCTATAAAATTGTGGGGACATATTTTAAAATGAAATTAAGTCCTAGTAAAGTAACTCAATTCCTCAAATGTTTAGGCTCTAAGCTGAAAAAATAGCTCTATGAACTAAAGCCCCAAGAATTATTTGTAAACAGAATTTTATGATTTCCAATTTCAACATAACCATCACGGCATATTGTCATACCATCTAACTCGTGATAGTCATCATAACGTTTATACATTCCATCAAAACCAACTTAGCATAACAACCATATCATAACATAGTTTTTAACAAATATTTTCAACAGACCAAATATCAAAACAAAAATATTAGAATTTTATTAATTCTTGTCGTCGAGTTTTTAAGGATCACTTTCTGTTAATTTTAAATCTGCCTTAAGATAAATTACTAATTTAATTACATACCTCAAAATATGCATTTCATTTTGCACAAAGAAATTTTTATGGAAAAAGTAAAGATTATGCAGCCCTGAATATGGTATGAGTAAGTGCAAAATTTGTCATTTAAGTTGTCTTTGCAAATGTCATTTACACAAATTTACAATAAAAAAAAAATAAGAATTAAATACAATATACAAAAGGAGCAACCAAAAGCCAGACAAACAACAGATATCCTTGTGTGTCTTGTTAGTCTGTCAGTCGCAGCAGTGACTGACTTTTACCTCACCTCATCCCTTTACCACAAAAACCAAACTAAAGTTTCATTGAAATTAAATTCGCCCTTTTAAGTACTTTTGCAACCATACGCATTGTCTATGTATTTGTTGTTGTTGTTGTTGCTTATTTAGCCTGCAGCCTGATGCTCATCATGAACATCATTCTCATGTTATGCAGTTAATAATATAATTTTATTAAATGCACAAATGAAATAAAGTAACAATTAGCATAATTTAAATACAAACAAATATATGTACACATACAAACATAGCCCCATACACACATTTAAGCACAGAATATTGCATGCATTTCATATTTAATGTAATTTTACACTGACAAACATTGTCATGCCATGTGCAGCGATTTACTCTGAATAACGTACTAATTTACTTCGTTGTAATAATTCGTCACAACAGTTTCGATGCACAATTGCGCAGAGACATTGAAGTCAAATTGAATTAAGACAAAGTGAATTCTGTTCTCTGTCTGTTTGTCTGTACGTCTGAGTACATGTCTGTCTGTGCATTTAAAATAAACAGACAATAAAATAAACTAACTTAATAATGAGTCGAAAGAGCCTGAAATGAAGCTCAATCATGAATGGTATATCTTTTTAAGTTGAATTTTGATGTTGGTTTTAAGACAAAAGAATATAAAATTGTGAAAAGCAAAATAAATAATGAATGCCTTGAGTCTAACAACAAAAGAGATAATTTTGTAAAGACATTATAGTGGGTGGCAGCTAAAGAGGCAGCTAAGTAAAAGCAACGCACCAAAAGTAAATCCGCAAGTTTTTAAGGATTATGTGTTGGTAGCAGGGATATCATAGATAGCGAGCATTTTCACTATATAATATAGTAACAAACTTTATGGCTAAGTATAAGCTTGAAAAAAGTAAAATACTTGAATTGCAGGAATATTCATTGAAAAATCTTCTTATTTTATATTTCCAGAAATTAAAAAGTTGGCAAAATTTCGTCCCTTATCTCTAAGTAAACATCGTACAAGCAAAAAATCAGTCTTTTTTTGTCATCCATCTATTGTCACGATGGTGACCGTGGCATGCAGGTTAAGTGTGTGGCTTAGCATGCTCGGAGCGCGGGTTCGATCCCCAGCCGCGGCAAAAAGTTTTTAGAAATAAAATAATTTTTCTGATCGGTCACCACCTCTCTGCAGACAATGGCATACCTTAGAGAGTAAATAATGCCACGTAAAGCTTCTTGAGAACATGAACTTTAGCCGTTCGGAGTCGGCATAAAACATGTAGGTCCAGTTCTCGGTCAATTGTGTGCAAACATTTAATAACACATACATGACAATTGATCATAAGAAGCTCGGTCAAAGTCCTTTCAAGGGCTGGAATGACCAATTTGTTTTTTTTTTGTTTATTCAATGTTTTCGATTGCTTCCGCTGTCTAAGGAACATTATCAATTTGATGTCTATCAATTAAGTTTTATATTAAAAACCACTTTAATATTCCATTTCATACGTAGAAACTTACAGTTAATGCAATGCATAGAGTACAAATCTTCCACGGTTGATAGATAGAAAGTTTTGATGCAAGCTCTCAGAGCACTTTATAGATAAGAACAAAAGGCAGCAAAAAACATGTCGGCACCATTCTCTCAGCAGACTCTAAATAAAAAAACCTACTTAGAGGCCTCACTGTCATTGTCATTGTCATCGACATTGACATTGACATTGACATTGACATTGACATTGTCATTGTTATTGTCATTGTCATTGTCATTGTCATTGTCATTGTCATTGTCATTGTCATTGTCATTGTCATTGTCATTGTCATTGTCATTGTCATTGTCATTGTCATTGTCATTGTCATTGTCATTGTCATTGTCATTGTCATTGTCATTGTCATTGTCATTGTCATTGTCATTGTCATTGTCATTGTCATTGTCATTGTCATTGTCATTGTCATTGTCATTGTCATTGTCATTGTCATTGTCATTGTCATTGTCATTGTCATTGTCATTGTCATTGTCATTGTCATTGTCATTGTCATTGTCATTGTCATTGTCATTGTCATTGTCATTGTCATTGTCATTTCTGATTTTGATTTTGATTTTGATTTTGATTTTGATTTTGATTTTGATTTTGATTTTGATTTTGATTTTGATTTTGATTTTGATTTTGATTTTGATTTTGATTTTGATTTTGATTTTGATTTTGATTTTGATTTTGATTTTGATTTTGATTTTGATTTTGATTTTGATTTTGATTTTGATTTTGATTTTGATTTTGATTTTGATTTTGATTTTGATTTTGATTTTGATTTTGATTTTGATTTTGATTTTGATTTTGATTTTGATTTTGATTTTGATTTTGATTTTGATTTTGATTTTGATTTTGATTTTGATTTTGATTTTGATTTTGATTTTGATTTTGATTTTGATTTTGATTTTGATTTTGATTTTGATTTTGATTTTGATTTTGATTTTGATTTTGATTTTGATTTTGATTTTGATTTTGATTTTGATTTTGATTTTGATTTTGATTTTGATTTTGATTTTGATTTTGATTTTGATTTTGATTTTGATTTTGATTTTGATTTTGATTTTGATTTTGATTTTGATTTTGATTTTGATTTTGATTTTGATTTTGATTTTGATTTTGATTTTGATTTTGATTTTGATTTTGATTTTGATTTTGATTTTGATTTTGATTTTGATTTTGATTTTGATTTTGATTTTGATTTTGATTTTGATTTTGATTTTGATTTTGATTTTGATTTTGATTTTGATTTTGATTTTGATTTTGATTTTGATTTTGATTTTGATTTTGATTTTGATTTTGATTTTGATTTTGATATTGATTTTGATTTTGATTTTGATTTTGATTTTGATTTTGATTTTGATTTTGATTTTGATTTTGATTTTGATTTTGATTTTGATTTTGATTTTGATTTTGATTTTGATTTTGATTTTGATTTTGATTTTGATTTTGATTTTGATTTTGATTTTGATTTTGATTTTGATTTTGATTTTGATTTTGATTTTGATTTTGATTTTGATTTTGATTTTGATTTTGATTTTGATTTTGATTTTGATTTTGATTTTGATTTTGATTTTGATTTTGATTTTGATTTTGATTTTGATTTTGATTTTGATTTTGATTTTGATTTTGATTTTGATTTTGATTTTGATTTTGATTTTGATTTTGATTTTGATTTTGATTTTGATTTTGATTTTGATTTTGATTTTGATTTTGATTTTGATTTATCTAATAACTTATGATGAATAAATTATGTCTTATGACTTACGACTTGTGATCTATGACGCATGCCGTGTTCCGTTTGACTTACGACTAACGACCTGCGACACTCTGAGTAGACTTACGAATTATTCCTGATGACTTATGCCTTTTAACTTATGCCTTATGACCTTTTACTTATAACTTTTGACGTATAATGTGACTTCTGACTTGTTCCATTAGAAACTTCAACTTCGATTTTGAGTTGGGTTTTTAAGCGATCTGTTCAACGATTCGTCTTGAATTCGATAAAATAAATTTTTAGAATGTAGCTTTTGCTTGCTGATGTGTACTTAGCACCTCAATTGCATTTATATAAAAGTAAGTTGTCACAACACAGAACCACTCCTTCCCCTTCTCCCTCCTCCTATAAGTCAACACCTTCTTTCTTCCTTTTTGGGTTTTCAAACTTTTTGTGAAATAAAATTTCCAAACAAGTAAAAGAGCCAATAAATTACTTTTTTACTCTTTCTTATGGTAATATTTTTTTAACACACTCCACCCACAGTGGTACTTGCTCCTGTTTTTAATATTGTTATTGTTGTTTAAATTGGTGTTGCTTTGCTTCTTAACGCTGTCGAAAAGTATGCAAAAGTAAAAATGTTTATTCTGCTGATTGATGCGTTGTTGCAAGAGCGCAGCACACATCGTCATATATAGATAGACCGACAGACAGCCAGTCATGTTAACGGTAATCCACGTGTGTGTGTGTGGGTGAACATGTTTTGTGCTGTACAACCACAATAACATTGGCAACTTAATCACCCCAAGGGGCCTCATATAAAATGCGAGCAATGCGTGCTGCGTGCAACTTTCTCAGTATGTGTGCGTGTGTATGTGTTCGTATATTGCGTAGTGTTGTGCTGTGTTGGTTGTGGTGGTGGGGTCATGCGACGCGTCTGGTAAGTTTTGATGTGTAGCAAATTAAATGACGTATAACAGCTACATGCTTTTATTTTTTGCGCATTGCTGCATATTTCACTAACCTGTGTTTGAAGCGATCACCAAACTAAAGTATCTCTTGTAATAAAATTTAAATATTTGTTTATTTTTTCTTGAATATTTTATGCAGTTTCTTATACCATAATTTTAAAAAAGTCTTTTTTTGGTTTCAATTTCTTAGCAAGTTTTTTTTCATAAGTTTAACTATTCTTGTGAATCTTCTCTTTTGCATTCATATCTTTGTTATGTTTCGATGTTAGTATATTTGTACTTTTGGTGGTTTCTTTATTATTAACTACAGTTTTATGAATGGTAAATTACACCCCGAATTACTTTCCTGCTGGGTCAACAGCAACAATTGGTAATAAAAAATTTGCTTTAATGTCTCCCCCCACCTTCTACAGAGCTAATATTGTTTTTATGAGTTGTGTTTTTATGCGCGGCTTCGTATCATTTTTCTTTAAAAACTTTCACATTTATAACATTTATTTGGATTTATTCTTCGTAAAGGCTTTATGCTAGTAAAATATTTAGTAGTAATGTTGACAGTTTATGAAGTTTTGTAAAAAATATGGTACAACTTTAATATAAGTAGGTATGTTCTAGTCAGTTGAGATAAAAGATTTGAATAAAAAGAAAAATTCTTACAACTAGTGGTAAAATCTGTGTGTTGCAGTGTTTAAAATGTTTAAAATTTGGAAATTACATATATTTGCGTACATAGGTTTTTCAACGTCGTCGGAAGCTGTGACAATAAGTTATACAGATTTTTTAACTATTTCAGTGAAAAAAAGAGATTTATTATGTCATGGTACCGCTTATAAATCTAGACCTCCGCAATTTTGAAGAATTTAAAAGCTGAAGGAGAGTATGTTGTAAAGTGTAGTGAACACAGATTTTAATGGAGTAGCTGACATTGAATAAATCCTATTATATTAAATGAACAATATTAATTTAAACTTATGTATACGGGAGTTCGACAGTCGAAATTCGACTTTTTCACATACATTCTCTGTTGATTCGATAAAAAATTTATGTGAAGAACACATTTTCTTCATCAAAATATGGCAATAAAATCTTTTTTTACAAAAAAAATTATCAAAATCGGTTGAGAAACTTGGGAGAAAATGGTTCTTAACTGTTTTCCCTAAGCCTATTTATATATATATATATATATATATATTTGCAGCTGCGTTTTCGAAAACGGCTATAAAGATTTCAATGAAGCTTACAATATAGAAGGAGGGCTAAGAAATCGATCCAGCTAGTTCTCATCTCTGGGAAAAGATGATCGTTTTTCCGAGTTTTCACGTATTTAATAAATACCTTAATTCTCCTGCCGAATATGATAAGTTAACTTTCCCATCTCAAATCTGGTGTTGACAGTGCTGTAGATCAGTGATGGAATTTGCTCTTTTGGATTTCGTAACGAATCAAGTTGAAAATAGTACTAAATATAAGTCAATCGTATCGAAAACTTTAAAATTTGCATTCGACCTTTTATTTATATATTATTAATATTCTTACGAGTATTTATGATTTTAATTTGATTTTATGAAACATTTTCTTACACAGCTTTACAATTTCGTTGTCTATTATCGTGTCCATTATAAATATTTTTTTATATCTTTTAACCTTAGGTTTACTGAAGATTTTTTTCGTGCGAATTTAACGAATACGCAGCCAGGTGACCAATAATATTTTGCTTTTCTTTTGCACTAGATGTGCTACACTATTTTTATTTCATACAATTTAAAAAGCTCTTGCTTTTGACAGTTATTTTAAAGTTGTTTAGCACTAAACATGCAGTGAGAGCGGTCTTAGGGACGTTTAATTCACTATCATAACTCGAGAGTTATCAATAACTTTCGAATTTTAATGGAAAACTTGAAAGTTATTCAAAACTCTCGAGTTATGAAAGTGAATAAAATGGCCCTTAATATTTCTTTTCGTTGCTGAATAATTGAAAAGTGAAAATCTGAATGGGCACTCGGGTGGGTATTAGTAATCCTAAAGTTAAGATAGTTGAGTGTTATAACAAGAATTATTATTGAATTTTATAGCAAAATGATCTCTTGTTTGAAATCAAGTTGAAAAAGTTTTTTTATTGTATATGTTTTCTCAATTTTGATTTAACCAAATTTTAGATTGAAAAAATATATTTAGCAGTTCCTCTAAAAATATTTCCAACAAGGGCTTATCAAATTAATTTTAAGCATAAGAAACTTTTCTAAAACACATATTCTTAAACATATAGATACGCATTTGGGTAAAGATCGGCATATCTGATTTAGTGTTTCTTAATATATGTTTGAGTTTTGAATCAGGGATTTTATTTGTCAAACCTATTCATTTAAGTCTGCCTTGGTTACTTTCCACATATTATCCATATTAAAGAAATTTGAATTTGAATTGAAAGTTTGAATATCAGTTGATTTGAAATAATGAAAGAATTGAAGAAAAGTTTAAGCGTTATACAAATTAAAGGAATATAGTCAGGCCTATATTCGAACCCAGGACCTTTAAAAGGTCAGTCAAGCATGTTTAGCACTCGACTAAGGAGTTCGCTTTTATACTTTGCAATATACTGTTCGGTATTACAGAATTTTCAAAAATTTCAAATGTCTTTTTTCCGGGAAATATTTGAAACTATTGCTAAAGTAATGATTTATAGAATTTATCGATTTCAGTTGGGTTTGATTTTGACGCAGCCAACGCATTTAAATAAAGAACACGATAAACACCTTAAACACACGATACAATTTTTCCTAAAATATTACTTAAGTGCTGTCCAAATGCGTTTAATCTTGATCTTTTGATGTATTTCCGCATTGTCATCAGATTAATTTATTAAGAAAATTACGAATTTTTAAAAAATTTATATTTGAAGCATTTGGAAAACCACAATTTTCCTAGAATTAACTACAAAAGCACAAAAACACTGGGTTACTCGTAAGTACTGTAAAATTAAGAGTAGAAAATATACAAAATTTTCTATATTTTGAAGTATAATGTTGGTTTTGCACAAATAGTACTGAAAATGCCTCCGGGGTACTTACGTACTTTTGATAAGGGTAGTGTACTGAAAAAAGTACAATTGTATCGAAAATTCCATCACTGCTGTAGATAGAGCTTCTTTCTTTGAATCCCCGCTATGTGCCAAAAAGTAGCCAAAAAGCAGCAACAACACCGCGCTCTGTTTTTTATCAATGTAGTTTTTAGATTCTTTCTTGTCGCTGAACAGTACCGATTTGATATATTTCTCATTTAGTTTTTGTAATAAAAACTATACCTAGTGTGATGCGGGAGTTTTTAACGGAATCTTGTGAGCGTTGCACTCGCATTCAATGCACTGAATGGGACCCGATCAGCCAGCGATCGTGATGGCGTGGGTTCAAATCCCACGAGCGACAATTATTTATTTTAGCAATTTTTTATTATATATTATTAATTTGAATGAATCGTTGTTTATATTTTTCAATTTGTTTTCTTATTTTTCTGTTTATTATTATGAACAAAAACTAAAAAGCTTCTTGGATTAACAGAAAAAATGTTATTTCTTATTTTTAAAATTTTTCAATTCTTAGATTTTTATTAGGTTAGGTTATTTAGGTTTTGGTTGATTCATTGTATTAATTCATAAAAATAAATCAAAACAAATATAAAAATAATTTGATATATATCAACAAGGATAAAATTAATTAAAATAATAAAAAATTGCTAAAAAAAGTGTCGACCCGTAGGATTCGAACCCAGGCCGCCACTATCTTTGCTGGGCAAATTCGTTCATTGGCAAACAATTTAATTTTGTCGAATAAATAGAAATAAAAAATAAAGCAATTTGAAATATATAAACAGTAATAAAAATAAAACATTGCCGCGAACATTAATGCAGGTCGTGGGATTCGAACTCATGCCGTCACGATCGCTGAAGGCTTAATTCGTTCATTGGCACAAAAATTAATTTTTGCCGATACAAAGAAAAATTATTGCACGGTTGCAATTCTCTCTCTCTCTCTCTCTCTCTCTCTCTCTCTCTCTCTCTCTCTCTCTCTCTCTCTCTCTCTCTCTCTCTCTCTCTTTTCTCCATTAGACCCCAAATCTATTAAAACAAAATAGTGAGATGGTGTGGTGCATCCATATGACAAAACTACTTATTTTATATTTTTATAAAAATGCAATAAGATAAAAAACTTAACAAAAAAGCATATTTTACCGAGACAAAAAAAAAATTCTCTTCATAATATAACATTTCACTATTGATTGAAAAAAGGTAAGCAAAAGCTCGAAAGTAGTTTTTTCGCTCTCTTGAAAAATTTGATATTTCTAGATAAGTGGTTTTTTCAAATGTCCATAAATATATTTTTAAATAAAAAGCTTAAAATAAAAAGTTAAATTTTTTTTAAAGCTCATTGTCTTGAACTGAGATTTATTTTGAATTTAATTAAAAAGAATTGAAGAACAATTCTTCAGAGAACGTTCAAACTCACAAAATTCCCCTCCTGTTTCCTGAGAGGCACTAAGCTTTGCTTCTGCTTTTACATATTATAAGTATCTAGTTATGATTTAAACGATCTTTTAAACTTTAAATTTAAAATTTAAAGCGTCCGTTTGATGTTTAAAATTTAAAATTTTAGATTAATTAAAATTAAAATTTAAAATTTAAAATTTAAAATTTAAATTTTATTTTAAATTTAAAATTTAATATTTAAAATTTTAAATTTCATAGGATACAGTTACTATTCTAAAAAAAAATTGTTTACAATGTGCAACGTGCTTAAAAATTATATAAGCCAAATAAAAAATTTAATAGATTTTACCATTCAAAATAAAATAAAATTCAAGGTCAACAATATCCGTTTTTGCACAGATCATAAAATTTTAAGTATGCTCAAAAATATCACATAAATTTCTTTGTTTGTATGTATTAATGGAACTTCGCCACTTGACAGCTATTCTTTCTATATATATTGTAAACGTGCCTAACTCAAAAAATCAACACATTTTTATAGCTTCTTTCAATCTTTTTAAATGAATTTTCGTAAAGCTATAAAAGCTTTAAATATTATATTGTATATATTTCATCTTCATATAATTCTGTTGTAATAAAAACTCAAATCAAAAACACACTCAAGCGTAGCGCAAAAAAAAAAAGAAAAAATAAACAAAAACAGAAAAAAAATCTCAGCAATGCATTATATTCTTCATGCTTTGCTTTATCTCTTACTCAACAATTCATTTCATTGCCAATTCATCACCTCATAAAAATCCTTATAACCAAATATAATCAAAAATAAGGCATTTATAACAGAATGTTTCATATAAATATGTATCAACGCATATAAGCCAACACACATGTCTTCATATCATCTTTTTCCATTCATTAAACCTCTCCTCTTGAACACCAAAGCCAAAAAAAAAAGAAAAATAACATTACAATGCCACCTACTATATCCCACCCTATCTTCATCATAATCATCATCATCATCACTCACGCGCCTCCTTTCTAACAATCTCAATTTATATTCCCTCCATCACTGTAAATTCTCTCTTTTACTCTTACATTTTCTTCATATTCTTTTCATCTTCTTCTTTGTCTTCTTCTTGTACTACTACTGTATTGCTCAATGCCCTCTCAATTTATTGACTGCAAATGTTTGACGTGGTGTTTATTTGCAGGACGGTCAACGCGGTCATTTAGAAGGTCTAGCATCCGTCTATTGTGAATTATTAAATGCACCCTTTGGGGATGTTCTGTGTGCTTTAGAAATTGCTAGACAAGCAGCGTGGGCGGAACGTAGCCCATTAAATCCCGCCGGTGGCAGTGGGAGTAGCGGCAGTGGCAGTGGCGTCAGTGGCATTGGTTGCAGTGGCACTCAACGACTCCACGGTCATCGAGGCCATTCCAACCTTGGTGCCGGCTTACCGAATAGTCATAGTCAGCCAATATATGTGCCAGGAAAATATTCGGTATGTATTTAAGCCAATTTTGCTATTGCAATCCATTCACAATAATGTCATCCCTATCAAATTAGTTATCATTAAAACAAACATACTATATCCCTAGAATTTTAAATTATTTTCATTGGCTGGTGTATGAGTGTTAACTTTAGCATTAGTATTTGGTGTGGTTTGGTTGATAGTTATGATTTTAATGCAAAACAAAAAAACATTTATAACTTCATATTTATTAGTAGTTTAGTACCCGCTTTCAGTAGTTTTCATGCATAAACTAATCAATTGCTTTGACAATGCACACAAAAATCATATAAATAATTTTTACACAATCCTCCTAAAAAGTAGAAATTCTCATCATCCAAACTGCATGTTTTTAAATGTAGATATGACTTAAAATTTACCGTCACAGTCGACACTTAATAAAAATACATTTGGGTAAACAATTTAAAAATGCTTTTCCTTGACAGATTCTTCAGTTCATTGCAAGTTTTTGTGTTCAATGAGTCGAGGAATACTATACTAATAATTTTCTTTAATATTGTCATTATAGGAAAAACCTAAATATTGCTTTAATTACTCAGAAACATTGCCATAATATATTCCATAATATATGTTATCGCGGTAATATATTTTTGACTTTGCGCGGACAAGCAAAAAATAACCAAAAATAATTTCGTGTGTTAATGAAGTATTGTTTTATGGTACAAAGAAATATTGTTGAAGTCAAAGCTTTATTCGGAATCTGCACCATTGAAATCAACCGTTTAAAAGTTGTTTGCAAAATTTTAACGAAGCGAAATGAGCACGAAGACGATGCACGCAGTGATCGCATGAACGAAGCTATTCAAAATAGCTGTTCAAAATTTAAACAGACCACTGGGCATTATTCTGAACCTCAAACCAACTAATAATATTATTCGAATAATAATATTCGCAGAAATTGAAGTCTTCGTAGATCATTTTTTTACCAAACCTTTTTCGAATTCATGCAACAAATTAACCATTAAGACCAAACACTACTCGTTTGGTCCTGTAAACCTGACCTTTCAGGCTTAGGATATAAAAAATACATATGAGGCTAGTGAGAAAAACTATGATTTTCACGTTTTTGACGTTTTTTTAACGTTTTTTATAGCCATAAGGAAGCGTGGAAGATATAGAAAAGTTCATATATTATTCTGCAGTATCACCATCTTAGTTTATTTAACCATGTACGTCCCTGTTTTTGTATGTCCCCCCATCTGCTGACATGATTACAACCTGTATTATTAAGTTATCGTAATAAAATTCGATATTTTAAGTTATGTTGTAAAAATAAAGATCATGTTTGAAAATAAGCCAACTTGGATGAAAACCACGTATATCTCCCATACAAATTGACGTTCTCAAAATGGAAAATTAATTAAAAATCTATTAAAAAATCAATCCAACGACTTGAGAACTATCACATTTGCTTTAATTTGAACTATTAACACTTAGTTAAAAATTTAGAAAAATCGAATGAAAGCTTTCCATACTTCCCATACAAAGAGTTTTTAAAAAACAGCGCATGACCGGGAATGCAACACGCTTTGAAAATCAAAATTAAATGATTAGTATTAAATTTTTACCTGCAGTAAATTTTTTTTTATAGTGAGGTGACCAAATTTGATTTAATTTACAATTTTCAGACACTTGCTTAGGATGATCACGAAGTTCTGATAACGAATGATGATTTAGCTAACAAGAACACGACATTCGAATAGTAATTATAGCAATATAAAAAAATTTACCGTTAATCGAGCTTTGTTTGGTATCTTTTTATTTCTTACTAGCATCACCTGGAGTCGAAATTCGACCAATTTATTGATTGCCTCTTTATCAGTATATGCGAGATGGTTCAAATAAGTTCGAGGCTATAACTTTTAATTGACTGGAGATTTAAAGCTATTTTCTTCAAAAAAAAATATTTTTTAAAATTATTATTTTTTTCAAAAACAGAAAAACAACATTTTAAAAAAATTAATTTGGTCAAAGAAATCATAGGGGTGGGCTTGACAAAATATATTCACCTAAAATTCGGTACAGACTTTGCAAGAAAATCAAAAATCCAATTTTGAGTTTATGTTTTTTTACAACAAAAATAATTTTTACACCATATTTTAAGAATAAATCAAGTTTTGTGGTCTTTTTTTAAAAGGAATCATTTATATATAAACAAAAAAAAGACGGTATTATTTTCAAAAGTTTTTTTAAGTTAACTGATAAGACTTGAATACAAAAAAGAAATAAATAAAATCTATTCAAAGATGGCGGATATATTGGCTTTCCAATTAATAACTAATAACTTTCAATTTGAGACAGTTTTTTTCTATATCTTGGCATTTGGTTGAAACACACGCTAAATAACTAACGACAGTATTAAGAAAATTCATTAAAAATACTTTTGATTAGAACTTTGCTGTAATTATTAACACATTTGAAAGAAAATTTAACAAACTTTCAGGAAAAATTAAAAAAATTGAAAAACCTTAAAATTTCAGCAAGTTATTAACATGGAAAGTCAATTTTTTAATTCAAAACACATTTATTTACAAATTTTACAATTTGTCGAATGCATAAAACTAAATTTTTTTAAGAAATTGTTACTTTAAAAAAAAAATTCAAATTCGACCAACTCAAAAACTCTCCCCCAATCAAATTTCATATTAATCGAAGAGCGGGTTTTTTCTCAAAAATTTAATTTCTCTCTTAGAAGGTTGGGAACCCCCTCTATCAGATATATCGTTTATATATACATTCTGCACATCTGGGCAACATAACCTTTTGAATGATATAAGTTTCATTTATTTTGAGTTTTAATAAATACCAAAAAAGCGTACGACAAACTTTAATGTTCATGTATTAATATATAAGATTGTTTATTTGTAGTTGATAGATGAATTTTTTAAGAAGAGTGCAAACATAACATTAAAAAAAAAATGAAAAATACTAAAGAGAAAAAGCTCTTAAAAACATCTAAAAGCAAGAAAAACATATTTCTCAAATATCAGCCTAATTTTGATAGAATAAAAACTGAAAAAAGTTGTAAATCCAGTAAATTCTAAAAATTCAAAAATTTTTTTAAATAATAACAAGAAAATTATTTGTTTATTAAAATTTTTCTTTCGATCCTGGTAGACCATTCTGTGGAAATGCCCTTATACAACATCGGTTAAACCAAACATGGGTCATTATTTTACAAACCGAACACCATTTTGACCGACACATTTTTGATTTGCCTGCATTTTTTTTGTTATGGATTCTATATCGAAAAAAAGAGACAAGTGTACTTGCCAACACTATTCGATAGGAATTGAAACAAACGAAGATACGAAGGTGAACAGGTCAGCGTATAAGACCAGGAATCTGTGACATCAGAAGTCCTGCCATAAAAAAAATGGAAATGAAAACGACTTTTCATCATTGATATTGATAGTTGACATCAATAATATTAAATGTGCGCGATATGAGAAGGTTTTTCTGGGCTGGGTTTGTATTCATTTTTAAAAATTTCTGATTTTTAAAAATTTCTAATTTTTAACAATTTTAATAATTTACCGTCATCGTAGAATTTAATTTAAAGTACATTCTACAGGAAATTTAATAACTTTTCAGACGCACACCTTGTAAAACCGGCAGCATTTTATTTCTTTTGACTCTCATTTTTCATTTAAATTGCTTGATTTCCGATGACGAGATTTTTGATGTCGCGGGTTTCCCGACTTTATAATTAATGTGTATAATTTGTACACAAAATTAAACGGTATTTTGAAGTATAACACAAAAAAAAACAACAAAAAATGTGTCTGCAGGTGGTTAGTGCTGATCAGAAAACATAATTTCTGTGAAAAAAAAATTCTGTCAGGATTCAATATGTGAGGATTGAACTCGGTCTACCGCAGTAGCCAGACTCAGTAGCACAAAAGTAAAGTCTTGCAATGCTTTGAATGATCGATTTAGATCTGAAGGCTCATTCTAAGATGATGAGAAATTAACATGAGAAATAATAATATTAAAAATGTCAATTTCCAATTCTAAGCTGATGGGAATGAGAAAAAAATAATTTTTTTTTTCATTGAAAATTTCATTGTGAATTTTTATATGAGCAAATAATGTCAGCCAAATCTTTCCAATGAGAATTTTAAAATTTGATTCTCGTCGATTGAAAATGACCAATTTTGTTGTTGTTAAGTTTCATATGAAAATTTGCTTTTCATTTAAATTTTTAAACAATTGTTTCAATATAAAAAATTTAAAATAAAAAAATGTATTTTCTTATGATTGAATTAAACTCTTGTATAATTGTATTGATTACATTAAATAATTTTTAGAATGTTTTTGAATCTTTTCTGCTTTTCTTTTATTAAATGATTAATATTTAGGATTTTAGAAACTGCTTCTTACACCGATTCTTTTAAAGAAACTGTTCAAACAGCATTATAGCTAAAACTTAACACCGCGCATGCATAGCAATAAGAAAAAATTCAACTCTTAAGATATTCAACTCTTAAAAAATACTTATAAATTATTACACTGTGACGCAATATTCAACTTTTTGACTCCAAACAAAAAAACACTTATCCCAGCCGAAAGTACTCGATGAGAGGAGAAAAGTAATTTCTGGATTTTGCTAGATTGGTTGCCGTTCGTTTTTTATGAGCCTCTATAGTTTTTTCGCCAAATTCGATTTTGAGCACTTTTTTGCAATTTTCTTCTATTTTTCGCATGGCCATAGCTCGAAAAATGCTGTGAATTTTTTTTTGCAGTCTTCAGCAAAGTTGTAGCTCTTGACTCGGCCAACAAAAACGCTGAATGTATTAAGTCGGAAAAATTTCATCTTCATGCTCAAAACCCCAAAAATGTCGAAAAAATGACCACATTTTTCAACGATTTTGTCCGTTTTTCGACTACAGCTCTTGAACTATTGAAAATTTTACCAAACAATCAAGGGAAAAATGAAGCCTTTAAAATTATGAACAACTTTCCATTACATACTAACTTCATACGACCACTCCTTGATACGGATTTTGCCATACAAATGTAGATATAGCAAAGCCTCCATACAAACTATAGAGGCTCATAAAAAACGAACGGCAACCAATCTAGCAAAATCCAGAAATTACTTTTCTCCTCTCATCGAGTACTTTCGGCTGGGATAAGTATTTTTTTGTTTTGAATTTTTGTGTTGCACTGTGTTATTAAAAATTTTTTATTTGAGTAATTCAATTTGTTGTTTTTATTTTTAGGTATCTCCTATGTTCTTTAAAATTCCCTCTAGTCACCTAATGTGCGCAGTTTTTCTGCATTAGTGTTTTTATTTCACATTTGCATTGATTTGTGGGGGCCTTCGCAGTCGAGTGGTAAGCGTGCTTGACTGCCAACTCAGACACTCCAGGTTCGAATCCTGGTCTAGCCATGGTCCCACGCGTTTACCTTTCTTTTATTCTTTCCTCATTTCTAATCAACTGAAATTAAAAATGCATCAAAATATATGGCTTTGGAAGTTGTAGTTGGTGGTAGAGATGTTTGAGTAATGAGTTTGCTTAATAACTCGAATTGATTGAGGTAAAGACATCACACTTGCCTCATATTCAAATTCGCATATTAATATAGCGCTCCGCCACAAATACAACATTCTACACTTATTTCCCTTGATTTCACTTTCTCTCCTACTTATCTATCTCCCCATTTCCGAACCAAGGCAGACTTGACTGAATAGATTTGACACCTGAAATCCTTGGTTCAAATTTATTGTGAATTGATTTTTTAGCTCTATTTGCTATCATATTTTTTTTGGGCAAATATCTACAATTTACTTAAAATAAACACTTATAATAATTGTTTTAATTGCAATAGAAATTTAGAGTTTTATGCCACAAAAAAAAACTTGATTTTGGTCAAAAGTACCACAGTTACTGTAACTTGCTTTCTCTTGACTCAATTCATGTACCTTTTTTTTACCAGCTTAACAGGTTTATTTTTAAGAAACCTCATCCCTACTATAGAAAGGCAATCTTTAAGGTAACATACAATATTTTGTTCAAAATTCTTTTAAAGAAAAACTTTAAAATTTTCAGCTAGTTTCACTTGAATCATAAAAACCTTGGTTGATCTGCAATGAGTCAACGCTTGACATTTTTTTTTTTTTTACTTTCGTAGCAACAATTTTACGAGTAACGCTAAAAAAGTCAGTCTACTATTTTCCAAATTGTTCGCTGCTCTGTTGACATATCCTTGGGGAATATTTGTTCCGTTTCAATTTTGTTGCTACTTTTTATGTTGTCTGTTTTTTTAACGCTTTGTATGCTCTGTACGTTATGTGCAGCCACCACAATCCTTCATATGTACTTGTTATATAAGCAAAAGAACAAGCAAAACAACGACACGTACTTAACCCCCACGAACATTATGCTATTCTCACCCTTTACACCCACCCTTTACCCTTTACACCACACCGGAATTTTATATCTGCAGGGTTGACAATTACCATTTTATTCACTCTATTTGTACAGAAAATAAACTGAAGTCAACAAGAAGAAAAAGCATAGCTGCTGATGTTTTTTTGGTAACAATTCTTCTTTTGTTGTATTACCAATTTCTTGTATTTCCTCTTTTTTGCAATTGTTTTTTTCTTTTTTTTTTTACGTCGAATTGTATTCAGTTTCTTATCGCGCTTCATTTTGGCAAATAAATGAAAGACAAACATTTTTGCATGAAACAGCCAACAGACACCAACATTTTATATCAGCAGGATTTACTTAGGGGAACATTACTTATTTAGGCAAAAACAAAATAATAACAAAATCAGTTAAATGAAGAAAGTAGAAACAACCCGCCAACCTAGCTAGCTATATTCATGACTGAATAAACGTGTTGTTGTTTTTTGTTTTGCTGCTGTTAGTTGGTCCCAAGGTGTTAAGACCATTCCGGGGGCAACAAAAGCGCGAATAAACAAAGTAAGAAACAATTGCCATGTATAAAGGAAAAGGAAAAACGTGGCAACTCTTTAATATTAAAAGCGATGGCAAAAGGCTTGACTTTTCTTAGCTACATTGAAGAAAAAGCATCCACCATTTTTGTTTTTTTTTTTTGTTCAAGCGCCTGCCTGTTTGCTTGTTTGCTTGTTTTTATGCTTTGTTTTATGACTTTATTCGTTATTTATTAGCTTGTAGAGAATGTTGCATGTGAATATATAGCATCAATTATATGTATACCAAGAAAAGAAAATACTTTTCTTTGAGCACTAAATGTTGCTACTTTCACCAATTCGCACTTACATCCACAGACACACTTGTGCATAATTTTACTCTATTTACGTTTACAAATCATATTTCATTTGTTTTAATTTTTAACATTTTATTTGTTTCGTTTTTAAACCTTTTGACTTCGACCATGCTTGCACAACAGCCTTCGAGTTGTCTGTCCGACAAGGAAGAGGACGAAATCTATGGCTTTGGTTATGGAGTTTTTGCGCCGCGTGTTGCTCGTGGCGCACTGCAACAGCAACATTTACTGCAGCAACAACAACAGCAACAGCAGCAGCAACAGCAACAACAGCAGCAACAACAACAACAACAACAATTACCAATAGTGCCAGCAAGTCAACAACACCAATTACATCAACTGCAGCAACAACATCAACAAGGTCTGCAACAGCATCCAACAATGCCAGCGAATGTAACGAATTTAAATTTCGTCCAACAAAAGTGAGTGTAGCAGTAAATTTTATTTGATTTGATTTACTTTCTATGCTTAAATAATTCTACATTTATTCAATGACTTGAAATTTTTGATACAATTGTTTAATTTTTGTTTTCATTTCAGCTGTTTGAGTCCCAGATCAGCGTATTTCTACGAATTTCCACCCAATGCAGGTTTGTTCATTATATTAATATTTAAAATTTAAAAAAAAAAACTCTTTTGTGCAAATAAACAAAACATTTCAGGATAGGTCACTGATTCCAAGTCTGAAGTCAGATTTGAAAATCGATTCTTAAAAATTAAAAATTTAAAAAAAATATTTGTTAATCATATTCTGCATAGAATTAAAAGCAAGTACATTAAATTTGTTTACTAAAAACATACACTTAGGGAAATATGTGTTAAAATTAAATGAAATTTTTTAAATAGTGCTTGAAACAACTTCATTTAAATTAAGCACAACTGTTTTAAAAGTTAAATTTCTAAGAAAAATTTTCATTTTTAAAACGATGTTTTAAATATAAAACTAAATTTAAAACAAAAAATTTAAAATTTAAATGAAATATTTGAAACCATATTTTTTGAAGTGAAACTTCTTTGGCGGCGAGTAAAATTTCAAGGTCCTTTTTCGTGACGCTAGGCTAACGTTTTCAATTCATATGAAAATTAAAAAAAAATTATTGCCGCTGCCGAGAATTGAACCCCGAACATCGTTGCTTAAGAGCCGGAATCTATACCCCTACGCCACGTAGGCACATAATAAACAGTCAAACAAAATGCAATTAAAACTGAACGCGTAACATACTGAAAATAACATAATTAACATTAACATTATATTAACATTAACATTACATTATTAACATAACCGTAACATTAATTTTCATCCTACAAGTATGCACGGAAAAAAAATAGAAAAATAGCTAAAACAGGAGCAGAACGTGTTCGTGAATAAAGAGAGCGAATTAGAGCTCTTAAGAATACAGCCGCAGCTGGGTCTGCAACAAATGATGAAGGCAAGGTGATTGCAACAACGGCTGAGTTTCAAAATGCATTTTTACGAAACATCAGTGTATTTTGGTGAATCTACAAAGAACCAATCCCCAAAAAACACACTGATGCATCTCAACAAAATTTTAAAGCCAACCAAGTTGATGTACTCAACAATCAACGTTCGCTGCTTTATGAGGCCCTCTATCAACATAGCAATTATTATGATCATGAAGCAGGAGGTAATAATGAACAAGATTTGCCTCTGCTTTCGGAGGCTCCTTCAAAGAGTACTATGCAAATGCAATCCAGCATTCAAAAAGTAACAATGTTGAGAAGACATTCGAAAGCAAGTAAAACACCAACTGAACTAAAACAAGTACCGAAAATAACTGTTATTTTAGAATTTTCAAATGAAAAAAATTGTCGAAAGACTTTTTCAAGTATACCATTATGTTACAAATGTCCTCAGCCTCACGAATATTAAGTCGCTTTTAAATTTGAAACTGATTCTTTAAAAGTTAATTTCTTGCCTAGTATATATCGAGGAAAAATAAAGGTTACTTTTGACTTTTATTTTATCGGTCAAAAATAGCAGTTATTTTGTGACTTTAATTTTTTCGGTCAAAAATATCAAGCAATTTGTGTTTTCTTAAAGGCCGCTTGACAGATTGAACTGTTGACACCATGTGTAAAATGTCTCACCGATGAGATGAAAATAATATCAAAATTTTTTTATCGGTAAAATGACTTGAACAAATATAAATTACCTGATATTTTTGACCGAAAAAATAAACGGTAGAAAATAAGTGTTATTTTTGACCAAAAAAAACTGTCACAAACTGGCACAAAAAACTGTTATTTTTGTCGGAAAAAATAAAAATTAAGAGATAACAGTTAATATGTGACACTTTCGACAAAAACCATAGCCGGTACGGTCCCTGGATGCAAATTTTGAATCAACAAATTATTATTTCATTTCGTATTGATTGAATTTCTTTTCAGATACTTTCTCTCTCTATTTCACACTAAAATCTCTCTTATTTCTTACAGTTAAAGAAGTTTCACTTCTGCCACGTGTACGTTGCTACACGCGAGTTTTTTTTCGATGCCATTTTTTAAGTTTTTCCGAGTTTTTGACATCAGATTCATAATCAGCTAGCCTTATGACCCTCCGAATACCAAATGTTAACTCCTTTCAATGACGTCTGCCTTTTAAATATTTAAAATACTGAAATAATTATTAAGTTTCTCTGTTTATCTTATATGTGTCAAACGAATTCAAAAATTTAAAAAATTGTCATTGTATTCAGATAGTTTTATTTAATATATCAAAATGTATGACTTAAAGGCCAATTTTCATAGAAAAGTCACACATTTTGATATATTGAATAAAGTAGTGACCAAGTTTTGGCTCTAGGATTTATGGGAGGTATGTCACAGTGGAACCATAACAATTTTGGTAGTTGGCTGTGTAAAATTCTTCATCGTTGTTGCTATTTGATATGCTTCAAAATTTTAATATTGAATTATACTTTCATTAATAAATTGTTATTTCAACAAAACAAAAAAACTACGCTACTCCATGTGGTCGTACAAAAATTGTGCAAAAAATATGGTAAAGTCTTTTAAAAGAACAGATTCGACCATTATACATGATATTAATACCAATTTTCCAAAAAAAATTGCGATTTTAACGGTTATTTTAAAATTTATAGAAATATCGCTATTCTTACCACGGTAACCAACAAATTTGATTTAAAACTATTCATGCCACACCTACGTGGTTTTTTTTTCCCCATGAGGTGAAAAGCATCAAAAGCCGAAGTGCGGGACTTTAATCCGCTACAAACACCTCTCCACCTGACCCTTATATCCCCCCGGAACCATCGTTAAGTATTGCTTCGGAAGGAGGGAGGACTGAGCACCTATCGCTCACTAATCAGCTGTCGTTAGTATTGTCATATTTCTATGTACCCCTTTTATTTTCCGTGTAGGATAATTGCACTCTGGTACAGACACCCAATACTAATCTTTAACAAGAACTACCGTTCACTAGTGAAGCAGCCATGATTGGTTGCTCTCCTTTTTTTTTCAATTTAGAATGTTTATTCTAAGAGAGAGACCGCTTCGAGAGCTGGTCCCTAGACGCAGGCGCATTATCTGACGCCTGCGGTTTCTTCTTGTCTCTGTGTATTTATCTAACGACAGTGACAATAAGCTTTCTACGGTTAATAAGCTTTCACAAGATCTACATAGTACTCGCAGTTATATGACACCTTAATCATATTTTGATGTTCGCCCGTGTACTCTAGGCGACTCCCACAAGAAAAAGCTTATCAAATAAATATTTAGATTGAATACAAATTTAGCTTAAGGATCAGCGCAGGGTAACAAGCCAATATTAAACATATGTCAACTAAGTTTAACATCCATGTAAGCCGCTCCACAAGGTGCTCCAGAAACATAATAACCAGAAAATTTTAAAATTTCCTTCTACCTATACCACTATTGAACAATTTGGAAAAAAAAATTTTGAGCGGCGAACATGATATTGCTTATTTTATTAACCCAACATCCGTCCTCGGGGTATAATTGTTCTTCAAGTTCGTTTTACAAATTCGAATACTGAGAAAAAAGCACACTAAATTCAAAGAAAATTTACTTAATTTTAAAAAAAAAATTTTACTTGTTTAAGCGCTAAGCATTTTTTTTTTCATTTCAAATTCAAATTTTTCTTTGCAAGAAATAATGAAATTATTTTTAAAACAAAAAGGAGCATATTGGAAACCAAATAAAATAAATTTTATTAAAAACATTATTTTTGCAACAAAACTTACAATTTGTCAAAACAAAAAAGGGAAACCATTTTAAAAACAACAAGGGCTAGCATTCAACCGAGAAATTTTTCTTTCAAATCAAAATATACTTATTGCTGAAAAAAACAGAATGAATTAACATTAAAAAACAAAAAAATTCAAATTAGAAAACAAATTTTTTTTTAAAAAATTCACCATTTTCAAACCAAAAAGGTAGAAATCATACAAATAAAAAGCCCTAGACTCGAATGAAGAAATATAGTTTTGTTATTTAAGAATTTTTGTAAATGTTGTAAGCACTCTATTAATTGTTTTGATTATATTCATATACATTACAAATATATCCAATAAAATCCAATTCCATTATTAAAGACATTTTCCTTTTCCTTTAAGTAACTTTTAATTTCATTTTAAAAATTATTAGATATTGAAAAAATAAGGAAACTTGATTTTTTTTTCTACCAACTCAAGTAAGGTAGAAATAAACTAGAATCAAGTCGGACTAATGATTCGTTTTTTAGAAACAAGTCGCGACTTGTAGGGTAGACCTTTTTCTGCGTTCAGGTTAATATTTGTACAGGATACTTCATAGTAAAAGTAGAAACTTCATAGTTTGAGATGAGGTCTTTTGCTGAGAAAATTCCATAAGTTTTCCATGTTTCGCTTAATAATCGCTTAAATATCGCTTAAATTGTTAACTGTCAGCCTAAAAATATGCACACAAAATGTATTTGTTCTTTATCAGAAAAAACACATTGACAACGACTGGAACAAAACAACATTTGAGTTGATTGTAAAACGATTGTCATATCGTCTGCTACCTGATTATTTTGAAGACAACCCGTCTACAACCCTCTTCTATACTAGTTTAATAATAAAACTTTTTGAGGTTGCAGTTCACACATAATCACAAAATACCAAGTGATATTTTTTGGATACATAACCAATAAGTATGTACTAGACTGGCCGTAATTTTTTTTTTTTAGAAATTTAAATTTTATTTTTTCTTAAAATGTTTGTTTTGATATAAAAACAAACTCCAGAAATTTTCAGCCAAATCCGATGATGCCTACTGGTGCCTAGTTGACCTTGAAGTTTACAATATGTGCATTATAGGGAAACCTACATAAAGAAATAACGTTTTCACCAATAAACGGTAGATTTTAGAAATATGTATTTATTTGAGTTATGTATATTAAAATACCTGGTTTACAAGGGAGCTTTTCGTGTGAGACGGATGTATTTTCCTATAATGTTCCACCACTTGCAACAGATATTGCTTGTCTTCCTCGTCATACGTTAGCGCTCGATTAAAATCTGTTATCAATTTAACTCCCCTTTCGGCTGCATCGTTGACAACGGCCAAATTTTCGCAAATAATTTTTCCAGCGCAAAAATCATCTCTATCTTTCCACGTTACCGGATCCGAATGCAAGAAACTGCAATCAATTTGCAATCGAGTGAAGAATCTTTTTGTTTTTGCAGACACGAAATCGCTCAAATTTTTTTCAGTATACGCTCTGACATCTTCTATTGTAGTTTTAATTTTTTTCGAAATATCTTCTTCATATAATTCTTCATTGTTACCAAGGGCATTAACCATTTTTAGTTTTATATCGTAAGGGATTTGGTCATCAAAGAAAGACAGAGCAACAGCTTCTTCACTCAAATACCATAAATGATTCATATTTGTATCATAATATGCAGTTACATCATTTATAAGTTGCAAATCTAATCTTGGTGCATTCACAGATTTGACACATCCAAACCAATACGGAACGTAAATTCGCGTCAAAAATACACAAATGTTACGAAAGCTATTTAATTCCGCTGTCGTTAGTTTAAATTGCTCACGAAACAGAAATATTTTAAAGCAGTATATATTTTTCGACATAAATCGAGCATGCGTTGTTGCACCAGGTGCACGGAATCCCGAAAAGCCTGGTGGTTTTTCACCAATAAAAAGCAATGACATTTGCAATACTTCTTTATAATCTGCCCGAACGTATTGAGATTTCAATGCCTCAAGGCAAAATATTTTGTGGTATTCTACTTCACCCACCGTAAAAAGTTTTTCTACATCCTCATCCGATATTCCACTCTTAAACTTATTTTGGTTAATATTTGGCCAAAACTTGGAGAAGCGATTAAAAATAAGAACTTCTGGTGCAGCAGTTTTACCAAAATTTAGTTCGAAGACAGCTCTTATCAACAATTCACTAATGTGATGACGACATGGAAGAAACAGCAAGTCCCTTTTCAATTTCTTTTCTAATAAGTAGGCTGCACCCTTATTAATGCCAGTGTTACTTGCTGTTGTGTCAAAAGATATTATTTCGACTAAATTGTCCATTTTCCATTTTATCAGCAAGTTAAATATTGTATCAGCTATACTTTCACCAGAGGAGTCTTGAATTTTTGGAATTCCAAGCAGTTTCTCCACATTTTTGCCAGTCACAACTAGAGCTAGTCGCTCTGATTTTTCTTTGCCTTTTACTTCTGGAAGTAGTTTGCCATCCCAATGAAGGACAAATACTTCAGGTATCTTGAATCAGAAAAATTAAAAAAAAATATTATTTTTATGCAACTAGTCACAAAAATAGATTTTTTAGTATTTACATTGAAACTTTCCAGAATCTGCTGAGCTTGTTTGCGGCGATAATCCCTCCTCATCGCCTGAATAGTGGTGCGATTGAGGACTAAAGCGTCCAATTTTATTGCTGTGGAAGTTGGGTTGACTCCCTCAATTGCTCGTAATAGTGCAGCTGCTGTTGCAGTAATTAAATGCATGGCATCTCTCGTACTAATTTTGCATTTGTCCAAACTTGCCAGCATTCTATCATCAATAAAATGGATATTTCCACGCGATTGTTGACCTTGTGTTACGACGGTGGGTTCATCGTCTGCTATATCAATTGATACATTTTGATCAACCACAGAATACGCCATTTCGCTACTTTCAGTACTACCTGAAATATCCATAGCAGATATTTGCTCTGATATTTCAAGAAAAAATAAATAAACTAATTTGCATGATAATTCAATAAAAATCTAAATTACCTAAATAAACATTTTTCTCGCGATACGTTTCAACGCGCATTTTTAATATATCAGAACGCTTTTCTTTTCGTTTCTGTTTTTCCACCATTTTTACATCTACACCAGACATACTTCCTGGTCGACCTCTTTGCCTTTGAAGAACAAGAAAGTCTTTATCCTATTGGATCTTAATAACCGCAAGTGCATCTGACGTTGCAATGTCAAATATATAATTTTCAATGTGATCCACAAATTCCTCTTCGTTTTTCCGGTGCTTCTCATACTTGGACTTGGCATTCTTCTGCAAATTTCTCCATTTCTCATATATTCTCTCCAAGGCTTTAACAGAGTTTTGTTCTGACATTATCGGAATGTTGGCTCTTTTCCAAAAATCAGAAACAACTGCAATTGTCAATTTTGCACTGCTTTTTAAAGAATAGTGTTCCATACGCATTTTATAAAAAAAAAATTGAAGAACCTGCTTCACTGACGGTAATTTTGCACCCAAAATTTCATTTTTACATTTTCCTATGAACAACACTAAATCATCTCCAGATCTCAGTTGGTTTTTTAATGCCATTATTTGTTATTTTTTTTATTCTTCACTATTTTTTTTAATTTTCACTTATATTCACTGTCACTTCACAGACTCTACTTAGTAATGAAACGCAAAGCTTACATGCTTGTTAATAGCTCTTTCACACTACCATCAATGTTTATTTGCAATGGTGGCTTTGGTGGTGGCCGTTACATTTTTCTTGTTTAGAAAATGTAATTAAAGAAGAATCGCGGTGAAAAAAGCAAGCCGTAAAGAGGAATCGAAATATAATGCAACACGAAGCTAACCATAAAGAGGAATCGAAATTAAATTCACCATTAGGCAAACCCTACACAAAGAGGAATTTGTATTTCTTTTTTGCAGCATGCTTCTCATCATCTCAACTTGCTTTAATTTTTTTTAACAATTATGTATTGTTTTTTTTGGAGCGAAAGAGAGAGTAATTAAAAGAGAATAGAAAAAAGCTATGCCTTGAATGAATTATATGTATATAACAAATTTAATAGTAATAATATAATAAAACTAAATCTGTTGCACATTTTTTTTTAGTCAAAGTAAGAACAAACTTTGTCCAACGCATAAGAAAAAAAAGTTTTTGGCGTAGTAAACTTCAAGGTCAACTAGGCACCACTAGGCATCATCGGATTTGGCTGAAAATTTCTGGAGTTTGTTTTTATATCAAAACAAACATTTTAAGAAAAAATAAAATTTTATTTTCCAAAAAAAAAAAAAAGCCATGCATCGTACGGCCAGTCTAGTATGTACGCATTGTTTTCAATATAATGCCTTTTTTGTGAGTTGGTGCCTTTTAATTCGTTATTAATGGCAGCACTTGCTATTTCAGGGAGAGAAATTTGAAATGAATTCAATCCCAAACAAATTAATTTTGAGAGTGATTCTGAGCTAAGCCATAATGTACCTGATATCAAGCCCTAATGTGATTGTTTAATAATTTACGTAATGTTTGGATCATTTATCAAAAAATGAATATGCTCACTTGTGCTCATTTTAAGTCATTTTGTGTCCAATGCATATCACTTATGGATTAATACTAAAACAAATTAATGTGACCAATCTAAGGAATTTTGTACTTTATTATCAAAATATGGCAAACGTCACATTTTAATTCCTTCTCTACACTTTTATACACTTTTATTTTAATTGGAACAACAACCAATTGAGAATAACATCGTTCGGCTGCTCATATTTTTGATATACATAACCCAAGATTACATGTATTTAGCACAAATTAACGTGTTTATCAAAAAAATGTTTAAGTCCAATATCTGGCATAAACTGCTAACAAGAATAGCATGTTTTGAGATGATTTTGAACTCAATTGAGCTGATTTTTTAAACTCTTTATAATAGTCTGGTTAGGTCTAGACTTGAATACGCTGCCATCATTTGGAATCCATCTTATGCGATCCATACCTTGAGATTGGAAAGAGTCCAGAAAACTGCCACTAGAGCAATGTTGAGATCTCTCTTCACTCCATTATCCTCGCATAATGTGCGTTGCCTGCTTATGGGTTTGAAATCCTTTGAATCGAGAAGAAATGTTCAATCTTTATTATTTATTCATGATATAATCTCTTATAAAATTGATTGCCCGGGATTGTTGCAACGGGATTTGTTTGTTAAACAAGTTCGTACAAATTATGCTCGAAACGAGCCAATTACTAGAGCCTTAATTCTTTTTAATGAATTGTCACTTAAATTTTCTCTTGATCTTTCATTGACAAAATGTAGTTTAAAAAACTTTTTGTCTTATATCTTATAATGCTTTTTATTGTATTCCACTTATTTTGTTTTTGTGGAAGTATCTTGTTAATTTTAAGTGTTTAAATTATATTTGTTTTTTGTTAAAAATATTCTGTAAGAATGTTATTTATATCATAGACTGAAATAAATAAATAAATAAATAAATAGATTTTAGTTACGAACGTTTTGAGCTTAATTTTAGCCCTTTTTTTTCTCCGTGTTGACAGCAGAATTTTCATTATTGTTTTTATATAAATCATACTTTAAAATTATAAGTACTTGATAGCGTTTTATGAAAAGAATTGGAAAAATTATATAAAAGACATTTTAAACAAAGAAATTTTGACTTTTAAATTCGATTTTTTCATTTCATCAAATGTAAATACTTTTGGTAAAAAATATATTTGCCTTACTTCAAAAGAAATTTCAGATTTTTGAAATAAAAACTTGTGATTTTTGATTTTAAGGTTGAAATTTTTGAAGTGAAACTTCTTTGGCGGCGAGTGAAATTTCAAGGGTCTTTTTCGTGACGCTAGGCTAACGTTTTCAATTCATATGAAAATTAAAAAAAAATTATTGCCGCTGCCGAGAATTGAACCCCGAACATCGTTGCTTAAGAGCCGGAATCTATACCCCTACGCCACGTAGGCACATAATAAACAGTCAAACAAAATGCAATTAAAACTGAACGCGTAACATACTGAAAATAACATAATTAACATTAACATTAGATTAACATTAACATTACATTATTAACATAACCGTAACATTAATTTTCATCCTACAAGTATGCACAGAAAAAAAAATAGAAAAATAGCTAAAACAGGAGCAGAACGCGTTCGTGAATATAGAGAGCGAATTAGAGCTCTTAAGAATACAGCCGCAGCTGGGTCTGCAACTAATGATGAAGGTAAGGTGATTGCAACAACGGCTGAGTTTCAAAATGCATTTTTACGAAACATCAGTATATTTTGGTGAATCTACGAAGAACCAATCCCCAAAAAACACTCTGATGCATCTCAACAAAATTTTAAAGCCAACCAAGTTGATGCACTCAACAATCAACGTTCGCTGCTATATAAGGCCCTCTATCAACATAGCAATTATTATGATCAGGAAGCAGGAGGTAATAATGAACAAGATTTGCCTCTGTTTTCGGAGGCTCCTTCAAAGAGTACTATGCAAATGCAATCCAGCATTAAAAAAGTAACAATGTTGAGAAGACATTCGAAAGCAAGTAAAACACCAACTGAACTAAAACAAGTACCGAAAATAACTGTTATTTTACAATTTTCAAATTTAAAAATTGTCGAAAGACTTTTTCAAGTATACCATTATGTTACAAATGTCCTCAGCCTCACGAATATTAAGTCGCTTTTAAATTTGAAACTGATTCTTTAAAAGTTAATTTCTTGCCTAGTATATTTCGAGGAAAAATAAAGGTTACTTTTGACTTTTATTTATCGGTCAAAAATAGCAGTTATTTTTTGACTTTAATTTTTTCGGTCAAAAATATCAAGCAATTTGTGTTTTCTTAAAGGCCGCTTGACAAATTGAACTTATGACACCATGTGTAAAATGTCTCACCGATGAGATGAAAATAATAATATCAAAATTTTTTTATCGGTTGAATGACTTGAACAATTATAAATTACCTGATATTTTTGACCGAAAAATAAGCGCAGAAAATAACTGTTATTTTTGCCCAAAAAAAAACTATAAGGCACAAAAAACTGTTATTTTTGTCGGAAAAAATAAAAATTATGAGATAACAGTTAATATGTGACACTTTCGACAAAAAAAATATTCGGTACGGTCCCTGGATGCAAATATTGAATCAACAAATTATTATTTCATTTCGTATTGATTGAATTTCTTTTCAGATACTTTCTCTCTCTATTTCACACTCAAATCTCTCTTATTTCTTACAGTTAAAGAAGTTTCACTTCTGCCACGTGTACGTTGCTACACGCGAGTTTTTTTTTCTGAGTTTATAGACAAATTTCTATATATATTAAGGTGGGTCAAATTTTAAATCGGCGGGGCTCAGTGGAAATCGTGAAATACATATTATTTTAAGAATATTTCGCAAAGAAACCATATATTTTTTGTAAACTTGGGTCTTCCGGATTTAGGAAAATAGATAATTACATTAAAAAAAAAAAAAAATCAAAGATTATGTGGACGAATTCAAGTCTTTATAATGACTTGAGTCTTTATAATTTTGTGGAATTAAAAGAGATTTTACCGTTTTGATTCAGTCACTTTGTTGGGGTGGTTATGCGTGGTTTCATTCAATATCGATTATTTTCGATCAGTATGAGTAACCAAATAATAGAAAGAGAAATGGAAACAAATATAAGAATTACACTCGGTAAAAAGTTTCTCAGCAAATGATAAAAAAGGCATCATATTTAGAGAAAAATGGCATAGACTTTGCTCCAGAGAATGCTTTCTCTAAATTTGATCCTAAAAATTCTCTAAAAATGATAAAAGTTATGAAAAAGAGGCAGAATAAACATATGGAGGTAGGATAAAATATCATTAGACAATATCATTGTTTTCTTATAAGCATAATTTTTTTTAGTACAGTCAACTTTTTTTTTAGAGATATGTTTATGTTTTAAGGGTAATTGAAAAGATAATTAAATAAATTACAAGATTTATTATGAAAAAAATTTAATGTAATTCTGTGAAATTTGGACTCAAAATTGAAATTTTATTTCATACACCGATTAATTTCATCTTCAGACGAGCACAGGAACGGTTAAGTCGGTGGGGTTTGTTGATATACCGTTAGAAAGTTGATTTTATTACCTAAGAAGTTTTCTGTGAGTTATTTTTTGTGCTAGAAACAATAGTTTGAATCAAAATCGTGAAATTTAAATTAACCCTGTAGCTCCTGTAGCTACCATACGATTTTTGCTTAACTCGACATTGTCTTTCACCTCCGTAAATAGTTGATCTCAGTTGCGGGACACCCTGTATATATGACTTTTTTTAAATTTTTTGTAACAAAATTTATGAACTTAATCATACTTCTGAAGTTAAAAAAACTTAGCAGTTTTAAAAAATTATTTTGCTGCTTTACTCTTGCTAGAAGAATATCCAACAGAATTCTATCGAACTGTATTTAAATATGTATAATTCGAGAATATTCAGAAAATCTTTTGATTTTTGCATTATGATCCTTAGACAATAGTTAAAAGAAAATTAATTGTCTTCATTATCCTGTTCTAGTTGCTCAAGTTTATTTAGCTCCGATGTAAATTACTTGTTTCATTTATTTGCACAAAAATATACAAATTTAACCAACTTTAAATCATATATTATACAATACATAGCTAACCTTTACAACATTTTTTTTTTATTTTTCATTACGTTTAACCTTTCAGAAGGTCGCGAAACTAAGAAACGCACAACGCTGGCAAGACTATTGAAAGGCCTAAAAACTGTGAATCGGCGAGATCGAAACAATCAACAAAACGCAGCACAAGTAAGGGTAAGTTTTAATATTATTGTTGTTGTTTTCGTTGTTGTCTTATTATTATAATAAAATAAATTTACGAAAATAAAATCTGCTACTCTTATTTGCACCACTGTTATATGTAGTTGAGTACTTGTGCGACTGACAACGTTTTGGGAAAATACCGCACATTTTTTATTGCATGTTTTTGAATTTATTTTTGCTTCATTTTTCTTCGTTTACATCTTCTTATTTTCTTTGCCTAATCTTTACCCTTGGGACAATTATTTTTTTTTTTATTTTTTTTCTGCGTGCTACACTTCTTGGTTGTTTATCTTCTGTATCTACACAAAGGATTCATTCAGGGACAGTGTTGTTTTCTTTGATTGGGGGCAACCCATCAGCCACACCGTTCTATCAAGTAAGCCAGAAAAGGTGGCAGGATCTTGGGTACTTTCTGCAAGTCATGAAAAATGTTGTTTTGCGGGGAAAATGTTTGGCAATGAAACTGTGCCCAAGATAACGGTAAACAAACGGTTAAGGACTAAGACACTAATATACACACACATACAGGCTCATAAATAAACAAGCCAGCAAAGTGCACATATTTACGACTTAACAACAAAGAATACAACAATAACAACAACATGAAAAACAACAAAAGACGGCTGGCAAACCGCATGAAAACTCGGAAAGAAAAACCAGTATGATGAAGAAGAGAGCATGAAGATGGTTTGGGGGAAACTTATTAGGATCATAAAAAGTAGCTACGGAATGAAAAATTGAACTTTTACCGCATATCAGCAGGATCAAGAAGGACTGCTTCTGTGCTACTGTGTACTGTGTGCGTTTGTGTGGTTTTGTTTAGGCTGGCTGGCTGCCTTTGTGCGTTAATAAGCTGCTTATGAATTTTTCAAATATAATTAAAACAGGAAGCCAAACAAAAGGATGTGAGAGCAACACAATCTTGTTGGTTTGACTCACCTGCATTAAAACGTTTTTACAGTATTAAGAGATTTTTTGATTGAACCTTAACGATAAGCAAGGGTTAAACAGCAGCACTAAGAATATCACAACCACGAAACACTGGTTCACTGGAAAAACAAAAACACAATCCTATCGTATCGGGGTGGATTTCATTAACAGCAAGCAATGATTTATGAATGAAGCTTATTGTTGAAATGTGTTAAAAGCTTGAAAAGCACAAAAATTTGAGGAGTGAGTAACTTAATTAATAAATATGAATGTGTTGATAAGGCAGGATTTTTTTGTTCTATCCTGTTATCTTTTTAATCATGATCTTTGAAAGTGCTCAAATGTTTGTACGTATTCTCTTTATAAATAAAAAAAAAAGTAGTTAACGCTTCCAGTAGGAGAGAGAAGAAGATCTGTTCGAGTGAAGAATGATATTTTGGAGTGTGGATCTGCTAAGATGAAAATGAAATTATTTGATCAAATTATTGACTACACGACGCATACTGGAAATAAATTCACTGCATCTGTAGTCGGTGAGGTGCAAGTTAAGATGGAAGAGAGTTGCAGACCTTTATCAGACCAGGTTGTGAGGGTTGGTATTAAGGGAAACCTTTTGGAGAAGTTTAGGAGAATTAGAACATCCGCATAGAAGTTGATGAATGAAAATACATCTGCAACGTCCCATGGTTTTTCAAGAGTTTGCATATTGATTAAATTCAAACGATCTGCATGAAGAGGTAGATAAATGATATCAAAACCGGAAAGACCACGTAAAGCAAAGCAAATGAATCTACGTTATACTGCTTTGTTTCGCATTAAATGGTAGTTGCAGAAAGGTGACCATAAGTTACCATTTCTATCAAAGGTAATAAAGAGCTATTTTGTAACGTAAGAATTGGAGATTTCTCTGCACCAGTGTTTCACGATTCCAAGCGATAGGTTGGATGAGTCGGAAACCAATATGAGACAGAAAATTAAGCTCTTTTCAGCAAATAATACCTAATCCCGTGGGAGCAGAATAAATTCTCGGTGAAGTTGGAGTCTCTTTGCTTAACATGAAATTTGTTTTGCCCAGATCATTATTATGGACAGTTAATGACTGGCTTAAAAATTTCTAATAAAGATTTACAATGATTTTCGGGTTATGGTGGAAGGATAGTTATCTGATTTCCTTCTAATATTAATAAACTTACAGAAGCGTTTTGGATCAGATATCAATTTTAATTGAATATGGGCAAAATCCCTACGGACAAAAGAACCGGTTCAAAACCTATCATGTGATAGTCCAAACCTTTGGACCAATCCTAGAACCGGTTCAAAAATATATCGGCAGGTGTCAATTGACACCTCATAGATACCTTGGGACCTAATTAGTAGCCGGTCTATTTATAGAACACGGCACGCTTATACACTCAGGGAAAAAATGCTGTTTTATCAAACAAATCATGGGTTGAAATAACAGATTTCACTGTTAAATACCATCCAACGAATGAAACTTTCAAATCAACAGTCGGTTGACAGTTGGTCTATGGAACAAGAAACCAGTATAAAAACTTATTTATTGAAATTTGATCACTGGTTTGAAAGTTCATGTATTGCCGAGTGTGCTAACGTGTGCGTCTAGTACTCGAGTGTCCACGGTTCAAATCCGGCAAGGCCAATAAAAGTTTTTTTTTTATTCAAAATATTTTTTTAAATAAAAAATTAAAATTTATGTTTTTTTTTGCAAGATTGTAAGCATTTTATTTTGAAGGTTATTTTTGACCAAACAATTAATGAAACAGAATTATTATTATTTCAATTATTAAATTACAATTTTTGATACTTACACAGCTAGGGTTCGAACCCACGTCTCCCGCATGACAGTCTACTGCACATCCACTGAGCTACTGGCAACGATAATATAAATATAGCAAAACACATACAAAAACTATTGCTTAGAAAAAATTGACAATTCAATATAAGCACAAAAATATTTCAACAGATGATTTTAACAGCACAAAAATACTGTGAAACGTTCATTCAACAAAGAAAATTGTTTACTTAAACGCAAATCATTCAATCGAACAGTGATTTGAAATAACAGCGGCCGACTGTTAATATAACAGTTGATATTTTTCTGAGTGTACGCACGTTGATAATGAAATTGAATCAATGTTTTGTAAATTCAAGTTTAGTCGAGCGTTCACGTTAAGTACTCGACTAACCTGCGTTCAATCCCAGGTAGAACGACAAAATTTTTTTTTTATTTAAAATATTTTTTTTAAATAAAAAACCAAATTTACACTTTTTTTTAAAAGTTTTAAGCAAACTTATTATGAAGGTTTTTTGATTAAACAGAAACGGAATTAGAATTAAAATTATATATATAATTAAAATTGTTGATATATGTAGTATACTAGTATGTAGTATGTAGTATATACCCAGGACCAGTCACTTTAGGGCAAATGACCCTGCTTTTGCCGTAGGGATAGGACTCACAGAGTTTTTTACAAAGATAACACGTACGCGTGAACATAATTTCATAGATCAAGAGGAGACGGAGAAAGTAAATATAAAATACCAAAGTTTGTTTCTTTTATTATGAGTGAAAGGAGTTATCGTAGTTCCTTGCAGAGATGATAAAAAGTCCTTTGCCTAGTAAAAGGAATGGATTGTGTAAAGAAGACAGAAATTTTATTTCATAGATGAGAAACTGATAAAAATTTAATAAAGCTACACATGAAGTAACAAGTTTTTGGCAAGCTGCGCTTTTTAGCAATAAGTACACTGAGCGAAAAACGAGTGAAAACGATTTAACTTATTTTCATTTTAAGGTAAATGTATTCAGTTTGAATTGAAAATATTTAAATTGTTAAGAAAATGTTTTCGATCAGTTCTGGTTTTATTTGTGTCAATCAAAAAGCTCATTATTAATACAGGAGACCAAGATGTATTTAAAGAAGGTGGCAGAAGTAGGTTGACGTCGATGAAGTCAACACCGGTGTAATGTCAAAATTGAAAAAATATAGTGATGCCATATTTTGAACAATAATCCCATCAAAAATTCGATGCTTTGTTACTTTGTGCTACTTTCGACTTGTAGCGAACAAGACGCGTTTTGAGTGACTTTGTTTTTATGTTCTTGTGTAATATCAGGTATGTTTCCGTACCCACTTCAAGTAACTTGAAGTTACTCGAAAGCGTTTCTTTACACATTTTTCACGCCCAAGAGAGAAGAAGAACAAGCAAAATGACACTTGTCGCTCTCGAACTTTACTTGAAAAATTTCACCCAGCACGAATCTCGAGCTTCAAACACAAACTATTGCCCGAGTGATAAAATTAAAATGTTGTGTTGTATTGTGAATAAATGTATGCAATTGATTAACAAATTAATAAAAATGGCTAAAAATAAACGCTATCAAAAGGGTTTTAAATACAAAAACAAAGCCATGAAATTTGATATTTTTTAAAAAAAAATTTGTTGTTCTTGAAATTTACTTGAAAACGTTTCCGTACTCTTTGAAAAATTTCCTCATTTTGACAGATAATCAAATCACTCTCTATTTCTCTAAGTTTACTTGAACTCTACTTGAAGTGCGTAGGGAAACAGACCTATCTTTATATGATTAATAAAAAAACTATATTAAATCTGTCGAAAAGTTATGCTATCTGTCGTAGTACCTGGAACAAAGAAAATATTAATTTTTTCAAAGTCCCCAAGGACGATTTTTAAAGAAAGAAGTGAACCGAATGTTTCGGGTTCGAGCCCCGGAAAACATGTCAGAACATATCAGTTGTGGAGGAAACCAAGTCTGACGGCAAGAAAAAAAAGACTACTAATTAACACCACTTAACTTTACAACTAAAAAACCATGAAATTTGACTGTTTATGATGTTTCGTAGGTTTATCCCTTTTTCCTATAGAAAACTCCCTTGCAAAGTGTTTCTCCCACAAAAAAAATAAAGTGGCATCACTGCAACGAAATTTTACAGCACTACGGTGTCGGTTTGAAAAACGTCAACCTACTACTGCCACCTTCTTAAATAAATCTTGCAGGAGACGATGTACGTTTATACGTTTTTAAACAAAAATTGAATGCTTTGTTCAGTACTGCCCACAGTAGGGCGTACTTGTGCTGTGTAAAGTAATATGAGTATTTTTTTCAAAGTCTATTTATAAGCTTAGAATATTGTGCATGCGTTTTTTATTATTTATGATTCTTCTTTAATATTAATATTCCAATTCAATTTTGGATCTAGTACAACTCCAAGTACAGCTGGATAGTGAGAGTGTTTGATCGTTTAATTTCAGTAAGACAAAGTGTTCAACCTTCATTTTTGTGGTTTATAGTATCAGTTACGTTTTGCTAGTATTCACTCCAAGGCTGCACCACGTAGCTCACTAAGTGAACTTTGTCCAAAGCGCCTTTCAAAATCTCACTGAATGTGATGGGAAAACAGATTACTAGAACGTCATCCGCGTATGCTATGACTTTGACACCATTTCTGTTGAGTCAATTGAGAGTGTTTCATTCATGGCTCTAAGCCGGACTATGGACTGAGCATGACCATTTTCGGTACACTTTCCAGTTAACTACTTTAAGAGACTCATTGTCAGAAAGAAGCAATATGCGCTCAGAAAAAAGCTTATCGGAATATGATAAAAAAGCCATCATATTAAGAGAAAAATGGTATAGACTTTGCTCCACAGAATGCTATTCTCTAATTTCAATACTAAAAATTCTCTAAAAATGGTAAAAAGCTTCCATGAAAAAGAAAAATATATCGTTTTCTGAGAAAAAGCTTTTTATTTTTGAGAAAAGATTTGTTTTTATTGAAGAAAAACCATCTCTTAGTGAATTTTTTATCAAAATATAAGAAAAGTTTTTCATTTTCAATAAATTTTTCTCTATAAATGAGAAATTTTTGTGCGAGAAAAATACTTATCATTATTAGAGACATTAAAATATTTCCATTTCCTAGAAGTAAAGAAATATTTCTTCGAAAATGTGAAAATTTATTCAAATTTAAGAAAATTTTATTTGAAAAAGAGAAAATTTCTATATCGAAAATAGAGAAATTTTTTACCGGAGCAAGGTATGTGTTTTTTTCTCAGTGTGCTTAATACCTTCTTCCAACCACTAACATTATTAGTACTAGGAAAGCTGAATGTTGGTATATTTCCAAGGTTGCATACGTTTAAATAAGAATTTAAATGAAGACACGGTTAGAGGAACTATTTCTAGACTGAGAAAAAAACACATACCTTGCTCCGGTAAAAAAGTTCTCTATTTTCGATAATAGCAATTTTCTCTTTTTATTAAATATTCTTCAATTTGAAAAAATTTTCTCATTTTCGAAGAAATATTTCTTTACTTCTAGGAAATGGAAGTATTTCAATGTCTCTAATAATGATAAGTATTTTACTGAAATGAAAAATTTTTCTTATATTTTGATAAAAAATTCACTACGAGAAGTATTTTTTTCAATATAAACAAATCTTTTCTCAAAAATAAAAAGTATTTTTCTCTAAAAACGATATATTTTTATATATTTTTCTTTTTCATGGAAGCTTTTTATCATTTTTAGAGAATTTTTTGTATCGTAATTAGAGAATAGCATTCTCTGGAGCAAAGTCTATACCATTTTTCTCTAAATATGATGCCTTTTTATAAAATTCTGATTAACTTTTTTCTGAGTGTATATAATTTTTTTAATCTGTTTTTCACCTGAACTTTTTTTATTTATTTATTTATTTATTTATTTCTTCGAGTTTAATCCTTACGCTACAAGATTATTAAAAAACCTTAACATTTTTTCGGCCAAAAAATTATCTTTTTGACTTGTAAAAGTTAGTAAAAGGAAATAGATTATTTTTTCTCAAAACAAAAATGTATATGTGGAAATAGTTTATAATAGTTGGCTTACTTTTGAGTCGGCTACTGAATGAATCTAAATTTCTATCCGGCTTAATGTCATCATCAACAAAAATGTTAAAAAACCCATGTTGATTAGTTATTACTTTAATTTATTTTATAAAAAAATTAAACCTATCGATGTTATTTTCCAACTATTCCTTAAATTCAAACAAATGCGTTGTTTTTGTTTTGAAATTTAGAAATTTTTGAATATTTTCAAAAATAACGAGGTACCCTTTACTTTTATGAAATTTTGTCCATCATATCTTTCTATTTCTTGCATTTTTCATTGTAAATAAAACTCCTCATCGTTCTTATTATTTTGCATGTTTCTTCATTTTGGTCTTTTGTATGCCTTCGTAATTATTATTCTCTCTATGTTCTTGAACTTTTAATGAAGATAATTAAAATAATTGAAAAAAAAAAAAACAAAATATTCATACATTTTACAGGCTGCCAACGAACGACTGAGACATTTTCAAACAATGAATGGTGGCCAACATCAAAGTTTTGAAGAGACAATCCATAGGGTGAGTTATACAATTTTGCTGTTACGTATTTTATTTTTTAAGAATTATTCTAATGTTGACATTAGCATGGTTAGTATATATGTTTGAAATTCGCTGCGTCTTGTGCCACCGTAAAATTTTTGCATAATACCAAAAAAACTTGAACAAATGTTTTTCCCTCGGAAGTGTTGCAGGCAACCGCGTGACACATTCTTAAATGTTTGCAACTCTGTGGGGAAATTTTTGCAAAGTTCACGCTAGGCAGCACTTTGGGGGCAGAGCCGCCGTACTGCTGGTTTTGCAATAAAACCTTCAGGTACAACATATTGTGTATAAATATTTATGCATTTATGTTTTGCTTGTTGTTGTTGTTTTTGTTGTTGTTGATGGTGTACTTTTTCTTGTGATGCATCATATCGAAACCACAACAGCCACAAATAAAAATAAGAGGGAAGAATATGTCAAAACCAACAACAAAAGTAGCAACAACTGCATGCTAAAGACAACGTAAAAGTTTTTGTTACGTAAAACTTTGGAATTTTTTATCTGCAGGTGTGCGCAATCTTAAAACATTTGCATAGAGCATCAAAATGACACTTTATGCAAGATAATGAGCAGCTAGAAAGAGACAGCAATATACTTATGGAAGTTAGCAAAAAGGCGATGGCATAAATGAATGCTTAAGGAGCCGGCAGCAACATTTAAAAGTTCATTGCCATCGACATATATTATATGGTTAGCAGATAGCAGCGCCATCTTTATAGTGCGCCAAGAAGCTGCTGCTGCTGCTGTTGTTGTTCAAGATGTCTTTGTTTTTATGCTTGTTGTTACTTCTTTTTTATTTTTTTTTTTTTTTTGTTATTTTTTGTTGTGGTTGAAATATGTATTCTTTAGTATGTTATGCCACTCTAGCAGAAAACAAACTGCAAACATGCTGCTCCTGATGCTGCTGCTGCTGCTGCTCTCGTTTGAAAGCTCTTAAAACTTAATTTTCTATCTTTCTGCTCCTAAAAGCATGCTATGATGCAACACATATTGCTCAACTTCCTTTAGTTGTTTATTTTTTTGTATTTTGTTTTGTTTAAATTTGTTCCTTTCATTAAGCATAAAGCACCAGCTTTAGTGCAATTGTCCGCCAAGACCAAGAACTTGCTGCTGGCACTCTTAAGGCATGTTGCACTATCTTTAAAAGTCATTCATGCTCTTAGATACACTTTCTGTTCTGTATATCCTGTGAATCCTGAGTCTCAGCTCTTGATGCTTAGGCTTGTTTTGTCTACTTATGAATAAACAGCGTCTGAACAGCACATTAAGACACCCTTCACACATATCCAAGTAAATGTTGCAACATAAACTGAACTTTGTTGTTGTGGCTCGCGATGAGATTGTTTTTGTCACCATAGTTGCTGCAGTTATTGTTCGCTTTACTTTCATCATGTTGCAAACATTTTAGCATTTATCGTTTAATCTCTTTACGTCAGTTTTTTGGTGTAAAATTGATCAGACCATCTCTAGTTAATAAACCATTAAAACGTGTATGATTAGTGGATGCAGACACATAACAGCGATTTTGACGATAGTTTATTAAATAAATACTTTTGAACTGTACAAAACTAATTAGATGTACAGCTAATTTTGTTTTACAAACTTTCACTATAAAAAAATCTTACAGATATACAAAATGCTTGCTTAAATTTAATCATTTATCTTTGTCTTTACAGTTAAAAGTACAAGAAGCAATGCGGAAGAAGGAAAAATTTCAGAGGGAACATGAAGAGGTAAGTCAACTTATTAATATAAGACTTAAAAAATTGTTTGTAACTCAAAGACTTATACACAGTTGGAAGACTAAAAACTACTAGTTTCAATATTTTTTTTTAAATGATTATATTATTTTACTGGTGGTGACCGAGGCGTGGAGGTTAAGTGTGTGGCTTAGCACGCTCGGAGACCGAGTTCGATTCCCAGTCGTAGCGAAAAGTTTTTTCAATAAAAAAATTTTTCTGTTCGGTCACCACCTCTCTGCAGACAATAAATCTCTCTGCAGAGAGTAAAGAATGCCATGTAAAGCTTCTTGAGAACATAAACTTTAGCCGTTCGGAGTCGGCATAAAACATGTAGATCCAGTTCTCGGTTAATTGTGTGCAAACATTAAATAACACACACAACACAATTGATCATAACAAGCTCGGTCAAAGTCCTTTCAAGGACTGAAATGGCCAATTTGTTTTTTTTTCATATTATTTTACTTTAACAAAAAGTTATATGCATAAAAATATGAATAATTCATATTGCTGAAGCCAGTCTTCGAGAGCATCTGCAAAAAAATAGTCTTCGTTGATCAAAATATATTTGGAATAGTTATCTCAAATTAATAATTTTGAAAGATAGAGTTAAAATTTGTTCAACTTTCGTACTTGTTTGAAGAAATGAGCAAAATATTCCATTTAAGCAAAATGAAAGCTTCTGAATAAAATTAAATGTTTGTTTAAAAACTGTATTAAAAGCTTATATATTAATACGCCCAACTTGCATAAAAATTTCTATAAAATAAGTTTCTGAAAGCACGATTATTGACTTCTTCAATGACAACAACGTGAACTTTTTATTATTTTATAGAAGCTTCTTGGACTTTTATTAAATATCGCAAACAAATTCCATAGGATTAGTGCGTGTTTGCTTAAACAAGCTATGTACGGCTTATATGTATTTCTAATGAGTTTTGGAATGTAACTTGCATAAAACTATTCTAAATTGAATGATGCAAGCTTTACCGAAACTCCAAAATGAACAATAAAAAATTTGCAAAAAATATTACAAAATTTACCTACTTTTTCTAATTTTTTTTTAATGATATTTAAATGTTTCTATAAATTTATACCTTACTTGAGCTAAATTTTAAAGATAAATAAATGTCTTAATATAATTATATTTTATTAATTTAAAATTTTACAAAATTGTTCTACACGGTTAAAAATTTTGGACTAAATTTTAAACTTTTTTGGATTACATATAGGACACGACCAAAAAAAGATTATTTTTCAATGCAATCAAAAGTTTTAAATTTTTCAATCCAAAAAGGATTTATTTTTAATCCGCAAAAAGTTTAAAATTTCTTAATCCAAAAAGGAATAATTGTTAATCCTCAGAAAGTTAAAAATATTATAATGCAAAAAGGACTAGATTTTAGTCCAAAAAAGCTTAAAATATTGTAAACCGAAGAGGATTACTATTTAATCCACAAAGGTTTTAACACTGTTTACTGTAATAATGTATGTAATAATATTTTGGTTCAGATTTTAATAAACAATTTGTTTCATTTAATTAAAAATAAATTTCGGATGCTTTAACAACATTTAGAATTATATTTAGCTTAAATTTCATAGTAGTAGTAGTTTTTAATCTTATACCTGAATTACAAACGGCACTAGCAGCGTCAGTAGCAGTGGCATTGATCAGCTGATATTTTAGGAATACTGTTGGCTGCCACTTCTATTGTTGCATTGTAATTAAGCTTTTATATAACATAAATACTTTTTCCTGAAAATACTACCTTAATGCAAATTTGTAGTCCAAAAATAGTCTTAAAATTAAACTTTTTCGGATTAAAAAAAATTAAACTAAAATATGGAATAAAAAATAGTACTTTTAGGATTAAAAATTCCTTTAAACCAAAGTTTGGATTAAAAACTAGTCCAACATTTTTAACCGTGTATGCATTCATGGGATTCGAACCCGTAACCTATCACATTCTAGGTCGGAGGGTAATCTATGGACCTATTTATATGTTATATACAATGAGCTGAAACTGAATGACTTCATGCTTATGGAAACTCAGAGTCTTTTCTGTACAGGCTTCAGTTTCCAATACGAACCTTATCTAAACTTATTGGAAATAGTAGCTTGTGTAGGTAACTGTCAAGTTTTCAAATAAATAAATTTGTATTTCAAAGAAATAAAATCAAACTCAAAGCGTTCGTAAATGACATTAGCTCAATTGAGCTTAAAACCATCTCAAAACAGGCTTTTGACGTACCTACGCAGTTTATGAGAGAAATTGGGCTTGAAAATTTTTTTTGATAAACACATCAATTTGTGCTTAATAAGTGTCATATAAGGCTTGATCATAAAAATTAATTTTTAATTGTTATTGTTTTTGCTCACAAAAAAACGAGCAACCGAACGACATAATTCTCAGTTGGTTTTTGTTACATTAATTGTAAAAGTGTATAAAAATTAAGTATTTTCCTAAAAAAAAATTTTATTTTCCTTACCGAATTGGATCAAATGTCTAATTTTGATAACGAAAATATAATTTTGAATTTGCGTCTGGTCATCGTTTTTTTCGTTCCTTTGATGCTTAATGCCTTACATTTTGTCATCTTTGAATTGTATTATTAAAATTCATAAAATGTTACATCCCCAAATTTCTTAGATTAGACATATGATAGCATGTTAACTTGTTTTATTCACATTCCATAAATGACATGCATTGGACACAAATGAGCGTGTTTTTTTATAATCAATACCAAAATGTCATAAATTGGGCCCAAGTAAGCATATTCCTTTTTTGACGAACATTCTTAAAATCAAATTTATTATGCACAAATGAGCGTGTTAATTTTTTTGATAAACAATCGCATTATGGCTTGATATCAAGAATATTATGGCTAAGCCTAGAATCACTCCCAAATTAAATTCATTTGTGATTGTTTTCAGCTCAAATTTCTCTCCGTGCACGTACAATAGACCGGATCGAAATTTAGAATCCGCCGGTCGGGGTCTCAAAAGTTAGAGGAACTTATTAAAATGATTTCTGCATACTTTTTTTTCAAATCGGAGAAAAACCGCCGAAGCAATTTTGATTCTACTGAAGGTCCTTTTTGGTAAAAAAAAAACATGTTTTTTGCTTGTAAATTTTTATTTTTCACAGAACGCATGCACACATCTGCTTAAATATTAAATTTCTTGCTCATACCAATATTCTAATATTAAAAAAATTTAAAAATCATGTTTTATTATAACTCTGATTGACCACCAAAATTTAAATTAGTTGATATTTTTAAAAAGGCATTTTTTAAAAACCGCTGCAAAAGATACATTTTTTATTAGATTTACATATAATTGTTGTTGTTGGAAAGGTATTAAGTTCATCTGTCTTTCTGTGTATCGCTTTAATCAAAGCTGTGTGCGAAAACTGACCGGATATGAGAAATCGACTTTAGAAATCTGATAAAATGAAATATTTCTTATTCATACAAACAATTAATTTCATATGTACACTGCTTTATCGTCCAGTTATCGATAAAATTTTTTTTTTATCACATAGTTTGATTAAAGCGATACATAGAAGAAAAGAAGAACTTAAAATTTTTTCAACAATAACAATTCCACGTAAATCTAATAAAAAATGTGTCTTTTACAGCGGGTTTTAAAAAAATGCCTTTTTAATAATATCAAAAAATTCAATTTTTGGTGGTCAATAAGAGTTATAATGAAACAAAATTTTAACAATTTTTTAATGTCAAAATGTTAGTATGAGTAAGAAATTTAACATTTAAGAAGATGTGGGTATGCGATCTGTGAGAAATAAAAAGTTAAAAGCAAAACACATATTTTTTTTACCAAAAAGGACCTTCAGGAGAATCAAAATTGCTTCGGCGGTTTTTCTCCGATTTGAAAAAAAATATGCAGAAATCATTTTAATGAGTTCTTCTAACTTTTGAATTTCCGACCTGTTGACATTCTTTTATCCATATAAGAATGATCCGGCCTAACGTACAAAATCAATTTCTGATAGGTTTTACAATTCCCAAAGTTTAATAAATAATTTCATATTTTTCAATAGAAAATTTTACATTTTTTTAGGTACTTCGAAGTTGGCATTTCATGACTGTCAGTTTCAAAAAAAAATGCAGTTCAATTTCAAAAAATAATTTTCTTATAATTCCATTTATAGTTTTGTAACGGTTGCCGATTACTGTATCAATGGCCGAGGCCAAAAGTTAGTTTGTCTTAGTACTGATTCAGTAATAAATCGATTGGTGGCTTGCATTTTTATATGTACTATCGCATAACGCTTGTGGTCTAACCCAAACATTGCGCATTTTTCCAATATTTTTTGTCTTAATTTTTTAATTTTGTTGAATTTTGATTACGTTGTTTTCTCAGGCCGAGAGGTTTCAACTTCGGTTCATATAATTTTGAAGGCTTTAAAGAGCTACTCACACAAAATTGTAGGCAATTTCGATAATGCTTCTATTAAAGATTTATATAAATATTTTGCAGACTTAGAGGCAGCAATTTTGTTTCTTCTTTTAACCGAAGCTCTTTGGAAATAAAAATTTCCTAAGCTTCGTAACCAAACATTTTTAAGCTTATTTGAAACTTTGAAATAAGCCTTTATAAAATTTCTAAAATTAACTATTGAAATACTTCACAACAGTTATTATGTCAAATTTATATTCGATAATAAGTAAACTTTTCGTTGCAAGCTATAAAGAAGCTCAAACCAAACTTCAGCTGTCGAATATTCAAATTTCCTAGCCTTATCGAAGTTCATGTGTTAGTTGGGCGTTGATATTGAAAATCGTGGTACGCTTGTTTGGCATTAATTAGAACTGTGAGGAAATCAATGAAAGGGTAATGAAACTTATACTATTCGTAAGATATCACAGATGTGCAGAATATTATATAATATCATCTACCGGAAAGGTTTCCCAAACTTCTAAATGAGAAATATAATTTTTGGAAAAAAGTCGCTTTTAAGACGAAATGAAATTTCACTAAGAGAGAGTTTTTGAGTTGCCTAAATTTGAGTTTTTCTCAAAATAAAAATTTCCTCAAAAAATGTTGATTTAAGAATTTCGAATTCAAAAGTTTGGCATTTCAAGTCAATATCTTAGTCGAATTTTAAGGGTTTTCAAATTTTTTTTAAATTTTTCTAAAAGTTTGTTAATTTTTGTTTTAAATGTAATAACAATCACTGTGAAGTTCTTACTAAAAGTACTTTTAATGAATTTTCTAAATATTGTCGTTTGGTATTTAGTTTTTATTTCAATATATATTTCGAATATGAGCCAAATTGGACTATAAAAACTTAATTATTACAAAAATATTATGTCAAAATTAATTATTACAACTCAAGCTGAGCGAATGTAGTTTCCATTGGAAGCACTTTCGACATGTCTTTATAGTCGCCAGCTATACTCAAAAGTGTAGTGGTAGTAGGAATGTATGTAGATGGATTATCATCCGAATTGATTTGCATTAAAAACAAAACTAACAACTGATCCAGAACGAAACCTGGATTATTTCTTAAATCCAAAATAGGTGTGTTCAGTTCCCAGATTTAGTTTTGTTAGTTTCTACTAGCCGCACTTACGCTTGCTCTGTTGCCTTCATATAACATGTCAGCTGAATAGACAGCGCCATCTATTGGGTAAAAACTTAAGACGAAAAATGATCCAAGTTGTTTTCAATGCACCATCTTAACACTGAGTAGAAAAGTAATGGTGTGAATCAGTTCTTACAAAACAAATAAAAAAATAAACAGCAGGCACAACATAAGCAGCTCATGATTGAGTTTATTATTGTAGGGATTTAATAATTTTTTTTCATGACTGTAAGTGATCTTGCACTTGTCTAATCACGTACTCGTTTACAGCCTAAAGTAAATAGAAACCGAAAGAACTTGTTTTCTCTCATCGTATGATCCTCCCGCTATTTAAGTTAATATACATAAAAACCGTATTATGTTAGTCTTTAAATACAGCTTTCGATGGCTGTTTTGTTTGTTCTTAAATAAACTGTCAAGCTAACAAGATCACTCAAAGTCTTCTTTTTATTCGCTCGCTAGCCTACAAATTTCAGAAGTGGGATCTGATATAATTTTCCAAGTGTTTTTTTAACAAAAAAGTTTTAATTTGTCAAGTTCTAAAAGTGTCGTAAAATGTCCGAAAATTTTAACCAGTTTCTAAACCAAGCTACTGTTGCTATTCTCAAAAACGTTTTGCGTTCTCTTAACTTGAGAACTGATGGCACTAAAGCGGTGTTAAAACTAAGAGTGGAAAAAGCAGTAAGAAGCTTTACAGTGGAGAATCTTCAGGAGCTTGTGCAAAGTTTCTCGCTCGAAGGTAATCCAAATGGCTCAGAATCAACCGATGACCACGAATCTGAGCAAGAGCAGGAGGAACAACCAGCTATTGTTCAGAGCAACGACATCGATGAGGAGCTTAACAACCTTCGAGAAGCATGCAAAAAGAAGGAGGAGATAATTTTGTTAAAGCGGAAAATGAAGGAGCTTCAGATAGAAGACGCTCAAGAAAATCCCAGTCCACGGTCACATTTTTCGCATAACTTCAAAGACATGGAAGACTTATTGTGTCCATTCAGCGGAGATGATAACTTTCCCATAGATCGTTGGGTAGAACAGTTTGAAGAGTATGCTGAAACTCTTCATTTGGATGATCGAACCAAGTTCATTTTTGGAAAGAGACTCCTTGTTGGCACTGCGACGTTGTTTGTGAGGTCTTTGAAAACACGAAACTGGATTGAGCTGAGAGATGCGCTTGTGGGTGAGTTTAAGCGTGTTGTAACTAAAGCAGATATTTTCAGTGAGCTAAATGCAAGAAAGAGACGACGTGACGAAACCATACAGCAATATGTTTTGTCTATGCAAGAAATAGCATCACATAACCCCATCGAGGAAGAAGATTTGATGCAGTTCATCATCAAGGGCATATCTGATACCGAAGTCAACAAGAGTATACTCTACAACGCTAACAATATGGAACAGCTTAAGACCGCGCTTAGAAAGTACGAAAAGTTCAAAAACAACAGCCGTGACAGTTTACCAGCTAAGCCCAGTACATCTCAGCCTCACAGTAGTCACAACAGACATACACAGAGGGAAAAACCTATGGACTCAATACATAAATTTATGTACTCATCGCATAGTTTTCTGCACACAAAAATTTTACATTTTTCATGTATTGAGTACATGTTGAAATCTTTATTGACTACATAATGCTTTCAAGCAGTTATGTAGTCAATAAAGAATTTTATGTACTCAACGCAAACTGTTGCAAATAATTTTATGTAATGAGTAAAGATCTTATGTACGTATTACATAAATTATTGACTCAGTACATACATAATTTACTCATTACATATTTGGAGTACATAATTTTATGCAATGAGTACATACATTATTTACTCATTACATATTTTTAGTGCATACATTTATATAATGAGTACATACATCATTTACTCATTACATATGTTAAAAACATAATTTTATGCAATGAGTACATGCATAATGTATTAATTATATATTTTTTGTTCATAATTCCATATATTGAATATATACACAATTCATGCCTGTGCCTAAAGCACCCTCTCAACAAATGCAATAAATAATTTTATAAAGAAATGACTAGATTTCACAAAATAATTGGCAATTACTTATAGAAACCCAGCCATTTAATTCTTATCCAATCATCGCTTTTGTTCTAGAGTACAGTGGATGAACTCATTCCCGCTCTGATTTTCTACATACTTTAGAGGTGTTGCTTATTTGAAAATCAAGAAACGAATGATATAAAACAGCAAAATCGTGTGCCGATGTTCAACAGATACGTGTACTGAGTCCATATGTTATGTACTGAATAAATGTGTCACTTCAATCGTATAAGAGGGACGTGTACTGAGTCTATATTTTATGTATTGAGTAAAGTTTTTGTAAAAAATTACATAACACGTTGATTGAGTACACGTTGCTTGTATCTATTGAAGTCTCTGCTATGTATTCAACACATAACATGATGTATTGAATACATTTTTTATTCATTTTAAAAAGTGAATAAATTGATATGTAGTCAGTACACGCTCCCTTTACTCAGTAAATACTGCTCTTGTTGCGTTCTCATACAAGTTGAAGTGCATAGATTTTACATAGCTGTCTCTGTACTGACTACATAACTTTTTCCCTTAGTGTAAGAATGTTACATTCAAGGGAAAAGAATACACCGGCTATGCACCCGCTAATGTTTCGTACGCAAAGAGAGAGTTTACCTGTTTTAAGTGTGGTACTCGTGGACACATTGCAAAAAATTGCTTAAACAACAAACCAGTTTTGACTCTCAAGGCCAACAACGCTAGCAACAGCAACAACGAAGATGTACAAAACGCTTGTACAAAAAATATCAACAAAGTTTCTATTCAAGAAAGCAGTCGCATCAAGTCACAGTGTAGCCCAGATTCTAATGACTTTGAGAAAGAGATTTTTTATCGATTCACCGATGGTAATTTTAAATGTTCATGCACGCTTACTACGCTTTTGGACTCTGGGAGTCCAATAAGCTTCATTCAGGAGAAGTTCTTGCCTCAGTCGATGATTGCGCCGTTGGATAAAAACGATCGCTCGTATTGTGGAGTAAACAACAGCCCGCTTCAAGTGTTGGGAAGTGTTAATTCTTTTATATTTTTTGATAGTTTAGAAACAAATTTATGTTTACTTGTAGTTAAAAATCATTCAATGAGTTATCCTATTGTTCTTGGGAGAAATTTCATCGACAAAATTGGTATGGTGTTACAGAGAGCAGACAAGGAAACTGAAAATCATCAAAATGATATTTTGCCAAAGTCATCAAGCAACGTCAAGTGTAATCGTTCTTCAAAGGTATCATTGTCGTCATCGAGTAGTTGTCTAGGAACGCAAGCTTGCATGAATAATATGCCATTATCGTCTTCAAGTCAGTGTTGTCGTCCGATTGTAAGTACGTTTAGTGAAGAAGTTGATTTTATTGAACAAATTTTGAATATTGATGTGAGCGATGGAAAATCAGTGTTAAATATAAAAGTTAATCTAGATATACCGTATTATATTCAGGAAAGGGTAAAAGAAGTAGTCAGGCCAGCATTTTGTGCAGATTCATATAGGGTTATGCCAGAGGAGAATCAATTTAAAATGAAAATAGTTTTGTCCAAAGATGTTCCGTTTCATTGTCCGCCGCGTAGGTTACCCTATTCGCATAAAATCGAATTAGAAAAAATACTTAATGATTTACTAAGTAAGGGTATAGTTCGAGAGTCTAGCTCACAATATGCGTCACCAATCGTTCTTGTTGAGAAGAAAAATAAGGAGTTTAGACTTTGTATAGATTTTAGAGAACTCAACAAAATTACTCTTCGCGATAACTACCCTCTACCTTTGATTGAGGATAATATTGATAGACTTAAAAATAAGAAATACTTCACAACATTAGATTTAAAAAATGGGTTTTATCATGTTCCGCTTGAGGAGGAATCAATGAAATATACGTCTTTTACCACCCCGATCGGTCAATATGAATTTACCAAAATGCCGTTTGGGCTTAAAAACGCCCCTTCTGTTTTCGAGCGTTACATGAAACATTTGTTTGGTAAATTAATATTGCAGTCAAAAATTTTAACTTATTTAGATGATATCTTGATCGCGACGGAAACTATTGAAGAACATATAGATATTCTTAGAGAGGTTGTTGATATAGTCGTTACTAAAGGTTTGAAACTTAGATTGGATAAATGTGCCTTTTTACAAAGCGAGATTACATATTTAGGTTATAGAATAACCGAGGCTGGTGTAAGTCCGAATGGTGTAAATCTCAAAGCCATTCAAAACTTTCCTCTACCTACTTCAACAAAAGACATACATAGCTTTTTGGGACTTTGTTCCTACTTTAGAAAATTTATACATCAATTTGCCAACATAGCAAAGCCTCTTTATGATTTGTTGAAGAAAGATACTACGTTCATGTTTAGTTCGAAGGAAATAGCAGTCTTCAATTTGTTAAAAAGTAAACTGATTTCAGCACCAGTTCTGTCTATCTATAGCCCACATAATTCGACAGAATTACATTGTGATGCCAGCACGCATGGATTTGGAGCAGTCTTGCTTCAAAAACAGAGCGATGCTAAATTCCACCCGGTATTTTACTTCTCAAAGCGTGCTACTGATGCTGAAAGCAAGTTTCACAGCTATGAACTTGAGACGCTGTCCATAGTCTATGCTTTACGGCGATTCCGAATATACCTACTAGGCATTCCGTTTAAGATCGTGACGGATTGTCAAGCTCTTGCTTTAACTTTAAACAAAAAAACGTTGAATCCGCGCATATCACGATGGGCGTTGGAGTTGCAATCATACGATTATTCAGTTGAGCATAGGAAAGGCGATCGAATGTCGCACGTCGATTCGTTAAGTAGATCTTTTAATATTTTGCATGTTGACGATGAATCGTTTGAGTTCGTACTCGCAGCTGCCCAAAGACATGACCCTAAGATAATTTCCATTGCTTCTGAGCTTCGTAAATCTGAGAGCCCGCATTATGATATGGTTGACGGACTGATATATCGAAAGACAAAAGATAAGATTGTTTTTTACGTCCCATCTCACATGGAGGAACAGGTAATCAGAACTCATCATGAGTCACTTTGTCATCTAGGCGTTGACAAATGTTTTGAGCACTTATCTGGAATCTACTGGTTTCCAAATATGAAGGAAAAGATAAGAACAGTCATAAAAGGATGTCTTAAATGCATTTACTTCTCCCCCGGATCAGGGAAAACAGAGGGAGTTCTCCATCCAATTCCAAAAGGAAAGTTACCGTTCGATACCCTTCATATCGACCATCTAGGTCCATTTTCTAGCTCCCGTTCCAACAAGAAACACATCCTGGTGATGGTAGATGGTTTCACCAAGTTTACCAAGCTTTATTCGACCAAAAACACTTCAAGTAAAGAAGCTATAGAATGCTTAAAAACATATTTTGTTAATTTTTCTAGGCCTAACCGAATAGTTTCTGACCGTGGGACTTGCTTCACCTCGAAAGAGTTTGCAGATTTTTTGCAGGACAACAATATTCAGCATGTCAAGGTTGCCACCCACTCACCGCAATCTAATGGTCAGGTGGAACGGCTAAATCGCATAATAACACCTATGCTAGCAAAAGAATGTGAAGCGTTTACTACTAGTAATTGGGACAAGAACCTAGATAAGGTTGAGTTTGCTATTAACAACAGCGTGAATCGAAGTACAGGTTTTACGCCTTGTACTCTGCTTTTTGGTAGAGATCAAAAAGGAAAATTTTGCGACAGGGTTAAAGAGTATTTACTTAATAACATAGGATCTGAAGAAGTGAATCTAGATGAGGTTAGGGAAGAAGCTGAGGGAAATATTGGAAAGGAACAAATTAAAAACAAAAAGTATTACGATATGCGTCATAAAAGTCCAACAGAGTATAAGCCAGGAGACTATGTCATGATAAAGAATGTTGACACCACGCCAGGTACAAATAAAAAATTATTAGCTAAGTTTCGTGGGCCATACGAGGTTAAAAAAGTTCTGCCAAATGATAGGTATACTATAGAAGATATAGACGGTTTACAAATATCAAGATTGCCATATAAAGGTGTTGCTTCTCCTAATAATATGAGGTTATATGTGGTCCCAGAGAATGATTTAAAACGTGATGAAAACGATAGTGTTAAAAACATTACTTAAGCTTATATTAAACAAATACGATAACTTTTACTCTTGAATAACGATGATTTGAAACAGAATTAAAACTACTGAACTGATTTATTATATCTTTACCAATAATGTTGATGGATATTTTTTCCTTAATATTAAAATGATATATTTATTTTGCTTTTCAGCTTTAAAATTATAAAAAAGATTCCATTTATATTTTTCGAATATAAATTTAAATTAAATTAAATTGAAAAGTTGTTAATTTGATTTCAATTTTCAAAAAATGTTAACTGACCTTTTATGTATTATGTGAATGAAAATCTTATTTTATATCTTCGAATATAAAACTTTAATTATTTAAATATTATTTAACAGTAACATGTTTTAACTTTTGTTTAAATCTTTGTATGTGAAATACGAAATATTTTCTTCGAAACTTTGAAAAGTATTTAAATGTGAATTAATGTTTTCATTTTGTAATATTTTTTATGTAACGAAAATTTTTATTTATGTTAATGTTAATCCATAAACTCGAATTTATGTATATAAGATTCTAATATTCTATGAATTCAAAACTTATTAATGTATCTAAAAGAAATTGTAATCGGGACGATTATACGGTCAGAATGGCCGAACTGTAGGGATTTAATAATTTTTTTTCATGACTGTAAGTGATCTTGCACTTGTCTAATCACGTACTCGTTTACAGCCTAAAGTAAATAGAAACCGAAAGAACTTGTTTTCTCTCATCGTATGATCCTCCCGCTATTTAAGTTAATATACATAAAAACCGTATTATGTTAGTCTTTAAATACAGCTTTCGATGGCTGTTTTGTTTGTTCTTAAATAAACTGTCAAGCTAACAAGATCACTCAAAGTCTTCTTTTTATTCGCTCGCTAGCCTACATTATATAAAAATGTAAATTTTTATTCTAAGATTTTGTTATATTGCGACTTTAAAACAATAGTGACAAAATTAGATATTCGTTAAGCGTAGAATACATCTGATATTTTAGTATATATATTATGTTTCAGCGATGAGTATTAAAGGATGTAGACATGCCCTAAAGTATTGGTCAAAAACGTTTCGTGGACATGAAAAAATTTGTTTAAACAACCTTTGTATGGGATAAGACGTAATTCTACGTCAAAAATAACTTATATTTTCAATTCTTCAATCAAAATATATGCAGAAATTTTCGGGTACCCTTATCTGAAGGATTACTAGTCTTAACTAAAGACGATTTGACTTTGGGTTGGCTCCAATGCCAATATTTGATAAGACGGATCTTATAAATGGTTACTTATTTAGTTTGAAAATATTTAAGTTCAATGTCCATTCGTGTACCCAGATACCCGTGTCAGGAGGTATCTAGTAACTCGTGTCATAATATAAATGTTGACTTTTTTATTTGAGGAGTTTAAAATCAGAATTTTTGTATAATATTAATGAAGTCTTAAATTTAAACAAAATATATTTTTTTAAGAGATGACCTCTAAGTCAGTATAAAATTCCTAAATCACTAACTCACAAAACAATCAGACGATTTAATTACATTTTTTGTGGGCCTGAAGTCACTAATTTATTATTCAGGGATGAGCATGGATTTTGCATATTTTTAAGATTAACCTAATCATATGCACCTTCTCTGACCCTTAAACTATAAACAATTTCTTAAATGTTGACTTCCGCAAGTCATTATTTTGTTAAAAAACAAAAATTTTTTAAATTTCCTTGTCAATCCCTGATTTTAGGCTTAAAGTTTTAAGGAAGAAATTCTTTGTTTTAGATATTTTAATAGAGATATTCCATCCACCAAAAGAGACGTTTTTCTGTTGGTGATTTAGAGATTTAGTTATGACAAAGAAAGGACGTCAAAAAACTATATAAAAAAATTGTTTTAAATAAATACTTCCTAACTTAATAAATACTACTCTAAGTAAATAAATATCGTCAACAGTCATATCGTCATACTCTCATAAAAACATATAATTTTTTTTCAAAAAAGTCCCCTTTAATTTGAACACTTAAATCAATTGCTCATAAATGAGGATTTGCCTACATTTCTCTTCTGTATTATCAATGCGGTTGGCAGCAGTATTTTTAAAATGCTTATTTTGCAAATTATTTAAATATATAAGTTATCTTTATAGCAATGTGACGTCATAGAATTTAAAACAAAACAAGAATTTAATATAAACTAACTCATATTTTCAAGCGCTTTATATTTTCATTTATCTAAGATTGTATTTTATGTTCTGCACTTCACTGTTCTGTACAGTACACTGAGGCGTATGATGAACATTTAATTGGATTAAAATGTATAGAAAATTGTCTTCACTTTATTAATATTTTTACTATTTTTGAGATATTTTCATAAATGTTATGACTTTTTTTTATGCTATGTACAAAACATTTTTCTTGTCACAAGCTTCAACACCTTCAATAAAAAGAAAAAATTGATAAATTTCTCTACAGACATAAAATATATAAGCTATAAAATCTTTGAAAATATAAAGAACAGCACAACAACAAACTTTCACTTTCAAATGCCCGAGCTTACATAAAGTTATGCTAACACTTAGTTTTACGACATCAAAAAACCACAATTTATATGTTTATCCTTATGACAAATTCTGAAGCACGCACACACACACACATGCTTGTGGCATAAATGTTTAATGGCAGCTGTCTATTGTGGACTTGCAGAAAACTAAGAAATATAAAGAATCTCTCTTGCTTCTTTTTCTTTGTATTGCCTTCATGGTGATATAAAAAGAATCCTTGCGAAATTTTGTAAGCAAGGACATTTTTATCTGCATGAAAGTTAGTCAGCCAGCCAGCCAGCCAGCCAGCCACATGCTAGAGGTAGAGAAAATAACAATTGCATGCATTTTGCATGAATTCTTTATGTTGTTGTTCTTGCTGTTGTTTTCGTATAGTAATAATTATTGCTATTATTATTGTTGTTGTTGTTGTTGTTGTTGTTTTTGTGTTGCTACTCCTTGAGCACACATTTAAGTTGTCATTCATATTTTAGATCCTTTTAGTCCTTATGTTGTTTTGTTGTAGCTCTAGAAGCATTTATGCAAGCACGTATGTGAATGTGTACACATGCATACAATTATATTAGAGTGTATTTTCTTGCATGTTTGTGTGAATTTGTATACGTACGCTAGTGTCTTTGTCTTTCTATTTATCTTTGAGTGCGTACATGTTTATGTGTATGTGTTTGTGCGCAATTTGCAGCTATTGTTTATTCTTCAGTAATTATGCAAAAGGTTGTTGTACCTTGACAAAAAACAATCAAAACACAACAACAACTATTTAAACACTTTATATGAAGTTCAATGGCCAAAATTAATAAAATTTACGCAAAACTTAAATGCACAAAATGTATCGAAAATCATATTAACAAAATAAGTTTGCTATTAGCAAGATTTTTTTTTTACTTTTAATGGTATATAACTATTTTGGGAAGAAAGTAGTTTGCTTAAAGCTAAAATTTATTAATATTTTCTTTAATATGTTTTTTTTTTAACTTTTAAGTTCAGCATAACTGAGAAAAGCTAGCAAAGTTGATTGCATCTTCAAATGCTCACGAACTTAACTTCAAAAAAACTGCTTGCTATTAGTTTGTCCTGCAATTGTTTAATTTTTTTTCCTAGTGCAGCCGTATGACTAATAAAACCTGCCAACTCCACTGCTGTCATCATGACGGTCACGTATTTCAATCTAAAATGCTAACGGTTAGTTTTTTTTTTAGACACTTCTAGAAGCATTTGTAGTCAGCTGCTGTTGGTAGTACTATTTGCGTTTTTTGTCTAGGAAATTATTCAGGAGAACACTCAACAAAGCAAGGTTATAATGTTGTGTTTTTGTTGCAATATTTTTTGTATCGTTAAAATGTATCTGCATTTGTTAAACTAGAAATAACAATTGCACAAGCAGCTTATCCTTGTGCTGAACTTTCTTCAAAAGGAATTATTTTTCTTCAAGTTACTATTGTTAAAAATGCTGTTTCTATCTTAAATATGGAACTTATTTTCTGCATATTTTACATGGATATGTAAGCTTCCTTAGAAATTTTATTGAAATATTACACATGTTCCACGTTTTCTTTAATAACATCATAACTGGCAAAATCATAGTTTTATGGTTTTTACATTTAAGTTTTTAAGTGGCTAATAAAACTGCTTTTCACTGCCAGTATATGGCCTTTCCATACAAAACAAAAACAAAAAAAAACGAATTGGCCATTTCAGCCCTTGAAAGAACTTCTTATGTTCAATTGTGTTGTGTGTGTTATTAAATGTTTGCACACAATTCACCGAGAACTTGACCTACATGTTTTATGCCGACTCCGAACGGCTCATGTTCTCAAGAAGCTTTACATGGCATTATTTCCTCTCTGAGGTTTGCCATTGTCTGCAGAGAGGTGGTGACCGATCAGAAAAATTTTTTATTGACAAAAACTTTTCGCCGGGACTAGGGATCGAACTCGGGATCAGAGCGTGCTAAGCCACACACTTAACCTGCACGCCACGGTTACCACACATTTAAATAATTTGTATCCTTATACAATAAAACTGAGAAATATACTCTGCTTGTCTATCCTTTATATGCGCAAATAAGAAATATATTCCAATGAAGTTATCTTAAATTTGTACCTTGATTACACGCAGTAATTTTTTCACATTTAAATATAATTTTAAGGCAAAAATATTATTTAATTATACCGTTAGTAATTGTAAATATTATTACAATATAACTTCAAACATTCAATTTGATATGTTATGTTTTCAAATGGTATCTAATTATTTCGCCAGCCGTAGTTGGTTCACCTGGAAATGTCCTGAGAATATTTAAAAATTTCCACTGTTCGAATTTAAGCTTAAACTCATAAAATGATCAAGCAACTATCGCTAAGAAAGACACTGAGATCCTGTTGCCTAATTTCAACAAATTTATAATTTATTTATTTTTATAATTTAATAGCAGACTAGCAGATTAGACCAGTAGCGTCCAACGAAACCATGGTCTAGTCTGCTCGGTTCTTCTGAGAAAAATTTTTGTTGTTGTGGCAGCTTGTTACTTCATGAATTATTTGGCATAAAGCTCAAAATATAATTCTTAAAGAAGACGTTTTTTAAGAATTATAAAAATAAATTAACAAATTAAAATGCCACAATTTTACAACTCATGCAAATTCATAATTGTTAAAAGCTTATTATCAATAATGAGAAAAAAATTAATTTATTGAATCTTGCAATATTTTTTTATTATTGTTTTTCACATCAAAAACATAAGCAACTGAGCGACGTAATTCTCAGTTTGTTTTTGATCCTGTAAGAAATAAAGGTGAATGAAGTATATCTAATTTGAACAATGAAAGTAGTATTCATATTTCTTGAATTCATTTGAAAATATTATTGTCATTTGACATATTTAATTTTGGACAAAAATAAGTCCAAAATGACATAAATGGGGAACAGGTGAGCATATTAATTTTTTTGATTAACAATCCAAAAATTTCTTATATATTATATTTCTTTTTTCTTATACATGTGGGCATATTAGTTTTTTGATAAATTATCTAAAAATAACATTCAATTAATTTTTTTATAAACATTCACAAAACGGCTTGATATCAAGACTATTATGGCTTAGCTTAGAATCACTCTAAAAATAATAATAAAAAAGCAAATTTTCGTAAGGATATAAAATTGGCTTCTTAGCATCAATTTTATTTCTTTTAAAAAATGTAAGAAAACCCTCCAGCAAAAATACAATTTTTTAAAAATGCCTATTAATTTAAGACAAAGATTTAATAAAAGTCTGATTTATTTAAATGTTGTTTATAAATCTCGAACAGGCTTTGATTATTTCGCATTATGTTTTAAATAATTTTGTACTAATCAGGTTTTGTTCTCTACAGATTCTCCGGGATATTCGTCAGGGATTGCTTCAGATGAGCAGAGAAGGAAGAATCGGTAAGTTGAAAACATTAAATAATATTACAAGTTTGAAAAAACACCTATTTCTTTTTTATTTAACTTTTAAATTTAATTACATAATTGTTTTAAAGAAAATTTTACTGGAAGCAATTGTTAATTTAAGCCACGCGTACTGCGTAGCTTGTCTCGACGTGTGTTACGCCCATAAGTAGGACACGATTACAAACGTAGTTTTAAAGCTATCGTACTGAAATTCGATATTTAAGCTTTTTTCTAAAAAACAAACATCAACTTCAAGAATGGTCTTTCTATTTCAATAATGAAAACTTAAATTCGGTATTAGTGTAATCTATGTCAAAATTGAGGTGTGTTAGAAAAATCGGCGTCATCCACTCACTAACACGCCCACCTCCTAGACAACCCTAAAACTTAAAACTATAAAAAGAGGCTTGTGTCGAAGCTATATAAATAAAATTAGGTATATATTAATTTTTTTATCAAAACTAAGGCGTGTTCGAAAAATGGGCGTCATTCACCAACGAACACGCCCATCTCCCATGCAACCCCAAAATTGAAAACTAGATGCTTACAAAAAAGCTTCAAAAGTAAAATTAGATATTTATTCATTTTATATCAAAATTAAGACGTGTGAGAAAAATGGACGTCATCCACCCATGAACACACTCACCTCCCATACAACCCCAAAAAATTGAAAACATTATAAAAAGGTTTCTCTTTAAAATAAAGGAAAACATTTTATACGTTTGTAATTTATATTAAAAACTAAATTGTGGAACAAACGTGGTCGTTATCCACTTACGAACACACCAGTGACCTGCAGCGAGTCGCTTTTTCGGTATTCAGAGTACATTCATCAACAATAAGTATTCATATTCATTCAACCTTCAACGCACGCCACTCTGATTCAATCCACTCACGCCAAAGAGCGATTGTGAGCAATCAATACTCATGACTATTAGTGAAAGAGAGTTAAGTTGGCTTCGGCTTTGAGTTTTATGAATACTCTTCCTCAATTAACGCAATGACTTGTCTATACTCAAAAAATATTCAAAAATTCTTGGGAAAGTTAAGATTCTTGCACATAACAAGATAATTTTGTAAGTACTTAAATATGTGTATTGTTTCATTAATCTATTTAAATCATGATTAAATTCATCAAAATACGACTTTACCATTAGTGCTTAAAAAAGTCAACATTTTTTAACGCCAATCTGGCAATCTAACTAACACAATAGTTTGCCAGCTGAAACAGAGAGAGATATTTAAAGTTACTCTCGGTTATCACTTACACTCTCTTCACATGAATCTAACTCTGTTAAGTAGCAGTGTTGCCGTTCGAGAATTTTAAAACGAAGTAAAATAGGCTACAAAATGGAAGTATTTTCAGAGATTTCGAAGTGTTAAAATAAATTAATTTTGTTTTTAACATGAATGTTTATTAAGCATATTCAGGTACATTTCAAAATTAATAACAAAAAAATCAATAAAAATATTTTCATAAAAATCAATTAATAAAGTTTAATAAGAAAATATGCGTTCAATAAGAAAATACTGAAATACATTTCAATCACTTATATGTATAAATTAACAATGCTAAAAAATTATCTATTTCTAATTTCTATTTCTATTTTCTATGCAGCTATTTCTTCGGTTCTGAAGTAAATATCACTGTTATAACAAACATTCGATAAAGTATTCGTTTAGGGATTCCAATTTTAAAAAATATCATTTAGAAAGTGGTCCTTTATTAGCATTATCGAATTTACGGTGCTAAATTTTAACTTATTTGTAGTTGTATTTTTAATTAGTTTTAATTGTGAAAATACCCTTTCTGTTGTTGCACCACCGTGCGGTAAGCTTAGCAACGCTCTTACGAAAGTTTTTATTTTTTGGTACATCAGGACTTCTAAGGCACTTTTTAATTTAAAAACGTAGAACCAAAGCTCTTCAAATCTTTTTCAGCTAAAAAATCATTTAATATTAAAAGACGCCATTCCTTTTCTAGACAGTCGATATCTTTTTCTTCGATGAGATTAGGAAAAAGTTTTATGAGGGGAACCAAACTATTAGCTAAAGATCTTGTATCCAAAATTTGTAATGTTCTCAAAACTGGATATTTGAAATTGATTCTTTTCATAATTAGTGTACGAATGTAATAGAAATATACACAACTTTTTAAAATTTCATTCTTATCTGTTACAGATACATCATAGGAATTAAATTTTGTCTGGGCTCTAGGCACTATATATATATCAGACAAAGGCTTAATTCTAAAATTATTGAGATCATTTTTAATTATTATATCAAATTCTACGGCAGAGATGTCAATAAAATTAATAGCAATACTTCTGAAATACAATTTTAATGATTTTAACAACTCATGAAAACTAAGCGATTCTGTTTGAAATTCTACATTAAGTGAATTAACAGCACTCAGTGCATAAGACAAGAATTGTAAATATATCACATTTGAATCAGTCATTCGTGATTCTGATATTGCAATACGACTTGCAATATCAGAGTCTTCCTCGAAGTAATAATTCTTACAAACTTACATTTCAACAACCTTCACAACGCGCGCTTTTGCAAGAAGTATTTAATCGAACATAGTGTTGCCACTATCATTAAAATTCTCTCATCCAATACAAAACTCTGTGAGAGAAGGTACAAGTTATGAATTCTTTTACACCAACAGTTATGCCATGTTATTGATTTTTTAATGTGAAATGAAGTGAAAAAATCAAAAACTAAAAAAAGTTTTAATCACTCAAAATCGAAGTGTTTCCACAAAAGAGGAAGTGTGGAAGTGTTTGACATAAAAGTGAAGTAAAAAACTTCGATCGAAGTAAAAACGGCAACGCTGTTAAGTAGGGGTAAACAAATGAGTATGAGTGTAACCCATGCCTAATTTGTATAAAAAGAGTTGAATGCGTTCGAATATGGTGGGTATTTTAATGAGAGTATGAGTGAGTGTATATACAAGAAAATCATGAATATACTAGCGAGTATACTCGAATCTGAATCACTCATTGCAGGTCTCTAGAACACACCCACCTCCCAAAATACAACCCAAAATAGTGAAAACTCTTTAAAAAGTAGACCTTTTCATAGTTCTATGTAATTTGCTAAAGTATCTCCGATTTTTGCTCCCCTCAAAAAATCTGAATACTTGGACAATAAAAATAAGATTTAAGAAAAAATTTCATAATAAAGTTGAAAACTGGGACGTCTCTCTTCAAAAATGTATATTTTGAGAAAAATTAAATTTGTAAAAATTATCACTTTTTATAAATTGCCTGAAAATGAATTTAGTATCAAAATTTATTTTGAAGTTTAACATTTTTGAGGTGCTTGGGTATGGTCAATCGAATGTAGAAATAACAAGTAAAGAAAGTCTAAAGTCGGTCTAGGCCGACTATGAAATACCCTTAACCTAATTTATAAAAAAAAAATAATATTATTGGAAACGGGCGTGTCCGGATGGAGCCTATATTTGATATGCATTTAAATGTTGATGAAAAATTAACCAAAAAAATACCAAGTTTTATTCCTGTAACTCACAGTTCCTTAATGCCTTTATTGTGGGCGTGTTCATGGACGGATTACTTCCAATTTTTGAACACACCTTGGTTTTGGTATAAAATACATACATACCAAATTTAATTTCTCTATGACAAACATAACCTTATTTTATGAGTTTTGAACTTTTAAGGTTGTATGGGAGGTAGGCGTGTCCGTAAGCAGATGACGTCCATTTTTCAAAACCATCTTTGTCTTGTCATAAAAAACATATGTGCTAAATTTGAGCTCTGTAGGTTAAACAGAGGCTTATTTATTGCGTTTTCAATTTTTGGGTTGTATGGGAGGTGGGCGTGTCCGTGAGCGGATGACGTCCATTTTTCGAAGACATCTTTGTGTTGATAGAAAACACATACACACCTATCTATTCTTTAATTTCTTGGAAAGCTAATAAAATCCTTCAGAACATAGGCCAGTCATTTTGAGTTTTTGGCGGAGGACAAATCTAAAAACTGGATTCAAAGACTAAATTTCATAAAAATTGTTATATTTTTTTCACGTTATATTATAAAAATAATTGAAAAAGTCAACTTTTTTGTTTCAAAACCCTCTATTTTTATTTCTCCATTCGATTCGTCCATACCCAAAAACTTTAAAAAAGTTAAACTTCAAAATAAATTTTGATACCAAATTCATTTTCAGGCAATTTATAAAAAGTGATAATATTTACAAATTGAATTTTTCTCAAAATATAAATTTTTGGAGAGAGACGTCCCAGTTTTCAACTTTTTTATGAAATTTTTTATTAAATCTTATTTTTATAGTCCAAATATTCAGATTTTTTGAGGGGAGCGAAAATCGGAGATGAAAATTCCATTATGAACATGTCTAATAAATAGGCTAATTTTTTAGCTACAGAACTGAAATTGGGTATTTGTGTAGTAGAGTAACTTCGGGTATATAGTCGAGTAATGTGATATACCTACATATTTCGTTAAATACACACTTTTCGACAAGAATAAACATGTGAACATAACGTCAACAACAAAAAAAAAAAAAGCATGTGCTGCTGCTTTATACACGCTCTCATTCGCTATGTTCGCTCTAATTGTTATGAAATTGTTTTATCGGTGTAGTCGATTTTTTGCGTTTATTGCACTTTGCGAGTGAATTACAATAAATAGAGCAGAATTGTAAGCTGAAATAGATAAAGTTGTTAGACTTTGAATTAACTTAGCCATAAATAAGGTAAGATTTTGATTATTATTATTTTGAAACCCGAATTCGGTTATTGTGATATAGTCAAAGTTGGGTAATGTGATATACCATCTATTCATACCATATCTATTTATTATTTTTTTGTTAAGTTTTTACACGCGTATTTGCATTCACTTGATTTTGCTTGTATATTTGTTTTCTTTTATGTAAATTCCACACCTTAACATAATACACCGAAAGCTCACACACACATACACAGAGCTTAGCAAAAATTTAATGTCCTTTTCACTTTTTGGCATAACGTGGAGAAAAAACTTAAACGCATTTATTTTACGTTTTTTATTTGTTGTAGTTGTTTGCACACAAATACACACATAAAACAAAAAAGCAATACAAAACATAAAACCAGCATCATAAAATACAAGCGCAAAATTCATGCAAATATCCATGCAGCAGCGTGGAAAACAATTTTGCAAAAACTTGCAACAACAACTTTTTTATTGCAGCATCACTGCAAAGTATGCAAGTGTTCTTGCAGTTTTGTTCATTTGAACAGTTTTCTTAAGTTGCAAGGATCAGTTCATGTCATATGAAACTTTTGCTCGAATGCACAAGAAATTGCAATTTACTACAATTTATTTAATTTTTTTTAGTTTGGTTTTTTATTATTTAAGTTTTAAATTTATTTTAATATTTGCTTTTATTTTTATTTTATTTTATTTGCTACTTTAATGGAAATTTATTGTGTTTTTTTATAAATAAATGCTAAATCTTCTTTGATGATATATATTTTTCAGATGATACTTATATGTATGATGATGCTCTACGTGGCCCGGCTTATGCAGTGGGTGGCTTACATCATCAAGGCCATTGGTACGATGAGCCACCCTATGAGAGCGATCCCGATGATTTTCTCATGGCTGGTATTAATTGTGGTCCAGCGGCAACAATACAGGTAATTTTATTAAATATCCTTACAAACGGCATGAATTTAAATTTACTCAACATTTAAAATAGTTGCAACAAAAAATTTTAAAAGAAAATGTTTAGTTTTATTGCTGTATAAAACTTGTCCTGCTATATTTTCTTGGAATAATAAAACTCATTGCCAATAAAACAACAAAAATAATAAATAACAAACTAGAAAGTACTGCAAAAGGAAACCAAAGAGTAGCAAATACAAAAGAAAAAAAAAACGCAAATACAAAAATAAACTAACAAAGTGCGAAATACGTAAAAACTTATTATGGAATCGATTCCCGAGGGAATCGAAATAAGAAATTCCACACTTGAAATCAAATAGTGCAAAAATACGTACACATAAATAACAAACCCGGAGACAGCGTAACGCATGTTACAAATACATACACTGTGTCACACATACACACACACTATTCTGCAAGTAAAGTTGAGAAGTTGTAAAGCTGCTTACGCAGTATACAGCTAGCTAGCTAAAGCAAGTGTAGCTCCTTTGCGAACAGCAAAGATTTATGAAAGGACACAGTTGGAAAAAATGGCGAAAGTTTGTGGGTGTTAAAAAGATTTAGTTATGTGTTGAAATAGAAAAACTAGCGTAGAGAGTTAGAAGAGTAGAATGCAAAAGGCAAGACAATTCCAAAAAGTCAAATTATATCTGAAGTTTAAATAGTTGTTGTATTGGTACAAACTGCAATCGACTCACTCATACACCAGAAGTAACTTGCAATAAATAATACATGTGAGTAGTAAAAAAGGAAAAAAAAAACGAATAAGTCGCCTTATAATTGCTTTGATGAACACGTTATGTATACAATTTTTATATATCAATATTAGATGAATGTGGTATGGCACTTAACATATTTTTAGAAGACAACACCTTAAATACATAACACGCATAAAACCTTTTGTGAGTATACATACTTGAGATGTTTCGAAATACCAACCCGAAATACCGTCTCGAAAGTAAACCTTTTCGACATATCACATTCACAAATTAATGTTTTAAATTAAAACTTCAAAGAAATTTTGCAAACAAATCACTTCTGACCTCAACTTCAGAGATCTCATTAGTTAGAGACCTTTAGTTATAACAAAGGATTCATTAGAAACTATTTTTCATATCTTGTATGTCATACCTATTTGTTAGGGCTTAGGGGCCTTTCATAAACTATGTGACTGATTTTCAATTTTTTTGCCCCCTCTTTCCCCTCTCCAACCGAATGAATTATGAAAATGAAATAAAACAATAAAGTAAACTCTAAAGTCAGTCTAGCCCGACTATGGAATACCCTAAACCTGCTATCATGTTAAAATGTACTTAAGGTGGGACATAACATTCGCGGCAGAGAAAACAGACCTTTTTTTTTAATATTCATAGCTCAGTCAAAAATAAACATTTTTCCAAAATTTTTTTTATTATTGTAGAAAATTGAACAAATTATAAGAAAAAGAAATTAAAACAAATATATTTTTCACTCCAACATGGTTTTTGAAAGAAACAGAAAAAAACGGGGCCTCATGGTTGCAGCGCTGGGAGTCGCAAAAATTGTCCGATCTGGAAAAAAAAGACTTTTTTAAATCTTAACAAAATTGGTTATCGTATGAAAGGAACTTTTTTTAAATTTTTGGTGATGTTCCAAATTTGAAAGTGTGTTTTTTCGAAAAAAATATTGACTTAAAAATTCATAACAAATCGAAAAAAAATTTACAAAAAGTTTCAAGTTACAAAAAATACAAAAAAAAAAATAAAAAAACAAATCGTCAAAAAATTAACCCGCTTACACTGGTTTACAGCCAATATGTACTTTGAATGCCACTATTCTTTTCTCATGTAAAATCGGTTGCTAATTCCGAAAAAAGTTTGTTTTTTTTTTCTGTCACTCCGTTTTCGAGATATTGCCCACTGTAGGGTTTTCAACGAAAAAAAAGTTGGTTCCACTTAATTGCATATATCTCCAGAACCAACAACAGTAATCAAACAAATGATATATCAAATAAAAGCTAATAAAATTTCTTACAAACAATGCAAACATAATTTTTTGGTCGAGCTGTTAGTTTTGGCGGAATAAATTCAATTTTTCAGAAAAATTTCCAAAAAAAGACAAAATAGTTGCAAATTTCGTTAAGAAATCAGAATATTTTGTTGCTTTTGATATTTTGTACTAAAAACCTTGATTTTTCCAAAAAAAATAAGCTATTGTTGAAGAAAATCTATAGAGAAATGAAAAAGTTGTGTTCAATGGAACGAAAGAACCCAAATGGTGTGATTATCAATTTATGCATTTGGACTTATTTTATTGCCATAAAAAAAAAATGAGTATTAAAGGTTGTTGTTATAAAATCATATATTCTTAATTTTTATTGTTTTTTTAATAATTTACATTATTTGTCGCCCATCATTCCTTTGTCCCAAAATCCTTGGTACCGATTCTCAATTACTTTCATCTGTTGGTGGAATCTTTCCCCATGTTTCTTTTTTTCTTACAAAAAAGTTGTCGTATCTTTAAAACAATGGTACTTCTTTATGAAGGGTGATCCAATACTAGGTTATTTTTTCAACTAGGTTGTTTTGACAGCTGTTCTGTGTCAAATGACTTGTCCATATGACGTTTGTTTTCAGCTACGTCATGAAAAACGTTTATTAAATAATTGTGGACACTTACTACCAAAATCAGTCGTCGGTTTGAGTATGTTATAGAGTTCTTCAAAATCATTTTGGTTGCTATGAGCTTCCAACTCTATTCGTAGTGTAATGATCAATGAATTTTTGTTGCCAATAATTCAGGATATTGGTGTAGCAGACCTCCGGTTTCGACAGAATGGCACAACATACCATACAGCTGGAGAAACCAACATAGCTCATGTTATTCAAGAAATACCGGCCGATATGCTCGAAAGAGTTCTCGAAAATTCGACCCACAGTTTGAACCATTTGAAAGCTAGTCGTGTGCAACATTTGAAGGATATAATTTTAAAACATTGAGTTAAAAGAACTGAACTATGAGCCTAAATAGATATTTGCATCAATACATTGATTTTTATGTATTTTATTTATGAAACAAAGTAGGAAGCTCTTATTGGATCACCCTTTACAATTTATAAATACCAAAGAACGAAAATAACTGTTATTTTACAATTTTCGAATGAAAAAGACACAATGAAAAAATTGTCCAAGGACATTTTCTAGTATACCATTATGATACAAATATCCTCAGCTTCACGAATATTTAGACCCTTTTAAATTTTTGACTTATTCTATAAAAGTTAAAAACTAACTGTTATTTTTTGCCTTTTATTTTTTCAGACAAAAATAACGGTTACCTTTGACTTTTATTTTATCGGCCAAAAAAAACAGTTATTATGTGACTTTTATTTTTTCGGTTAAAAATATCAGGCAATCTGTGTTTTTTTAAAGGCCGCTTGTCCGATTAAAAAACTTTTGATACCATATGTAAAAAGTGATCACCGATGAGACTAAAATAATTGTATCGATAGTTTTTTAGTCAGTAAAATGGCCTTTGAAAAAAACACAAATTGCCTGATATTTTTGACCGAAAAAATAAAAGCCAGAAAATAACTGTTATTTTTGATCGATAAAATATAAGTCAAAAGTAACTGTTATGTTTGCCCGAAAAAAGATAAGGCACAAAATGACTTTTATTTTTGTCGGAAAACATAAAAGTTAAAAAATAACAGTTAATATTTGACTTTTTTGATACAAACCATAACCGGTACGGTCCCTGATAAAAACAAAATCGTGTGATTATGAAAGCAAATATTTTTTCAACATTTTGATAATTATCTAAAAAAAAGAAAAGGGCTAAAAGATGTCTATAAAAATCATTTAACCCTTATCCTTCTTCAGTGTGAGTTTGGATGAGATTACTTCATATTTGGTGTAATTTTGTAACGCGTAAAAATCTTAATATCGTCGTCCTTATTATCTCTTATAATTTTTCTCTATATAACTCTAGTCATGTAAGATGAAATAAATAATTATTTTGACTTGACTGATACATTGATACCCACCGCTTAAGTTATTTTCAACTAAAATTTTTTTGTACGTAAAAAAATTGGAATATGAACAATTTTTTTTTACTTAAAGCATTTTCTTTTTACCCAACTTCTTTAATCGCTTTAGAAGGCCCAACCCAGCATTTTGTCAATAGTAGAAATCACTTTGATTTGATGCAAGTTAGCAAGTAGTATTCTGCATACACTTTGCATCCTTCACAACTTTAATATCTTCCGCAACCTTCGCTAAATTTTTTTTTTTCTTCAATTGATAATCTTTTGCATTCTCCATGCAGGCTCCAGCACATTTTCTCTTCCTTTTGGCAAATTTTTTCAATTTTTTCTGTCGTTCGCCAAAGAAACTCTGTCAAAGTAAACACCATCATCGACGATTTGTGAATCAAATCGAATCGGCTTGAAGTTGACTTGAGTCTCTTTTGCGGTTTAAGTTCAAGTTCCTTCGAGATGTGCAGACTCGCCGCTTCGTTGACTTTTCAAGACTAGACTTCAGCATCAGCAAATCCTTGTCATGCTGGCAAAAAGGATATTCCACCATTAATGTTTGTGTGATTGTCATTATTTCTTTATAAATGTGTGTGTGTGTGTGTTCGTGTATTTTTGTCTGAAATATCGTTTTATTAAATTATATGCTGAATATATTTTTAGCAGCATTGATTTTGGTTTTCTAGGGTATTTTTTGTTTCTTTTTTTCCTTCATATAGAAATTCACTTTGTGTTTATTTACATCGAAAATTGCATAATTTTAGAGCGCCGCCGGATTTATCATCGTATCCTCACACAATTGTTTTTTTTTTTTTTTCTCTATCAACTTATAAGTATTTCTGTCACATCCGGTTAAAATTCCTTTTTTATTGTTATTTGATTTTTCTTTTGCTGAAATTCTGCTGGTTCTTCTTGTTATCCTTTAAATTATGGTTTTTTATCGCTTAGTTGTTTTTTATTTTTAATGCTGAATACTTTCTTTATTTTTTGATTTCTTTGATGTTCAATTTGCGTAATGATAGAAATTGTGACCACAAAACAAATTCAATGATAACTACAAGTCGGTAGTTGTTCATTTTAAATCTTAAATAAATGGCAGAAATATTCGTTGAATGGCAACTTTGTATATATTTTATTGGGGCTTTTAAGAGTAATTGACCGTTCGATTTAAGAAGATCAAAGATGTTGATGTGCGTATTGTTGTAAACTTTTATTTCAGATTATAAAAGAACTTTTACTAAATTCTTTTTTATATGTTTTCTATAAAGTTTTAAATTTTTACCGAGCAGTAATAAACAAAAAAAATTATAAAATTTCTCATTTTGAATTTAAGCAAAGTTAAACTTTAATTTTCATAGCCCTAGCCCGAAAAGTTCATATTATAAAAAAAGGCCAACATACATATACTTTTACTGTTAATTTTGATGTCAGAAACCAGAAACCGGGTCATAGCCAGGATTTTACTTTGCGACGGTTTTGATAAAAAAAACAAATTAAACCTAGTTATAAAATAGTTGCTACGCCAGATATAGAACTTTCGAAGATATTTTTTAATGACCATTTTCAATTTTTTGTTCATAATTTCTTGTAAAATGTTACGAATTGTTATTGATTGTTTGCCGCTCTTTTAGAACATTGTTATTTTATTTTATTTTGGAAACATATTTAATTTAAAAATAAAAAAACTTCCTTAATTTGTATTGGAATTTTATTGTCGAAAATAACGAAGAGGAACAGAAATCCCGATGAAAGGTTTTGTGCGAAAATAACAAATAAAATAGCAATTTTTAATGGGTTATGACTAAAAAACCATTTTCAAATGCGAATAAAATAATATTTTTGCTGTATTTCGGTGCTGCAGAACCCAATACCTAGTTAATATTGTCCGGTATGTTCATAAAACAAACTTAAAACATCGAAAGCAATATTTTTTTATAAAGATTAGATATAATATAGCAAGTCTATACGATAAGTGGTGAAAAAACTATGAATTTGAACCAAAAAAATGTTTACCTAAAGGTATCTAAGACCTCATTTTGGTATTAAGTATGTTTTGAAAAGAGTTCCTGAGACATTCTGAACAACTTTTCTTAACAAATCTTGCCAAAAAGGCCAACCAGATTCAAATTACAAGACATTAAATAGGGGATACAGGTTTTTAACTTCAAATTCAACCTTTTCCATTTCAAATTAAACTTTTTCCAAATCAAATTAAACTTTTCCATTTCAAAAAAAAACTTTTTCCATTTCAAATAAAAGTTTTTCCTTTTCAAATTAAACCTTTTCCATTTCAAAAAAACAATTTTCCATTTCAAATTAAACTTTTTCCATTTCAAATTAAACCTTTTCCATTTCAAAAAAACAATTTTCCATTTCAAATTAAACTTTTTCCATTTCAAATTAAACCTCAGCCAAGAAAAAGATTTATTTTAGATTTTTATTGAATTATTAATATTTAATCGAAAAGTATTACATATTTCTTGTGTAAATAGCTGTTTGAATAAAATATATTAAAACTAATATTACTAGTTAGAACTAGATGAATCCCATCGAAGAAGTTTTTTCAAAAGTCAAGTTAATTGCGAGAAATATGCTAGCTGATCCTGATGCAAGCGCTGATTTAAGGAACATTAGTACATTATCAAGGAATCTATAACGTATTATGTATTAGAGTGTTTTTTTTTTTGGTTTTTAAAAAATGTTATTTTGATTTACCATTTCTATTGAAAATGTGGTGTAAACTAGCCAGTGTAAACTAGTGCTATTAGTTTTTATATATTTTATTCAAACAGCTTTTTACACAAGAAACATGTAATACTTTTCGATTACATGTTAATAATTCAATAAAAATCTAAAATAAATCTCTTTCTTGGCTGAGGTTTAATTTGAAATGGAAAAAGTTTAATTTGAAATGGAAAAAGTTTTTTTTGAAATGGAAAAAGTTTAATTTGAAATGGAAAAAGTTTTATTTGAAATGGAAAAAGTTTTTTTTTTGAAATGGAAAAGTTTAGTTTGTTTTGGAAAAAGTTTAATTTGAAATGGAAAAGGTTGAATTTGAAGTTAAAAACCTGTATAATCTTAGAAATCTTGGTTTGATGGCAAAATTATTTTGTATGAAGGCCGAAAATTTAAAACTAACTATGCAGTTCTATTATCAATACCCGAAATAAGATGAAACCATGCTCTATGGGCAGGTATTTCTTAAAAAAACTATCACAGTGATATTTTTGATTACCAAGCTTAGCAATTAGGTACATGTATTCCAATAAAATTTTATAGGGAGGGATTTTTCTTTATTTTGTATGACGAGATATACTTATTATTAGTTTTTTTCTTCAACTTGGACGGTGTATTATAAACAATAAAATAACATTAAATTGAAAGAATTAAATATGAATTTCATGATTAGATACACTGAGAGAAAAATGTGTTAAAATTAAATGAAATTGTGTTCATATCTAACGAATTTGTTTTTGAAATAGAGCTTGAAACAAATTCATTAAAATTAAACACAACTGTATTTAAATTTAAATTCAAAACAAAAGTTTTTGTTTTTAAAACAATGTTTTTGTTATGAAAAACAAATTTAAAACAAAAATTTTAAAATTTAAAATAAATATTTTAAAGCATATTTTCGATGCCATTTTTTTAGCTTTACCGAGTTTTTAACATCAGATGCACAGACAGCTACCCTCGGGACCTCCGAATGTTAACTCCATTCGATGAATTATACATTTGATATATTTTAATATTTAATTAATTAGTTCTTATTTTATTGTATGTTCGTTATTTTTCAAACCAATTCAAAAAATTCAAAAATTTTCATTGTATTCAAATTTTTGTTTGTTTTTTCAAAGAAATAATGAGAGAAAATAAAAAAAAGAAAGTAGTTTATAGGTAGCTGAAAATTAAACACACTTGTTTTAATTTTTGTTTTGTAGAAACGCAATGGCGTTAAATTTCTATTTCAAAATTTTTTGTTTAATTTTAAAGTATGTTTTTTTTCTCAGTGTACAAATATATAAGATAGTAGTTTTATAATTCTTAAAACACATATTAAATAATTTATTGAAGCCAAACAGGTTGCTACAACAACAATGTTCTTTGCAGAACAAACCGAGCAGACTAGACCATGGTTTCGTCGGACGCTACTCCGACTCATCAGTAGTCTCTGTGGTTTATGCAGTCCACTAACTTTGATAAGTTAATAAGCTTAACTGCAGTAAAACCAAAACGGAATCACCCAAAAATCTTTTCACTTATCAAGTAGTGTTTTTCTACTCTTTTGCTAGTTGCAAAATTTCAAAAATTGACTACTTTTTTTAAGAATTATAAAACTAATATAAACAATTAAAATGCCACAATTTTTTTAAGTCAATAAGATAGTTAGTTTAATTAAAAAAATTTTAAAACCAGCTTTTATTTATTTAAAAACTGTCTGACATTAAAATCATCTCAATTAAAAAATTATTATATATTTTGCGCCTGGCGGAAGTTTTTCGGCAACTGTAAAATTAAACTGGTATTCTTTAAAGCAATTTTATTAGTCGCTGATAATTAATCCAGATCAGATTTAGGAGATGTAAGACGTTGTTCTAATATAATTTACTGAATTTTACTAATACTATAAAATTTTCAACAAAAATGGTTTGAAGTAGTTTTTCCTTAGTATATAGGTCCTGAAAAAAATATCTTTAAAATTTTTATTTTTATATTTTGAGTGATTGATATTTATTTTCCTGTCCATAGGATTTGACCAATTTCGAAATGAAACTGTTCGACATTCGCGATGACTATGAGTTTTAAGTCATATCTCACAAACTTGAGATAAGTCAGGTCTATAAATCTTCATTATTCAAAATGTGTAATACTAAAAATAGGTTCATGAAATAGATCATGAAATTTTCATCAAATTTTTAATTTTTCGTTTCTCATATTAGATGTGCTTTTTGTATGTTTTATGAGTTTTTGACGTTAGATTTGTATTCAGTGAACTTCTAACCCTCGTTTGCACATATTTTACATAAATGTCAAAGTAAAACGCATTATAGGCATGATAATAATTGTTTTCCTTTTTTTTCCTGATAATCAAGTACAATTGTCATCATTACTTACATAGGTACCAACGCGATCAACTCAATTTAAAAATTGGTCAAAATAATAAAATCAAGATAGATGCCTCTCGCATATATTTTTTAAAATCATATTATATTTATAAATTTTATAACACATTTAATGCATAAAGGTTTAAAAAAAATTATCGGAAATATCTATGAAACTGCTGTAACGATGGCATTTATACCTAACTTGGTATTTTTAAGAAATAAGTTGGGTCATAATGATAAAAAAAAGCAATTTTCGTGACAACTATTTATTTTTGTATGACCATTATTCAATTAGAAACTTTCTTATTAGGCACTTTTTAACCAATTTAAATCTATGGTTTTTTTAGAATTCAGAAATTTTGAGTTTTCCTCTGAAAACATATAAATATTTTATATTTTCATCAGTTCTCCTTTTAAAAAAATATATGAATATTTGGTTGTTCTTGTATGATTTTCTCAAATTTTTTAATTTCTTCGCAACAAAATATTTGTCAGTACTTTCATGCAACAAAAAAATTAATGTAGCGAGCGAAATTTCACTGAAACGAACAGAGTACTAGGATTAAGGAAAAGCACTTTTAAAAACTTCCCAAAAATTTGTTTTTATTTTTGCATATTCTGAATGGTTGAGGATCTAGAATACCGTTGTTAAAGAGTTTTTTCATTATCATACTGCAAAATATCATATTCATATTTAGATAAAAACCTAGATAGCGCTATTTTACATGCTATACACCCGTTTTGCCGGAAAAATGGTCAAATAGCGAGCACCATTGCATATTTTTTAATACAAAGAAAATAAAATAAAGTTCAAAACACAACAGCAATATTTAAGCAGATTCTTCGTTTTTATCGTCTCAAATTGTCAAAATTTCCACACTTTTTTTTGGTCACTTTTGGAAAACTCAGCGTAATTAAATTGATATTTGAGTTGGTTTAATGGAATGTTTAATATGGTAATACTAGATGGTACCCGGCCCGTTGCTGCCGCCCTTGACCAATACCAGTTCCAGTTTGCCAATGAAAGGATCAACAAATAGTAACTACGCTCTGAGTTTCAATACTCTGTGATCCAAAGCTGTGATTCCAAAATTATGAAATATAAAAAATTGTCTTTTATAGGCAGAGCTACACCCCTTGTCCAATACCCGTTCTAGTTTTCGAGTATTTCCGACTGTTAGGATATCACCAAAGGGATTCAATTTAAAAAAGATGTCTTATATGGGCAGAGTCACATCCATTGTATACTGCTTGTTTTGTTTTCAGGACATCGCCAAATAGTAACTCAATTATGAGTAAAAATTTACTGTGACTTTCATTTGCATAGCTATTCTGTATCGAAAATTTAATTTACATGGGCAGAGCCATGCCCCGTTTTCAATGTTCGCGTCTGTGTCATAGTTGCAAGACCTGGCCAACCAGTTACTTTATTCGATAGCAAACAATTGAAATGTGTGGGTGGTATCATGCCCCACTTTTCAAAGATCGATGAAATTTGACAGAAGGAGGGCACGAATAAATAGTAAGTTCGTACGCAGTTTCATTGATGTGCAATTTAAAGAAGAAAGTAAAACCGAAAATTGGATATCTTGAAAAAGTGCCACGCCCCTCGTGGGTAGGAGGTTAGGATATATCGCACACTAAATACAAAACAGTCACAACTCAAAAACCATGACTTTTCAGGAGATGCGAAAAATATAACCCTTTGGTTGAAACTGCAAAGTAAAAGCAATTTTCATTTAAACACAAAAGCTTCATTCTTCCATTTGATGAAGAAAATAATGAAAAAGATAGTGAGATAAGTATTTTGTGACTTGATTTATGACAAAAAGTCGATATGAAAAAATTTTGAGTTCTGACTGTTTTGTATTTAGTGTGCGATATATATAAAAATAATATATAAAAATCTCGTGTCACGGTGTTCGTGTTTGAACTCCTCCGAAACGGCTGGACCAATTTTAATGAAAGTTTTTTTTTATATTTAGTAGGTGTGAGAATAGATCGTAAAATATTTTTCATGGGGGCGTGGCACTTTTTCAAGCAAATACATGTTCGATTTTACTTTCGTTCATAAAACGCACATAAATGAAACCCGTTATAAACTTACTGTTGCCACGTCTCTTTCTGTGAAGTTTGAACGATCTTTGGAAAGGGGGCATGGCACCGCCCATACAATTTAACTTTTTGATATCGAATAGATTTGGAACTAGATGTCTTATAGCAATGAAGTTCAGTATGAAATAACTGATTGGTCAGGTTTTTCAATTATAAAAAAGTCTCGGGCATTGGAAAACGGGGCATGGCTATGCCTATACAACTCGAATTTTCAATAAAACAAATTGCTATGGAAGTAAAACTCATATAACATTTTAACTGAAGTTAATGAAGTTACTATTTGGTGGTGTTTTACTACTGGAAGACTAGAATGGGCATTGTATGTGGGGTGTGGCTCCACCCATATAATATACATTTTTTAAATTAAATCATTTTTGGGTATTGGACAAGGTGTGTGGCTCCACCCATAAAATAAAATTTTGTATATTTAATAGCATATTTAATAGATAAAGTAAGTAAGTAAGTATATTTAATAGCTTTGGAAATAATGGTCAAAGAATATTGAAACTCAGAGTGGAGTTACTATTTGTTGATGGCCTTCTATTGACAAACTAGAACAGGTATTGGACAAGGACGGCAGCAACGTGCCGTGTACCAGCTAGTATTAGATAAAATTTTATGCTCGTGTTGCACTCAATTTTGATGAATTAGGAGTAACACACAAAGAAGTACATTTTTTTACATATTTAAAATCTGTTTTTTCTATATAGTGTAATGAAACGTATTCTTTTTGTATGACTTATTACTAAAAAATACTTTTTTAACATATTAAAATAACTAAAAATTTACCTTGTATTTTTATTCCAGGGAGGACGAGTACGCTTTACATCAAATCGCGAGAGCACGGGTGTTATTTCACTTCGTTCCGCTGGAGACATTTCGCTGCCACAGAGAGGACCACCTCGACGCGGTCTAATAGTACCACAGCAGCCACCCAATCCACCAACAATAATTCCACTCACACATGCCAGGTAAGATAGCAACAAAACGTATACAAAAAAATAACTATCCAACATCCGAAATTGTATTTTAATAAAGCCCACGCACAAAGAATTTCTGAATTTCTTATGCATGGCTTGTAGCATTAACCAGATTTTATGGCTGCCAAGACTTAAATTGATTTTGCTTAAACTGTTTTTTGCTAACGCTACGAGTTTATTAGAAATTCCAAGTGCAGGCAATTTATTTGCTTGCGGCTTGACATAAGGATGAGCTTAAGGCCATGAAGTGCCTCAAGTTGTTGGCAAAAATTTACCTGAAGAAAATATTATGTGTTTATGTAACAAATCAAGGGTTCAATTGTGTTGAGAGAATTCAATCCTTTTGCTAAAAGGGATAATCAAGTTTATTTTGCGTGTTGGCGAGTAAACAACAAAAAGGAAACAAACACTTCAGCCAGGCTTAATACATGCTGGCACACACACACACACACACTCCCACATGCAAGCACATACAAACGCATATCTATTTATAAACGTTATATCCGTGAAACATTTAGAAAAGTTGAAGTTTTTATAGAAAATATTTGATGTTTGCATTTGTAGTGGTAGTGTTATGTGTATATATATCTATGTTTGTATGTTTTTGTAGTCAAAACACACAAAGCGCATATACATATGTCGGTCTATACTATGCAATATTTGTTAGCAACACTTACAACAACTTGAACAAAATGAGCCATAAAATGTTTGTGTTTTGCACAATATCGATTTTTACTTTTTTTTTTCAACATAGCTAAATGAAATAAAACACGAACAACAACAACATCATTTATTGCATCCTTTCATCTAGCTTGCTGCTATATAGTATGTTATATAGTTGATGTTATTGTTGTTGTTGTTGCTATTTCTATTTGTTTGTGAATTTTATGCGAAACGATAAGCACAATTTTGTTGAAAACCAACATTTGTATAGAAACGGAAATAACCACTACACGCACATACACACATAAACGCACACACACACTCGCACACACTCGCACTTGAATAAAGGCACAAAATTATTCTCCTGACATTTGTAATAAAAAATTTGCCAATTTCATGTGTGGCTGATAAAATTGGAAATTTGTGTGTGAATTTTTTATTGTTTACTATCAAACTGGCAGCGTTTACAGCCAAACGACTATCTTGATGTATGAGTAACTTTTATTATAATTGCTTTGCTGGATGCATACAAAACTTGGAATCTAAAATAAAACCCTTTTTATGAAAATTAATGCTTGTCTACAAGCAGCTTCTAGATGTGAATACATAAATAGTACTCAAATGACGTTAAATATATATATTTTCATAGAGTACAAAGAATCTGTGCTTGTATAACAGCTGACCCTTATATCTCTAAAAAGATCTTAAGCGATTCGTAGGCATCAAGTTGGCTCAATAAAACATCCTTTTGTTCATTCAACTGAAAGCATTTTTAAGAAGCGCAATATTTTTGGCAGATTAGAATGTACTAAGCTTTGATTGTTTGTATCTGTTTATATACTGAGAAAACTATATATTAAAAACTGGCAGAAACGTGTTACCTTTGAAAACGTTTAACCCAGATTTTGCACCTCTAACGTGTACTTTCATATCAAAAACGGTCATTTTGAAATGAGCTTCTTAAACGTTCGTTTGATTTTCTATAATATTTATTTTTAAATGAGCTTTGAAAACATTCGAATTGCCTCGAACGTACACATATTAGATGAAATAGAATCACTCTTTATGCAGTTCAAGCTACGTCGAGCTTATTGGAGTCCAAATTTAATAGCCTTTTGTCCAGGGGTCAATGCCTGACGAAACCAAAACTTTTTTTTTTTATTTTAAAATACAATAAATTGTTGATATAGAAAAAATTCCATACATTAGATTATTTTAAATATTGAAAACGCAAACTTTTTCGATATTATTTCTGCCCAAGTAGTAAATAAAGCATTTGACTTAGAATCTCAATTATTATTAAATTAATACTTTTGATACTAACACATTCAGGATGCGAACCTACGCCGTCTGCATGTCAGTTAAGCTAACTTCAACTAAGATATTGATAACGATAAGTTAATTGTAGCAAAACATATTCAAAAACTGCTCATTTTAAATAGTGTCAGAATATCTTGACAAAATCTTTAATTTTTTATATTTTTTTCTGAAATTCAAAATGACTAAGCAGTTGAGTTGATTAATTTTTTAACAAACAATTGATACACAACATTACGAATGTTGTCTTTTGTTGTCTTTCCGAGCCCAGTTAAGAACCGAGAGATTTTTTTAACTTTTCTTTTAATATTACGAAAAGAGTATGACGACTATTTGACATATTCACATAAGCGGAGCCAAAGGAAAAGTTTCGGGGGCTTAACACCTCTCTTCCAAAAATTATTGTAGTACCACTCAAAATAGCACTAATGCGATCCAAAAAAAAAAAATTGCAGAAAACAGAAATTGTTTCAAAAAGTCCCTATCACTTTCTAGTCGGTGTCCGGTCATATTTAAATTTTAATCCGGCTTGAACCGGATACGATTTGAGTTATCTTTTCAACTTCTTGCATGGCACCAACTAAAGCAACTTGAAATATTTAAAAAAAAAATTAATTTAAAAGTAAGACAAAACAAGAAAGCCTGAATTTGAGGAAAATCGGTTAAATCCAGCTCTTTAGAAATAATCCAAAGAACTTCCTCTTAAATTGTTATATTTCGTCATTTTTTAAACATCTTTAACCCAAACTCTGCACAATTAAGTTTATAGCAGTGATGATATGAGATCATTTTCGAGAGTCCTTTTTTATAAAGACAAATAGTACTTTTTTATTGTTTACGGTACTTTTTATTAAGTAATTATATGTTTATAAATACATAATAAAGAAATATAGAATGGACGTATCACATAATATATCAAAATAGTGTTTTTTGCATTATATATTAGAATACCCTCCATGAAACCAAGAAAACTGAAATATGATTTTAAATACTGAATTCTTACGATTTTCAGTACAATTTGCATTAAATAACTTTTAATTCCATAACACTGTATGAAGTTAAAGTTATGGAATGTATCGTATTTTCATATAAAATTATGGAATTATGATTTGCGTCCATTCTCTATTAATAAAACCAATGCTTTTTTTAATTTTATTATCTTTATCACATAAAAAAAAAAAACAAAACAACAAATTGGCCATTTCAGCCCTTGAAAGGACTTTGACCGAGCTTCTTATGATCAATTGTGTTGTGTGTGTTATTAAATTTTTGCACACAATTGACCGAGAACTGGACCTACATGTTTTATGCCGACTCCGAACGGCTAAAGTTTATGTTCTCAAGAAGCTTTACATGGCATTATTTACTCTCTGAGGTTTGCCATTGTCTGCAGAGAGGTGGTGACCGATCAGAAAAATTTTTTATTGAAAAAAACTTTTCGCCGCGGCTGGGGATCGAACCCGGGCTCCGAGCATGCTAAGCCACACACTTAACCTGTATGCCACGGTCACCACGGTCTTTATCACATAAACGAACAAAAAATAATATGGCTTTCTTTCAGAACCTATTTAATATGTATACACACATACACTTATATATGTTTTCTTTTAAGTAGTTTTAGTGTCGTAATTATGACAATAGCAATTTTTAGATTTTATTAAATCCCTTGTTTGTAAGAGTGTTGCCCACGTAGATATTGACAAACGATTACGACACTTGGTCTTAATTAAATTTTGATTAAAAAAATTCTCTCAACGTTGCCAAAGAAGTGGGGAATTGATAAGATACCATGGGTAATTCTGAAAATTTTTGAAAACATATTTACATTCAGCACAGTTTTTATTACCTCCACTTCAGCCCAGAATTCAGAAATAGTCGAATCTTTAAATTTTTATTTTTCAATTGCTCATAATATGACAGCGCCCTGTATTCTGTATTGATCGACTCTGCACTTAAAAGATCTTGTTCTGGGAACATTTTTAAAATCATCTCCAAAATGCTGGTTTTTTCACCATGTAAAACGTGACTGGACGAGAATTATGGTATATTTTGGCAAGAAGTTTATGACTTCATTTTCAAAACTGATTTTTATTTCAACTCTAAACAAAATTTCAAGTAATCTTTAATATTAGTTTTAAACTCAGCAACTTATCAGCTGGTGTCTTCTCCGTTATATAGTAAGCCCTTAGAATACCCTTAAAGTAAACAAATCAATTGTCATTGTCAAAATAAAATAAGCTAATGGCCCAGTTAAACATTTTTGGCATGCTCATTGTCATATACCGGTGAAGATTTTGGTGCTGATACTATTAGTTTACTTCTTGTTTTGTTTGTTCTGTGCTTGGAGTTAAGGAGTTAAATATGAGGAGTTAAATATGAAAATAATAGTAAAAATATAAAATGTAAAAGTTCGAGGGTACTTTTTTCGGCAAGAAGGTACTTGGGTACTTTTGTAGAGTCAATAGTACTCAAAAAAGTACTATTCCACTCAAGATATCATTCCTGGTTTAAAGTAAAGTCAATGTGATTCCTTAAAAAAAAAATAATTTCGATTGACTTCCGAAATTGGAGAAAAAATTGACAATAATAAATTTTTCATGGTATTCCATCGTAAGGCCGATGTTGATTTTGATTTAAACACAAATTATTTAAGAAATTATTGTCATTTCCTTTTATTATGATAATATTGGTATGGTTTAATTATGTATAAAACACAATATCGGCCAAATGGCAGCCACGAACTCGAAGGCGCACCTCCATCTGATGATTCAAATTTTCGATGACGCAGAGGCATGACACAGTGTAACATTTTGGAGGTCATGGAACTCAAAGAACTTTCAGACTGCTGTTCCTTAAAGTTAGGGACGTAAATAGAAAAACCCTATCGAGAATTTGCTAGTTTCGGTTGAAACTTGATTGTTCAAATCAAAGGTTTTTTTGTCACGGCTATATCTCGTAAGCTATTTAGAATTTTGTTTTCCTGTCTTCAGCAAAGTTGTAGCTATTGGCAAGGAAAATAAAAGCTCAGTGCAAACTTACCCAATAAAACTTCACCGAAGCCTTAAAATCGCAAAATTGGAAAAAAGGCACTTGTTATTTTTACCAATTTTGGTCCATAGCTCTCAAACCGTTTTGAATTTTGGCAAACAATATAAAAGGAAATTGAAGGCAAGCAAAAACTAAACAACTATTTACAACATGTCAACTGCGTCCGAGTACTCCTTGATACTGTTTTGGCCCTGAAAATATGACATATTTTCATAAATAACCATATTACCATCCATGCGTGAAAAAATCAATGCATAATTATGATTATATTATTATAATATTAATTATTATCAACGAAAATAGAACAAAAGCTATAAATTTCTTCAAAATAAAATTTATAACTCAAAAATATATTGAAGTCGTGTATGTTTAATCGTGAAATTCCAAGCATGGATGGTAATATGGTTGTTTATGAAAATATGTCATTTCATGAAACTGATTTTGAACATTCATTAGAAGATTATGAATATGAATATAAAAAAACGATTTTAGAGAACATTTCATGCACTATTTTCGTGGCAAGGAATTCAAACGATTTTTTTCAAATTCTGGCTTTTAGTTTTATCCCAAGGTTCAGAAATTAAGCGTTTTTTTACTTTCGGAATTGAGCATTATTAGTACTCACCAAGAGACGATTTTTAAGGCTTGTGCCAGCCAATTGGCTATTTTAACAACAAAGTCAGGTATGGATGAAAAGAATAATTTAATTTTTGCTATCTCATTTGGGACCAGAGTAAAAATGAAACTGTTTTAGCACAATCCTTACAACCTTCGTACAACTGCCGAACAAAAAAAAAATTCGTAAAACGGCATACAACTGACGCTTGCAAAACATTTTGGCCGTGCCTAAACAACGCTGAGGCTATTCACCTTCTGTACGGACAAAAGTTCCTGACAGTGATCGTTTTAAATTTTTTTTTTTTGAAAAAAAAATTCCTTGCCATGCCTGAAAGAGTTGACTACACAGGTAGTCATTGAAACTTTAATGGATTCCATTTTTAAGTACATTTTTTTTTTAAGACGAACTCAATTTATATTGATGATGATGAGAAATGGATTCATTACGATAACCTTTAGCGCTAAAAACCATACGGGCTAGGCTGCCCGGAAATACGCAAAAATTGACGCCAAAGCCCAATTTACACAGCGACAAGGTCCTTTCCTATGCTTGGTCTCTGTATTTGGTCACAGGGCATCACAGGGATCACAGGGCAACTCACTGTACTCAATTGATGTTTTTGAATCGAGCATTGAAGCTTGTGACATGGTGGTGACCGTGGCATGCAGGTTAAGTTTGTGGCTTAGCAAGCTCGGAGCCCGAGTTCGATCCCCAGTCGAGGTGAAAAGTTTTTTTAATAAAAAAATTTTTTCTGATCGGTCACCACCTCTCTGCAGACAATGGCAAATAATGCCATATAAAGCTTTTTGAGAACATGAACTTTAGCCGTTCGGAGACGGCATTAAACATGTAGGTCCAGGTCTCGGTCAATTGTTGAAATAGCCAATTAGTGTGTGTGTGTATTGAAGCAAAAACGTCTAGAGTGCGATCAAAGTCACAACAAGGTAATTTTGCAACAAGATAACGCTCGGCCACATGTTACGCAGCCGGTCAAAACATGCCTTGAAACGCTGAAATGGGAAGTCTTACCCCTTCTTTTTGTTTTCTTTGATGACGCATGACCTTGAGGATCAGCACTTTCACTCTTTTAAAATAAACTAAATCTTCTCATGGCTTTATATAAAAGAGACCTTTTTTTTAAGACTAAATTAAAAACTCTCAACTTTTTTGGGTTAAAGTTTCACTTATTCCGTGTGTAGAGGCCACACACATATTTTTTTCATAAAAAGGCTCCCAGAGAAAAATTTTTTGCGGCCCTTAAAACTATAGGACGGCGCTGGTATGATCACAACGGAGCTTACATTTTAGGGTATTCAAATAGTTTTTACACTGAAAAAGAATATTTCAACAAAAAAAAGTTTTCACAAAAAAATATTTCATGACAAAACTGAAATCTTGGTTTGTAAAAGATTTGCAAGTTTGCGTAAAATTTTTTGTAGTGTACAAAACTTTTTCAAATGTAGAACAAAAATGTCATTTTTAGTCCAAGTCACAAACTCAATATAATAAAAATCTTTATGTTTTAAGGTTATTTTAAGAAGGCGCATATTATATAATTATTTTATTTTTTTATGTAATGTAAAAAAAAAATCCAATACATACTCTAAAAATCGGAAAACGTAGCGAGATCTTTGTTTTTTCATATTTTTGGGATTATTTCATTTTCTCACCATTGCATATATACAAATAAATTCCATTTTCAAATGAATGGTATAAGTTGTCATAATTCTTCAGGTGTCAAAATTTATACTTTAATAGTTTACATAAAAAAATGTACCAGTCGTTGCTCAAAATGGTGTCGTCTGAAATGTCATCGTTTCAAATTAACGACAACATTAATATTACTTAGCCGATTAGCCGATATCAAATATGGGCATCTCCTAATGGCACGGACGCGACATTCGCACGGTTTTAATTACTCGATAAACAAGAAAGATACAAAATGAGCCGATATGTATTTTAAGTGTTCTAACGCGATGAAATAGTGCTTCATTTTATAAAAATATTGGCGAGATTTAGTACAAAGTAAAAGGCAATCATTCAATGGAACGGACGCGACAAAAAATAGAAGTTTTTTTAAGCTCGTATAGAAATATGTAAAATTTAGCTAATTTTGAGAACTTTTTTTTATATATAAAATACATGTTAATGGAGGTCAAAGGATAACTATTCTTCGTAGACTTATGAAATATTAGAATTATCTCTTCCCTTTTTTTAAATAGATATAGCACGAATACGGACGCGACATCATGGACGCGACAAATTTTTTCAACAGTAGTAAAATACAGTAAATATGTTCATTATAAATTTTAATAAAAATACATCATAATAAGTTAAATTTAAGTTACATAGCAGTAATTCTAATCAAAATAAAAAAAAACAGACAGGCTGTGTCAGAGACACGGCCATCACATTAGACGTAGAATACGTAGTCTAAGTGGTACACTGTTAAAGAAAATGGAAAATAAATAAAGTAAAATAAATAATATGCTTAGGACCAGAAGAAGAAATAACATTATATACATAATTGTAATATAAAATAGCATAATGTATAATAGTATAATAATAATAAATAATAGGATAATAAAATAATACATTCCTTGTACAATTGGTTTTTGTTATATTTTTTGTTATATTTATGATAAATGTTTATTTATGATAACGATAAGAAGAAGAAACCAAACAGCAAGGCAAAAGAATTGTTATTTAGGTTTTTTTGTTGTTGTTGCTTTCTTTTAGGAAATAATAGCGAAATGCAAAAAAACTAAAACAAAAACAAAATGTATGCACAAAAATTTAAGTGAAAAAATATACTTGCTCACCTTCAAATGATAAATAGACCCACTTACACCTTTTCAATCGCAATGGTACACCCTTCAAATGAAAGATGAACTCTTCTATTTTACTGAAAAAATGTTCATCCATTTTCTTGGAGCCGATTTCGAGTTATGAAGGATTCAAAAAAAAATCCTAATTTTTTGCACATTTTTTGCGTGAAAAACGACGATTTTTTATAAAATCACAAACAAATCATATACTATATTATGTATTGTATTCTATTTTATCAATTTAGCTATAATCCAGACATTTCTAGTATATATGAACGTTTTTATAGCGATTTAAAGTTGGAAAAATGCATAAAGTTTGAGATGGTTTTGAAGAAAAAATAGAAAAGTTTGCACACAGAATTATAAAGATATATAAAATTTGAAGTTTAGTTACTATTAAATGAAACTATTAAATGACTATTAAATGAAATTTGTTTGAAGCAAATCGGTCGATTAGTTTCTTCACAATAGCCAATTTCGTGAAGCTCCAAAACTGCAATTCAAATTTTTCATACATGGTGCCCTAATATCGAAAGGTAAGACGTATTCTACGTCAAAAAAAATAAAGTTAAAAGCTGTCAGAGTACTTTATTTTAATGTTTTTCTTCACTTTTGGTGGACCTTTTTAGTGAGATGCCCATATGTGTCAATAGTTATCAATATTGACAACGCCAATACAAATTCGTGGACATCAATTTTAATTGTTTAGATACTGACTGACAACCACAATAAGGTTGAATATGTAAAACGTTCGTTGCTGTTCCTAACATTTTTCGTTTTAATTTAGGTTTTTTTAAATAAACTTCTTAATTTTTGTTTGACGTTAAATGTTTTGGAAATATTCATTTTATCCTTCTTTATCATTGAGAAACATTCGCTGCTGTTTTCTAAAACCTTTATTTTTACTTATGTATTTTAAAATATGCGTGAATTTTACCTACATATTTATGTTTTTTTCGGTGTAGCTTTTTGAAAGACAATTTCATGAAATGACATTTTTGAATGATTCACTAACGTGATAGGAGCAATTAACCCAACAATTTAAATTTTTGGAGATGTAGAATTCACTAGAAAATACAGTTATTGATTATTTATTGATTTATTTTACAACATAAACTTATTACTTGTTACGTTAAAAATATTCTTAATATATCACGATTTAGTTAGTTAGTTAGTTATTTAGAGAACTCAAGAGCCGCCCTCTTCTATCTCTTCTGTTGATACACAATTCCATCACATTCCTAACGTTAAATATAGATATTAGTTGTATTTGTATTGTTTTTTTTTTCCAATAATATTTCGTGCAGCACCTTCACCTATACAGGATCAACACATTCAAAAGTTGCGAAAGTATTTTTTTATTGCTACGTTCCAAACATTCATTCATCCATTATAACCGAAACTACAAAAGTTTCGCATTTTTAATACGTTGCCCGTCAGAATGCGTACGTGTGGAAATAAGGATACGAGCCAATTTTGATTGAGTATGTGTTGGTTGGTCGTTTCGTTCACGTGATTGAATGGCTTAAAGAAAGAATTGGATGGCATTATGAAGAGACCCAAACCGATAGAAATTTTCATTAGTTTTATAAATGGGTGTGGGAGCTGGTCGGTTGCTTGGTTTTTGTGCTCTGTGTATGTGTGCAAAACGGAGGTATCAATATGATGTTCAGTATTTTATTCGATGATGATTTTTATTGTTGCAAATAATGTTATTTGCTTTTGGCTTGCTGCTGCGTCAAGATAAGAAAATGGTTCATTTTTTTTTCTTCAAGTCATCCTTTTCAACGTTTTCTTCGTTTAGTTTTGCCTTTGGATTCTATTTTAATCCTTTCTTTTACCTCTTTCAACGAACGGTCACTCAACTGACACTGCAGTGAAGTGTGATGGACGCTCATATACAAACACACAACCACACAACTATACAAATGCCTCAACTGACCGGCAGACTTGACAGCTATTAAAAAAGCCAATGAGTTGTTTAACCTTTTGATTTGTTAGTTTTGGCTTTTGCTGGTTGGTTCTTTTCATTTGAAGTCTGGTGTTGTGGGGTTCGATATGGTTCGATAGGTAAGGCAGCACTTTTGGAATCTTAATGCTGTTTTTCGATTTTCATTTGCTTTGTTAACATGCTGTGAGTTTTTTTGGCTTTATATAAAAATAATTTGTAGTATTCACTGCAGTTTAATGTAATTTTTTTTTATTTTATTTCAGATCACATGATCGCGAAAGTGGTGACTATGCTGGCTCTATATCAGATCTTCAAAGTGTAACATCTCGTTTAAGCACAGTATCGGTAAGTAAATTCCTTTGGTTTTTTTAAGTATTTTTTTAAGATTTTGTATACTTTTGCTATGACATAATGTTCCATCAACAGTGAATAAAAATAATTTAAAATAACTTTTTTCTTTCTTTGTTATGTTTTGTTGCATTCTTTTTGCCAAATAAAAAGTAGATAATAATTTTTCTAGTTGGCCTTAACTCGAAGCTTTCATCGAATAAAGTAAAAGTTTGCAACTTTTTAGCATTGATTTAAAGTTCATTGAAACCAAATGTTACGCAGGCAACTTTTTCCAAAAAAAAAATCTTTTTGCTATTTTTATGTTTTTATTTTGCCCGTCTGACTTTGTCTGCAATAATAAACATCGATGCCGATTCTCGACTTCTAAATTGATTAACTACACTTAAAAAACAAACTTCTGAAACTTTTTTCCTTTCTCTAACTTTGGCTTCAGCCAACAACAATTCCCACAGCGTCAATTCGGACTTTGTACGTAAAGTGAAAAACTTGAAAGCTTCTAAAACTTTGCACTGCGTTACTATAGCGTAGCAGTAGTGTTGGTGTTGCAATTATTTTTTTTTCGACAACAACAAAAAAAAACAATAGCAATATACAGACAAGTGTTGCTAACATAAAATACAAATATTATTATTTTCTTACAATTTTTTAGTAAATATTATTGAGCTATATTTGAAGAAGACGAATTAACACATTTTAAAAACTCTTTCTTTTTTTTTTAATTAATTTCTATGTTGTTTTGTTGTTTTTTTACAGATTGGCACTAACAACTGCACAGCACGCTATCGCACACTAAGCGGAGGCATCGGCGAATCGCCCTCACTCTCACCAAGTCCTTCATCTGATTACGAGGATATAGCCGCAACGCGCGGTCTTCCACCGATACTAGCGGCCAAGAGCAAAAAGAACGGCATCGCACACAAGGCCAACACCATCAGCCAAAAAGCAACGGTACATCATGTAAGTTAATTACCATTATTTATGCACAGCCATAAAAAGCGGATAATGGTCAGTGCAACGGGGTGCAAAAGCGTTGGTGATTAGAGGCATGTATGGGGGAGAAAAGATGAAGGAGACTTGTGGTAGCTTTTATAGCTAAAGTTGAAAATTGCAATTTACAATTGCAAATCTCTAAATCACAAAGTTTATACAGCAAATGCAAAACAGGAGATTTAGTCTGACTCATGTGGATAGAAAATGTACGAGGCATGGTAATTGTTGAGGATTCCTCGCAGACTGGGAATCACATGCAATCAAGTTGGTATGAAAGCATTTAGCTGATTAAGTGATGAGCTTGGTACTGTGTTATTGCCATCCAAATGGGAAAAAGGGAATTCTGAAAAAAGTTTTTTAAAAATTAAAAAAAAAATTATTAGGATGCAGACTGAGTTCAAAATTCCTGAAGTGCCAGAACCTAAAGCATATTATCATACTTAGACTCAATTAATTTAAGAAAAAAAATGCTTCAAGGGTTTCTTAATATGTAGATGCTTTTGTGAAAAATTAGTTTTATTATTAGTTCAGTCAAGAGACCGTGGTGATCGTGGCATGCAGGTAAAGTGTGTGGCTTAGCATGCTCGGAGCCCGGGTTCGATCCCCAGCCGCGGCGAAAAGTTTTTTTCAATAAAAAATTTTTCTAATCGGTCACCACCTCTCTGCAGACAATGGCAAGCCTCAGAGAGTAAATAATGCCATGTAAAGCTTCTTGAGAACATGAACTTTAGCCGTTCGGAGTCGGCATAAAACATGTAGGTCCAGTTCTCGGTCAATTGTGTGCAAATATTTAATAACACACACAACACAATTGATCATAAGAAGCTCGGTCAAAGTCCTTTCAAGGGCTGAAATGGCCAATTTTTGTTTTGTTTTTTCAGTCAAGAGAAATTAGCAATACCAACCGCTCTCTTAGTGTGCTTTGTTGTTCGTATTCGTATTTGTAGCTTTTGCAGTAGTCATAGACAGTGTTGCCAGATTTTCGGAGAGCTCATTCCCGTTTTTTGCATGCATTTCTGAAAATTTTTTCCGTTTTTCACTTCACGTTTTCCTGTTTTTTCCCCTTTTTTAAAAAGTATGTATAAATATGAAAATGAGAGAATAATTACAATTCATTTTGTTTCTGAAGTGTTTTATCTCATTTAATTCAACAATACGTCAACAAATGAATACTATATACAAAAATAATAATAACTAGTTAAAAATATGACTTAAAATACATCACATTTAGTTATTGTACATTTTACTTCAGTGTAACTGCAAACACTCTTTTTGTATTTCTAAGTTTATGTAGTTTTGATTTTTCATTAGAGTTTTTGTATGTAAAATACATACCACTTAGGTATGGTTGTCGAACGGATTTCTTGTTTTATTTCTATTTAAATTTATGGCAGAAAAAGCTCTGTCAGCACATGCGCCGCTATGCAGTTTTATCCGCAAATTTCATATTTAAAATATGTTGCCAGAAATCTTGCACGTTTTGGGTAAATTTGATATATCAATATTTCTTAGTGACCTATATTCTAAGTCAATATCATTCAATTAAGATTTTTTCAGGAAAATATGAACACAATGGAATTAATGAAGCATATGTCTTATTTTTTAAACTAAAGGATTTACAAATCAAAAAAGTTAAAATGTTCCATCTTGGCCCGAAAACTGAAAATTTTTTAAAATTTCAAGGCATGCAGTTATGAAAAAGTTTCTGCAGTTTACTTTGAATAAAGTAACTTCGTCATTTCATATTTCAGAAGCAATGTCTTAAAGCTTATCGCTTATAAAAAGACCAATATATAATTCACTCATCAGCAAAAAATTATTTGTATCTTGGAGAGTGACGTCTAAGACAGTTAAAAGTGAGTCAATGTATTCTTTCTTCATAAAAAAATCTAATATTGTTTTTAAAGTAAGTTCAATTTTTTCGTATAACATGTGAATTCTTACACCTTCTGACTGCATTTGCAAGTTAAGTTTTGTGAAGAGTGGTAAAACAAAATTTAAAAAGTCAAAATATAAACTAGTGACTGGTTTTTCCAACTGCCTATATATTTATTGCACTGAATTTTGTTGACGCTAATAATTCGCTGATTCAGATAGTTTTACATTTACATGAGATGTCAGACTGATTCAGAAGCATTTATCAGCTGATTTAATTTTGTTGCAAAAAATGGAAGAAGAATGGATCGTCGAAGAAGTAAGTACATTTTTCCATAATTCTTCGTTTCCGTTCATTCGAGGCATGTTATTGAACAAATTTCAAATTTTTGAAAACTATTTTTGCAATTTAGCTCCAAAACACAAAAAGAGGTGCTCACAGTTCGATTGAAATATCTTTCTAAAGTTGCCAGGTGTTAACTTGAGAAGCAAACTGTGAATTCCCTAATTATATTACATTCATGTGTTTAAAATTTCTAACATACATGTGTGATTGGCTTCTTGAAGAAATTAAATTTTTTGCAATTACATACAGTCAACCTTATTTTTCCCGTTTTTAAGATTGTTTTTCCCGTTTTCCTTTTTAAGTCGAAAAATCCCGAAAAACGGGGAAAAATCTCTCTTCTGGCAACACTGGTCATAGATATTAACCTCCTTATACACTAAAGTACTAGGTCGTAGCAATCGCTTAGTAAATGCATAAGCTGGCCAAATAAATAGGTACAAATTGAATTGAGGATACAAATTAATTGGGTCGTTTGCTTTAAAAATTGTTTTCTTAATACTATAAAAGAAAAGATGTTATCTTCGATTATATTTCATTTTTCAATAGATTTTCTTCAACAATAGCTTATTTTTTTCGGAAAAATACAGGCTTATAGTAAAAAATATCAAAAGTAATTAACTATTTTGATTTCTTAACAAAATTTGCAACTATTTTTTTTTTTTTGAATTTTTCTGAAAAACAAGAAAAATCCCAGAAAATTGAATATATTCCGCCAAAACTAACAGCTCGACCAAAAAATTATGTTGGCATTGTTTGTAAGAAATCTTATTAGCTTTTATTTGATATTTTATTTGTTTGATTTCTGTTGTTGGTTCTGAAAATATGTGCAATTAAGTGAAACCAACTTTTTTTTTCGTTGAAAACCTCACAGTGGGCAATATCTCGAAAACGAGAGACAAAAAAAAAAAAATTTTTTCGGAACAAGCGACCGATTTTACATGAGAATAGGATGGTGGTATTCAATGTACATATTGGCTGTAAACTAGTGTTATCTTAAACGAAAAAAATTCAAATTTTTTCATTTATTCCAGTTTTTTTTCCAGTTGTATGGGCCAAAGTCACGTGTGAGGTCATTACTATACATAAAACAAATATTGGCTCTAAAAAGGCAAACAGTTTTGTTCAAGAGTTATGAACGAAAAAGTGTAATGTATGTCAGAATAAGAGGTTGTGAAAAATTGTGTCATTTAGCCATCGTAATTCTTTTATTTTGTTTTTAAAATTACAGAAAAAAACAAAAAAAAAAACAAAAAAAAAAAACAAAAAATCAAAAAACTTTTTAAGATATAACCAACTTAAAGTTTTTCAAAATTTCAAAAATATTTAATTGTTTTTCAAAATTGCTTTTCTATGGCTTCCTAATGGTACTTTATTTACAAAAATAAGGTAATAGATGACGAAGACATGATTTATTGGAAAGGACTTAGTTTTTAAGATTGTTACTTTTCCATAATTTAACAAACACAAAAGTCTCCATAATTTAACAACAAATGTCGATAAAAAAAAACAAATAACTTATGTTCTTGTAAGCAAAAAAGGAACCTATAGACAAAATTTCAAGTACATCTAAGAGCATGTGATAAATTTTTGGAAGAAAACTTGCATTGGAGTGGCCGTATATTTTATGCTGCAATGAATATGATAATTTAAAACAAAAACACTAATATTTAACAATTTTATAATATCTAGTTTCACATAAGCTGACAGACTAACACAACTAAAGGTTGTTTTTTTTTAAGAGCTTGCTGATTTGAAATTTAAATAAAACACATGCCAAATTATGAAATGGCCAAACAAATTTTTTATTTGGTATATAATTTCTTGGCATTTCACATTTAAATATTATTTCGGGCATATGACTAACACGACTTTTTGCACAAAGGTCATTCGAGAAGTCCAATTTTCGACCAACTTTTCAAGCATTTGAGGGCGTATTTTAGCAATGACACGTTGAAAATTGGTTTCCAAAGCGTCAATCGTTGCTGGTTTATCCACATAAACCAATGACTTCACGTATCCCCACAAAAAATAATCAAGTTGCGTCAATTCACACGAACGCGGTGGCTAATTCACCGGTCCATTTCTCGAAATAATGTTGTCGTTGAAATGTTCTTTCAATCAGTCGATTGTTTTGCCCGCAGTATGACAAGTGGCACCATCCTGTTGAGACCACATTTCGTTCACATCCATATCTTGAAGATTTAGCAACAAAAATTCATCGATTTCCATTCATGATAACGCGTCGTCCTTCCTCATTTTTAAAAAAATAAGAACCGATGATTCCACCAGCCCATAGACCGCACCAAACAGTACATTTATCGGGATGCATTGGTAAGTCCTGAACGGCATGTGGATTATCTTTGCTCCAAATGTAGACCCAAATTTGGTAATTATGTTCTTTATGGTGGTCTCAGACGGTCGATTATGTGCACCATAAAATTCACGAAATGCTCTATAAACATTTTTAATTGAACACTGTTTTTGAAAACAAATTTCCACGATTTGGAAGCGTTGTTCTGGAGTTAACCTATTTATGATGATTTGCCAAAAAATACTGAGTAAACTGTCAAAACAACTGTCAGACAATAGAGTAATCTATGTTGAAAAAAAAACTCATAAAAAATACCCTTTACATTTTTTTTTAAATAAATCTAATAAAATAATCCTTTAATTTATTTTGCTTTTGAGCTGCTCAAAGCTTTGAAAAATGTTATTTCAGCGAATTAAGTGAACACTCAAATCCAAAGATGTTGTTTAAAAAACACTTAAAGGCAATAAAAGTCCGGTTGGATTATTTCTATTTTTTCACACAATTAAAAAAAAAACAACGAACGGTCGTTTTTACTTATTCAAAATTAGTGTTTAAATTAAAAATCCTGTAACTTTGTTCACAACCTGGACTTATAATCTAAATGTTTCTTCCAGACTGATTCCTTACTTCCTTCCTTTTTTCTCTTATTTTTTATCGTTTTCATTTCTCCACGATAACGCAGAAACGAAAACATGTACTTAGAACAACAACAACGCAAACCGAACAGATGACGCATGCACAACAAAAAATAAACTCTAGACCAGGGATGCCCAGCGCCTAACTCTTTCCACTCTTTACAACAACTTTTATGTTTTCATGATTGTTGTAATTCGACGAATTCAGTTTGAAGTAAAATCATTACATCTTATTGCTTTGTTGTTTTTTTAAGAGCCATCAAATGACGATATCTTGCATTTGTATGTTGTTGTTTTTGTGTGTTCAACAATTTAAGCTTGGGTACGGTCAGCATAAGTGTTGTTGTTTGTATGTCCTTTTGTTTGTTTTGCTTGGGCGCTGCCAGCATTCGTGTTGTTGTTTTTAACATGCTCCACTCTACAACAACTTCAATATTGCAATGATTGTTGTAATTCGCCGAATTAAGTGTTCAGCTTCACCCTTACTTCTTATTACTCTATTGTTGTAATTGCGCACATTGAAGGATTTGTGTTGTTGTTTTGTGTGTTCAATATTTATGAACTTTTGCGCAGGCGCATATGTAAGTTTTATGCGCGTTTTTGTTTTTATGTGTTTTTGTTGTTAGAAAAATTATTGTGCCATGAATCCAAAGATTTGTTGTTGTTGTTGGCTTTTTGTTGTAATTGTTGTAACACTCTTCAAATAATTTGTCTGGGCATCACTGCTCTAGACGATGCTGATGATGATAGTCGAGGGATGCATACAAATGTTTTTTCAGAACGGACGTTCTCTTCAAACATTAATTTTTAATGAACGTCTAACGGAATTTTACTCTTTTCGACACTCCCCTATTCAGTTCACTGATCATGGGTAGGATTTTGTGAATCTTGATTTCCTAGTTCGTTCTTTTAATGTTCCTAACGTTGCAACGGTTGCAATCAAATTTAATATCTGATATGGTGAGGAAAGGAATGAGCTTTGATTATCTTAAAAGGATTTAGAAAACGCTTATATCTACGATCTATTCATTGAAAGTATTAAATAATTAACACATTGGGAATGGCACGCGCAAAATTTCGCCGCAGGTTTCCTGGCCGTCAGTCACTAACTGAACAAACACTGCGGCTTTTGGCCATTCACCTTGAAAAGGCTGGGACAACACGAGATCTTCTCAAGGCTCGCTGGTCCCTGAGCAACAGTTCTGCTGAGAAGATGTCGAAGAAGAGCACGGAACGACAACTGTGGACGACGCGCACTACAGAACCATGATTACAGAATTGATTTTCCTCCTCAATTGCATGAGTTGGGACTAGAGAACATGTGGTTTCAATAGGAGGGTGCAACAATCCACAACCAATATTCTGAACATTGGGTGATTACTTTTGCCCCACCTTGTAAAATATTTTCATGAAATTATAACAACTCCATCTAGTTTTGCCACCAATTTATATGGAATCAACTCACTGTGCGTCACGACGTTAAGGCAACCTGTTTTTCATTCGAAAAATTTATTTTTCGAAATTTTTTATTTTGCTTATATGAACTAACATTATAATGGGAACATACTGTGAAAATTCAAAGCAAATCCAATAAGTAGTTTTTTGTGGCGAATTTTTTTATGTAAGCAAGCACAAAATCATTTGTTTCTTCCGAAGTATGAATGAAGGTTGTCTGTACCGTTCTGGCGCTTGAGATACTATGTAGCATAAGTTCAAAAAAACTACCACCACCCTACTTGCAAAAATAAAAAAGAATTAATGAAATATATTTTATTTGCCAAAAATGTGCTTATATTAAACAAATCTAATCATAAAATTATTTTAATACTTTTTTAAAAACCCTGTCTTCGGGCATTTTCCACTTAATTTATCGGACACCAATGATTCGATTTGGATGAATCTTTTTGTTTTTGATAGTCAACACCTAAATGCATCGGAAAAATCTCTAAAACTGATCGTTTTTGTATTTTATTATTTTGAATACACTATCCCAACTTTGCAATTATCTCGAAACCACTTTTTCGCGATTGGTTGTAATAAAAAGTTATTGAAAAAACTATCTGATTTTTTATAATTTTTGCACCATATATTTAGAACAGTAGTCATTCTAGTCGATACCAGAATCTTAGAAGTGATTAAAAACAACGAAATGATACCTATTTTAGGCCCTAAAAAATACCTGTTTTTGTAAATTTTGACTTTTGGATGCCATAGTGGGTTGAACGAACCTCTTTATTTTGGTACCGACGATAACGGCATTAATTCTTAACATATTCTCGTTTTGGTTTTTATATTCAAGTGAAACACAACAATTTTTTTATTACAACCAGCGGGGTACCTTTTTTTGACATTTTTTGACAAGTTTGACATTTTTTCTAGTCAATATAAAGACCGTTTGTCAATATCTTTAATAACTTTTGTAAAATTTAATTTTCAGCGAGGCATTACATTTTGTGTCGCCAAGGTAGAAGGTGGCTTTAAAGTGATGCCAACACATGTTTAACAGCAAGTTCAAAGGCAGTTCAAGGCATTAAAATACTTCCACTCAGACTAAACAAAGGCAAAACACCAAAATGCTGCAAAACCGCAATACGCGGGCAAATTAATACCAACAGAACAGTCTGACCCGGGCCACACAGCGCCGCTGCATCTAATTTGGTAAAAGCGAATACATGTTGAACAACACTCTTATTGGGCACAAACTCATTCTTGTGGTTGTCATCCAGTGGGCCAGTCGTTGAGGTTGGGTTAACACAAAAGCAGCTCATCGTGAAAGCTCTTGTCTACACTTCTATAACTTTTAAGTTATTTTGTTTGGTTTCCGACGTCATCGAAACAGCAAAACTCTTAAAGTTTGTACCGCTCAGCTTATGTTGTTAGTTCATTTATGCACAGCACAGATGCTGCAGGCTGGCTTTAATTGCACCACATATACTTGCTCAACAAAATGTTGCAGTACATTTGCATTTTGAGTATGCCTCAAAATTAAATATTAAATTTTAATTTAAGCTTAAAGCTTTTATGTCATAAAATTTCCTATTAAATATATTCTAAATTTCATGTTTTTTTTTTTCTGGGTATTCATGTTTTGTTTTGGGCTTTGGCTGGTTTGTCGTCTTTTGGGTAAAGCTATGCTTAGGGCAGCACGTCCTCTGTTCTGCGGAAAATTCAGGCAGCACATAGTATTTAGAGAATGGAACACAGCTTTTGCTCTCCTTTGTGCTATTAAACTTTTAATGATTTAACTAACAAACTTTCTATGTTCTTTGTTTTCGTTTCATTTTATTTTGTGCGTCGTCGCTGCATGTGTACGTGTGCGTCTTATGGCTGCGCCTTTAAATATGCAACTTCAAATGCTGCTGTTACTGCTGCTGGTGCGTCTGCTGTTACTGACAAACACAACAACCACAACAACAACAACAATAACAACAACAACAACAACATCATCAACCCAATAAAGTCCAACGAAATGCGAAGCTCAGCAAAGGATATCGGCGCTTTTAATGAGAATGGCAGGAACTTTGTTGCCACAAAGGATACTTCCAGGGATTTCAGCAACTCCCAAGATAATACCGACCATGGCAGCATGAGCGATCAGGCTTTTGCATGTTCTGCAAGTTCGGTGGAGAGTTTGCCCAGTGCTTCCGGTTCAAGTAAGTTTTAATGCACCAACCACTCAGTTAACCACCCCAACTCTCTCCATTTACTAAGTCAAATTTACTCATATACACACACACACACACACACACACACACACACACACAACAAGAAAGCAACTAGACTGTATTGGTCCATTAATAGCTAAGTTCTTGTTGTTTTATTTTTTGGTTGGATTTTTGTTTTTTTATTTTTGCTCTTAAGTGGTTTTTCGTTTTTCTGTATAGAAACCGAGTAAATTCCAAGCTTCATGAATTTTTAATTTACTTTTGAGTTGAGACACTTGCACAGAATTCTTACAAATCTAAAGTACTAAAAATTGTTATTTTTATTTTAAATTTGTGTCCTTGATGTGCACAACTTTTTTCATCCCAAAATTGAAAAAAGCTTTCGAAATAATTGCTTTCTATTTTTATTTTAATATCGTTTTAATTTTTGTCATATTACGCCACAGTTTATCTGATAATAAAAGTTTGCAAAGCCAAAGAATGTCAACTTTATCCTATTTCCAAAAGACAAAGCTTATTTTTAAAATTCCACGAAATCTAGAAACATGATGAGTCAGTTGAAAAAAAAAATTAAAGAAATATATTAAACATGACGTCAAAAAAAGTTATTTTTAAACTTTGGAATCAAAATGTATGACGGTGCTCATTAAATAGAGTGTATATCTAGCTATAATTCGTAGAACTTAAAAATAACCTTGTATACAGGATGACTAACACCTAAGCTAAAAGAAGAAAAGCTTTTTAAGAGGGTTGTTTTTTTACCATTACAACATAATTCTCTTGTAGAAAAACAAGCAAGAGCAATAAAGTACTAATTTTATTATTTTTGTATTTGTATAAAAAATATAGAGGAAATTGCACTATTCAATTACAAATTATAAAAACTGTATTTTAAGAAAGGCAAAAATTCTTAAAAAGTATATATTTACAGTTTTTATTTGATGATTTAAGCAAAATAATAATTATTTTAGTTAAATAAAGTAGTCAGAAAACCATCTAAGAGTTTTAAGTAGATATAATTATAAAAAAAAAAAAAAAATAAAATCAATTTAAATAATTTTTTTAATTTTAACTACTAACGGCAAATCCAGTAAACATGCATTTTTCTCAAGAATAAAATATTTTTACGTAACGATATTGAGTATAAATTTAAACTGCATAAAAGAATTTTGTTTTTTCTCACAATTTGAAGAGGTTTATTGTACTGATTTTGTCACTCACGTTTCACGTCGGTGACACTCACGTTTCAAGACAATTTGAATTATCTTTTTTTTGCATCCTGGTTAATCTGGTGAACTTTATTAAGCATATTTTGTATAAAAATTTTTATTGAACGAGGATTATGTCAAGCATAATAAAGTTAAAAAATAATTCATTATATAAAAACAACACAAAAACTATTTCAGAACTATAACATTTTAACAAAATTATTCCGGTTCTGCATCCGAATTTGTACATATATCACTAAGCCTAATTCGTTGATCCTTACGCTCATTAAAAATCAAAAACGGTGCCATATATGACTATATGTCTGCCCTATTAGTAATTCCGTCGATGCCAACGGCTTAAAATAATGATTTTATAAGATACTTTTATTCTTTGCAAAGTTTGTTTTCTTATATAAATCTGGATTTAATTATAATTTTTCTCTATTTTTTTTTTTCATACATTTGTTTAGGGCCGGCTTTCACTTTTTCTTGATGTTTTCGTTATCTCCTTTCATTTCTAAAACAAAAACAAACAAAAAAAAAATTAAATGTGACTCACGTTTTTAATATAAAAAAATCGTTTGAAAAATATAAAATTCACTTATCTTATAAAGAAAGTAAATCTGAGACATAAAATGTGCCAGCCAATTATTTTCCAAGTTAATCCAACTTACCAATAAAAATTTTTCACTCACATTTCACTCTTGAATTTTTATATTTTTCATTTTTTTAAATTATATTTTTAGAAAATGTTTCAATTATGGATATTATATATCTGTGCTTTGACATCGTCCTTATGCAAGAAGAAATTTCCAAAGCTATACAAGAACTTGATACAAATCTCCAGATCCAAATTTCCAGACTCAGACCTCATACCTTCATACCTACTGATTAAATGTGCAGACCAACTTCTCATCCCTTTATTTACACTTTTTTATAAATCCCTGCATCTTGGCTTATTTCCACATTACTTGAAATCATTCCATATTACACCTACAGTGGCTCAAAGTAATAATGGAACAAACTAAAAAATTTCATTCAAATCCAAATTTAAAATATTTGGTGGTCCAACTGGCAAGATTTTGTATATTTTGAAAAGAGTATGATATGGTTAATATAAAATAATTATAAGAATAATGAATTAACAGTTCATTGATTTAAAAAAATAAAAAAACAAAATTAATAGCAAAAATTAACATCAAAGTAATAATGGAACACGACGTTAATTTCTAAAAACATAAGCAAAATTATTAAAAAAAATGCAGATTATATATTTAGTTGGTAAGCCCTTCTGTTCAATAACCACTTCCAAATGATTTGGCATTGATTCACCACTTGTCGGCAGTAGGACGGCTCCATATTCTTCCACTCCTCAAAAAGGGCTGTTTTTGACTGATCACGAGTAAAAATTGTGTGATTTTTCAACTTTCCTTCGGGTTACTCCATGTGAGCTCAATAGAAATGAGGTCTGCAAAGCGGGTTGGAGTTTCCAAGACATGTGGTCAATTATTAAGAAGCCAGCTTCTCACATTATAGGCCTTTTGTCTCGGATCGTTTTCCTGGAAAATGAAAATCAATCAATCAATACCCAACTTTCTCACACTTTCATTCGAATTATTGTTCAATATATTAATGGATTAGTGTTGGTACATAATGCCATCGATGATGTGAAGCTATCCAGGACTTGCATCTGACATGGCACCCTTGAGCACCACTGAACCCATACCGTGCTTTATTGTGTGACATATATCGTTTTTCTCAAGTTTCGTATTTACCTTTTTCCACATGTAGGATCCTCAGAGAAAGGGATTTTAATATTGGGAACAAATTTTCATTATATATGAAAGAAAATTTAACGTTTTCCGGTCTTATGGCCGATCCTACGTGTTGAGAATGGTAAATGTGAAACTTGAGCAAAACAACCTTCGCCCAACAATAAAGCACGGTATGGGTTCAGTGGTGCTCGAGGGTGCCATGTCAGATGCAAGTCCTGGATAGCTTCACATCATCGATGGCATTATGTACCAACACTAATCCATTAATATATTGAACAATAATTCGAATGAAAGTGTGAGAAAGTTGGGTATTGATTGATTGATTTTCATTTTCCAGGAAAACGATCCGAGACAAAAGGCCTATAATGTGAGAAGCTGACTTCTTAATAATTGACCACATGTCTTGGAAACTCCAACCCGCTTTGCAGACCTCATTTCTATTGAGCTCACATGGAGTAACCCGAAGGAAAGTTGAAAAATCACACAATTTTTACTCGTGATCAGTCAAAAACAGCCCTTTTTGAGGAGTGGAAGAATATGGAGCCGTCCTACTGCCGACAAGTGGTGAATCAATGCCAAATCATTTGGAAGTGGTTATTGAACAGAAGGGCTTACCAACTAAATATATAATCTGCATTTTTTTTAATAATTTTGCTTATGTTTTTAGAAATTAACGTCGTGTTCCATTATTACTTTGATGTTAATTTTTGCTATTAATTTTGTTTTTTTATTTTTTTAAATCAATGAACTGTTAATTCATTATTCTTATAATTATTTTATATTAACCATATCATACTCTTTTCAAAATATACAAAAACTTGCCAGTTGGACCATCAAAATATTTTAAATTTGGATTTGAATGAAATTTTTTAGTTTGTTCCATTATTACTTTGAGCCACTGTATTTACAAAACTTGTGATAAGAGGTCGGTTGAGAATTACAGGGGTATTTATATTCTCTCTGCTATCCCTAAACTTTTTGAAAAGATTATTTGTGAAAAGCTTACACGTCGAGTTAGTTAATTCCTTACTTAATGAACAGCAACATGGTTTTTGTAAAGGCCGTTCAACGAATACAAATCTCACAATCTTAGTTTCTGATGTTCTTACTGAAATGGAGAACGGATATCAAATAGATGCAATTGTCAAAGAATTCAGTAAAGCACTTGGCTGCGTTGATCATGATATTCTAATTCTTAGATTGCATAAATTTGGAATCACGGAGACCTTGCTCAACTGAATTAAATTCTACCTGTACAAAAGGTTCCAATATGTTAAGTTCCAGGCTATTTTGTCTAAAAACAAATCCTAGTCTTATCTGGTGTTCCGCAAGGTAGCCACATTCATCGGTATCATTGGGGGACATTCCGCATCTTATGTATACAGATGACCTAAAGATTTACTACGTTGTTAAGTTGGAAGAAGATACAATTTTCTTGCAGTTTAAATTGCTATCTCTTGAACAATGATGCAGTCATAACAAACTCCACCTTAACACTAATAAATGCCACACTATCAGCTTTTTTAGTGCCGAAAGAACTAAATAAAAAAAAATTGTTACTTGCTTAATAGTTTTGAATTTAACAGAGCTACTCAAATTGTAGACCTTGGGGTTGTCTTGATAACAAGTTGAGATTTAGCTAACACTGTGATAAAGTGTTATCTAGGGCTTTATAACAACTCGGATTCATTAAATGGCGTGCAAAAGAATTCAAGAATACGTGGGTTACTAAAGCCCTATATTGTGCCTTTGTGCGTCCGATACTTGAATATGGTTGCATAATTTGGAATTCAGTTTTTACGATAAACAGTGAAAGGTTTGAATCAATCCAGAAGCAATTCTTGCTTTTCGCACTGAGAGACACATTTGCCCCTCGTGATTTAATCAACTTACCATCGTATGAACAAAGACTTATGCTTATTAATCTTATGCCTCTATCATCAAGACGAACTTAACTGAGTTCATGTTTTACATTTGATGTAAGTACTGGTGTCATAGACTTAGAATATATCGAGCCATAACCGCGAAAAAGATTTAACCATCAAAAGTAAAATATCAAATGTCAAAATATCAAGTAACGACAATGTTCTTAAAAAATCTTAACAAATAAATAATTAAATAATTATATTAACTATGATTTTATAATTATAAAATGTTGATAATGAAATACATTCTAAATTCTGATAAGAAAACAAATTTTTGTAAATTGCTGCTTAAATCTTTTTCGCGGTTATGGCTCGATATGTATATCCAATAAATTCTCATTTAATAACCCAGTAAGACGAACCAGGCATACTCGTCTTTTAAATGAATGCCAACTGTTTATGGCTAAACCCTAAGTAATAATATTTTTTCTAACTACTTAAGTTAAACAAATGTGTTACTACCTTTTTTGTGTGCACTGCCTTATCGACCGATGTAAGCCTCTTGATGATGTTAGATCGCTTACTGCAGGCGAATCGCTGGTTCTTCGGCTTATCTGAACGAAGATGATCATCAGATTTTGATTAACCATCCAGGCAGCAGTTGTTCAAATTTTCTTCCAGAATATTATAAAATCCTTTAAAAGTAAGCAATAATTAAAAATAAACTACAAAATACCAAATATCTCATTGTTATTTTACTTACGATATTTCTTGGTTTTTATTTCCTGCGTATAAAATTCTGTTAGCACGTATTGCACCAGAATTTTGTACACATAGGCTCACCATTTTGTGTCCGTCTCCAGCGCTCCAGCAACTTATTTGCATCGGCATCAATTCCAAAAAAGGGCGAATTTATTCGCCAACACCACACTATTAATGGACACAATAAGCCCAAAAGTAGATGCTGCAGAGTACTTAACAACATTGGCGACTGTGTTCCCCTTTCAAGTCCCTTTCATGTCGAAGCACACATTTAAACGAACCCTTTCCAAGTCCCTATTCCCTTCTTAGATCTCCTTCCCATTCTTGATGAGCATTCTTAAGTCTCTTTATCGGTTTCCCTCCCCCCCCCCCCCTAATTTTCTTTTTGATCCCTTTTCCCTTCTTAGATCTCTTTCCCCCATTCTTTATGTGCCCTTTTGTTTTCCTCCTCTTATCTTCTTGTTGGCATGGTTTCTAAAATAATGCCAAACCTGTGGGCAGAATAAGCCTACTTTGAGCCATGATCTAAAAAACTTAAAATTAAATAAAAGAGAAGAAAAAAAACCTGTTTAGAATAAGTTAATTTAAGCAAAACTGTTAAATTTAAACAGTATGCTCTACCTTGTTAGGCTAATAAATACATAATACTACTTTCTTCAAACGATACTTAATAACCGACTTGATCATTATTTGTTCAGATAGCTGAAGTACACGGTTCTATAAAGATAATTTAATCATGTTTCTATATTTTTCTTTTTAACTAATTTTTCAGTGCTTTCATTTAACTTGAGTTGAATGATATTTTGATATATAAAATTATGAAAATAAGAGAATACATTTAAAATAACGTTGGTTTTCTATAGCATGCAGTATCGATAATATTTCTAAAATTTGTTTTTGTACTAATATTTCGCCACAAAGAACTACAATTGAAACTGTTTCTATTATTTTTGTCACCACTGTATATATAGATTTTAGTATATGTATTCTTATAATTGTAACAACTGAACAGATTTCAATAAAAATGCTCCTGAAAGTATGCAATCATTTTATAATAGTCGCTGCTTCTTAAAATATTATTGTAATACTATTAGCATAAACACAATTGGAGACGCAGTCGACAGGCAGCAAATGTCATTGTATAGAACGCATGTTTTCTTATGTAGTTGAATAATTTCATGGCAACATGGCAGCACGACAGCAGGGCTTCAGCAGCAATTGCCGCCAACATAGATCTATTTCTATTTTTCTGGCGACAATGTCTGAATTCTGTTTGTAGTCCGTATAAATTTGTCAACATGATTTCAAAATAAAAAAATTATTTTTTACACAAACGAATTTAAAGTGGGACATAACATTCGCGACAGAGAAAACAGACCTTTTTTTAAAAACTGATAACTCCGTCAAAAACAAAAATTTTTCCAAAATTTTTTTTTTTAATGTAGAGAATTGAACAAATTACTAGAAAAAATATTCAAAAAAAATATATTTTTCACTCCAACATGATTTTATAGAGCTCCAAACTGGCGACAGAGAAAAAAACGGGGCCTCGTGGTTGCAGCGCTGGGAATCGCAAAAATTGTCCAATCTGGAAAAAAATTACTTTTTTAAATCTTAACAAAATTTTTAATCGTATGACAAGAGCTTTTTTAAAGTTTTGTTCAATTTTTGGTGATGCTCCAAATTTGAAAGTATATTTTGAAAGTATATTCGAAATATTAACTTTAAAAATTTAGAAAAAATCGAAAAAAAAATTTAAAAAGCTCGTGTCATACGATAGTGAATCAAGTTTAAAAATGAACCCGCTAGTGCCAAAACCAGTATGAAAAAGATGGTTTCGAGATAAACGCGTTCAAAGTTTGTGAACAAAGAAAAAAAAGGTGAAAAATAAAAATGCGCTCTCACTAATCCGTCTGTAACTTTTGAACCCGTAAACATTTTTGCGTGAAATATTTTTTTCGTAAAATTTTAAGAATATTTACTAAAATACAAAATTATAAAAAAAAAACTTTTTAAAAAAACGGGCAATGTCAAGTCCCCCCTAAAAATGGACAAGCTGCTCGTTGTTGTCGCTTTAAAAAAATCAAGAATTTTAAGTTGGGCTGCCGACGGCAAGTTGCAGTCGTGAAGCTTGTAGACTGTGTCTCCGATTGTATTTATGCTATATGTCTACAAGTTGTTCACAAACAATGTGGATTTGTTTATATTTGTGGTCCCTTACCTTCAATAGCTTTTTGTTTGAATAAAATATTAACGAACGTTACTCCGGATCGTACTTGTATCGAAAAAAAAATATCAGCCGTTCGGGGTCTCATAAACTAGAGGAAAATGATTAACGTGTTAAAATAATTTCTACATTTTTTTTTGTTTTGTAAATCGGAGTAAATCCGCCGATTCAATTTTGCTTCTTCTGAAGGTTATTTTTGAGAAAATGTATGTTGTTTGCTTGTAACTTTTTATTTTTCACAGAACGCATGCCCACATCTGATGAAATGTTAAATTTCTTACTCATACGAACATTTTGACATACAAAATGTTTAAAATAAGTTTCATTATAACTCTTATTGACCATCAGATATTCAATTTCATGTTCACATTTTTTAAAACCGTTGTAAATATAAAACAGCGTAAAAAATTGACGCGATCTTGCATTTTTCATATTAAAGTGTATGATATGAAAGCCGTTAACCATTGACCTCTGACGGCGAAATCTAAATTTCGATCTGGTCTACTGAACGTTGCCTTTTTTCGTCAAAAATATTAGTGAAAGTACCTACTATATTTTCGTTAAAAATAATAATGAACGTAATCCCATATAATTGTGTTTTCGTTAAAAATAATAATGAACGTAATCTATATATATAAAAATGAAAATCTGTCTGCCTGTCTGTCTGTGTACAAAAATAGTTTGTAAGACTACTCCTCTCACACGGCGTACCCGATCTTCATGAAACTTTCAGGGCTTATTCGTGTCGGCCAGGAGAATGTTTTAGAGAGTATAAATTTTTGGAAAAATGGGCGGGGTTACGCCCCCTTTTGAAAAATATTTTTTCTCGGCAACCGTCCAACCGATTTAGCCCAAACCGGTTTCATTCGAAAGGGTATAGTCCAGATTATGTTTATGTTTAGATTTTTGACTTGGTTTGTATGTTTAGGCTTTGAAGGCAAAACAACGTTTGCCCGGGTCAGCTAGTCCCATATAATTGTGTGCATACTTTTAGGCCCTTTTTAAAATTTAATTATTTTTAAAAACTCAGAATATATAATGGGTTATGCCGAATTAAGTCCTTAATTTGTATACTGGTAACGCAAGAGTTTATTTCCCATTAAATGGCTTAACTCATCTTTGTACTTCTAGTCTAGTCTCATCTTTGTACTCAAACTTATCTCCCTGTATAAACATAGCATAAAGTTTTCTTTAATAGAGTTTCAGTTTAATTTAAATCAACTTCTTTAATCCATACATTTACAATATTCACAGGTACACAAGCACTAGTTCGACCGGGCAGCCCACACAGCTCAATCTCTACAGAAGATCGAACATCCTTGGCGCCAATTTGTAAAGCCAAAGCACTGGTGGACAGCATGCCAAATCCTTACGATAAGGAAGCACTTAAGTTTAAGGTAAGTCAAAACAAAAATAAATTTTAAAAATAAAATCAAAATTGAATGCAAACTAGAGAAAACAAGAAGCAATATAAAGTAACTGCCCTCTCTAGCACCCAACTGCCACTTACACACTCATAGTTGTGTTCTACATAATTTGAGTTTGAAATTAAAATCATTTTGATGTCACTAATTTTTATACTTGGTTTCTTTTCTTTTTCCCTTCTTTTCACCTTATTTAAAAATGAATTCACAGAAAGGTGACATCATCGATGTTTTGTCCATGAATGCTTCGGGCATTTGGAAGGGACGCTGCCACGGTCGATTAGGACATTTTAAGTTCATCAATGTTGAAGTGTTGCCCGAACAAAGAATGAAGAATTCGAATAGCAAGAGTTTGGGACGTCATCCGAATAGTAATGGACCACATTCTGTAGAGGATTTGCTATTTCGCATTGGTCTAAAAGAGTACACTTCGGTCTTTGTGCTAAATGGGTAAGTCGGCAGAGTCTTTGAAATGTGTAGAACGTAAATCTTAAATTCTTGTTTATAAATTTTCAAAATAATTTTGAATAGCTTTTTTTTATTCTATTTTTTTATATTATTCATACATGCTTTCTTCTCTGTTTTAGCTACGAAGATTTGGAACTCTTCAGAGAGCTTGAACCGGCTGACCTGGACTACTTGGGCATTGTTAATCAAGACCATCGTGCCAAACTGTTGACCGCAGTGCAGCTATTGCATGACATAGAATGTAAGTATTTTCGCAGAATGCACTAAAATAATTTGCTTTTTTCTTGCCTTCAATATAATTTTGGCTTATAATATTCTTTCTGTTTTTTTTTTCTGCACTCCTCTTAGGCTCCGATGGCGATATAGCTGGCTCAAGCTCGGAAAATGATGAGGCGCGTCTCAACAACATCAACAAAAAGCACGGCACCTCACCCTTTGGACGTCGCCATTTTCCACGTGACTCCGGCTGCTACGAAGGCTCACCCGTACCAACCTCGCAAACACCCACACAAACCATCAACTCCACCGATGATTCCAACAGTCTTGACGATGTTGTGACAAAATGTTCCACCGAAATTATGAAACGCGTTGAAAGTGCGCGTCGCCAAAAGGATGTGCCACCCGGACTCAAAGGTCTAAGCACGCGTGTCGGCAAGAAAGGTCTACTAGGTGGCGGTGTTGGCATTGTGGGTCTCATGGGCGATGAGACTCTCACACGTGGCGGCGGTTTAAGTGAGAAGTCAAGCGATTCAGGCGTCAGCAGCAGCTCGTTGTCTTCGGGTCCCATGAAGAATAATAGCTCTTAACATTTGCCCACCATACTTGCCCATGAACTGATGATGGGTGTGGGTGGTGCTTTGGGTGGGGCCACCTCGCCTACAACATCCACAGCATCGGCTAGTATTGCGGGTGTTAGTTTGGGTGGCAGTGTGGGTGCTAGTGCTACCATGGCAACCGCTGGCAGTGCATGCAATACGCTGCCACACTCTTCCCCATCCACAGCAGCCACGGGTAGTGTTACGAATAATCTTAATTTAAGCCGTAATCTAGTGATGCTTAGAAATCATTTGCGTAAAAATAACGCCAACACGAATTTTAACGAAGAACAGAAACCGGCTCAATAGCCCTGCGGAAGCCTTCAGCGGCTTCGACCATTTTTGAAATATTTTATGTAAATTTTTGAACTATTACTTCTTACGCTGAGTTTGTTACCCTGTATTTTTTCTAGCATATTTAGGCCTTAAGTAAGCCTTAGTTTTTAAGTTTCTTTTCTTTTCATTTATAATAGCCAAAAGTTGAGTTTTCTTTTTAATTTTTATATTGCTGTGATTTGTTGAATTTTGATGATAAAAAAAAAAAAATTCATAAGTTCAAATTTGCAGAGGTTGAACTGCTGTGTCCCTCTCCTCAGGTGATGGCATTTATTTTTATCTCTATTATTATTATATTTAGCTCGTAATGCTTAGTTTTAAGTTCTGCCACACATTTCTATGCATTTGTTATGCATCTAAAATAGTATCTTTATATAAATAATATTTTTGCCGTGATAAACTTGACGTCCAACACTTTAATTGACATTAATTAACGTTTTATTATTAAATACTTGTACTAAACATTGCAGCTCGGTACGCTCTGTTATCTACGCTTGACTTTATAACTGTTTACTTTGAGCTTAGTATGCAAATCCTTCAAATTGCAAATAAAGTCAACATAAACGCTTGTTGGCAGATATCTGTAGTTAAATGTGTAGAAAATATTTTTATGGTTAAGCTCAGAAATGAGTTAAATGCACTTTTCTTATTTATTTTAAAAATACGTTAAAGTATCTAGTTAAATAAAACGAAAATCAGAAACTTTTCTCAAATTTTCAATTTTCCAATATATTTGGGTTAAGTTTAAGGTACGATAATTCCGTTGTTTTTTTTTTTAAAAAAGTTCACCTTTTAAGAAGTTAAATGATTGAAAACAATTTCAAAACATTTTTTTGAAAAATATTTCAGTCCACTAAAAGAGAAGAGATGTAGAGCAAAATCCATAAATTCCAAACTTTGGGATTGCTAAATACAAATTCGAGATCAGTTTCGAAAAATTTTTTCTGACAATCAATTATATTCAAATCGACAATAAAAGACAAATCGAGCGATAGTCGAGCGACAATCGAGCGGTAGTCGAGTGGTGCTTGACTACCCAACTAACACATGAACTCCATAAGGCTAGGAAAGTTGAATATTCGACAGCTGAAGCTTGGTTTTCGCTTCTATAAAGCTTGCAACTAGAAGTTTATGTGTTAACGAAGATATAGTTGATATAATAGCTGTAATGAAATATTTCAGCAGTTAATATCAGCAGTTTTATAAAGGTTTATTCCAAAGTATCCAATAAGCTTAAAAATGTTTGTTTATGGAAGCTTAAGAAGTTTTAATTTCCAAAGAGCTTCGATTAAAAGAACAACCGAAATTGCTGCCGATTTCTATAAATCTTTAATAGAAGCGATATCAAAATTACCGTAAATTTTCTTTGAGTAGCTCTTTAAAGCCTTTAACATTATATGAACCGAAGATGAAATCTCTCAGCCTGAGAAAACAACATAGTCAAACTTCAAATAAATTAAAAATACAAAAAAAAATTGGAAAAATGCACAATGTTTGGATAAGACCACAATACCGCGTTATGCGATAGGGAAAATACAAATCCCACGACGAATCGATTCATTACTGAATCAGGAACAGAACAAACTAACTTTTGTTCTCTGCAACCAATACAATGTTCGAAAACCGTTACAAGATTATGAACGGAATTATAAAAAAAATATTTCTTAAAATTGAAATTAATTCTTTTTTTAAACTGACAGTAATGAAATGCCAACTTCGTAATTATTCAAAAACGTAAAATTTTGCATTGAAAAATATCAAATTATTTTTTAAACTATTGATTGGCAACGCAAAAAAGAGCTAAAACGTTAGGATTGTGTTGAAAATCGTAAAACTTATCAGAAATTCATTTTGTACGTGAGGCAGCAGCCTCGTTTATACTGAAAAGAAACTTATAAGAGGCTTCTTTTTCAGTTAAAGCTTGAATGAAAGGTTATAACTTCGATTAAGTTTCGATTATGTTTTTACTGAAGCTACTATTTCCAATAAGTTTTGATAAGGTATGTTATTGAAACTAAAGCCTCTTGTATGTATCATAAAGAAGCTCTAATTTCGGTAAAACCAACGAATTTATTTATTTGAAAGTTTGACAGTTGCCTTTCGAAGCTAATATTTCCAATAACTTTTGATAAAGTTTGTAGTGGAAACTGAAGTCGTATGCACAGAAAAGACTCTTAGTTTCCATAAGCATGAAGTCATTCAGTTTTAGCTCTTCGTATATAAAATAGAAATAGGTCGATAGATAACCCGTCGACCTAGCATGCGGTAGGTTGCGGGTTCGAGTCCCAAGAGTGCATAAGAACAGTCTTGTAAAATTTTTAATTAATAAAATATAATTAAATTAAAACATTAAGCTTTAAAATTCAAATAAAGTCAGGTAAAAATTTATACAAAATATCAAAAAAAAAAAAATCAGAAACAATTTTCTTACAAATTATTTGTTGTTAATTTTGTAGTTTCGGTAAAACTTACATCATTCAATTTGGAACAGTTTTACGCAGGTTACTTTCCGAAGCTTATTAGAAATACATATAAGCTGTAAAAAGCTCTTATAAGCAAGCACGCACTTATCTTACGGAAGTTGTTTGCGAAGTTTAATAAAAGTCCAAGAAGCTTCTATTAAATAATAAAAAGTTCGCCTTTTTGCCGTTATAGAAGTCTATAAGCGTGCTTTCAGAAACTACGTAGTTTTCATAATGAGTTGCTGTAAAGTTTACTGCAATCTTTATAGAAGTCCTTGTGCTAGTTGGGTACTAAAGTCTCGAGTTCGAATCTTGGTCAGACCGAGTGGTCTTTCGTATTTTATCATATATTTTATAGCACGTCTACACAGAGAGCTTAGTTTGAGTTCTTGTCAGCTTAAGTTAAGCTTCTCACACAGTGATGCTTCGGCAGAATTGAGTTTATTTTGATTGAAATGAATGCCAGTTTTTGAAATTTTTCGCAAATTTGAGTTTTTCTCGGCTAAATCTTCTTCTTCTTATCTTGCTCAAGTTCTTTTTGTTTGTTGTTTGGCTCATTTTTGTAAATAATAAATTGTAAATAGTAATTTGCACAATTGAGAAGAAGCTGTTGTTGACACTTCACAGCACAACACGTTAAATATTGTGAACGTACCTTGTCATCTAAACAGTTGTATCTAAATGTACCTATTCATCTGAACATTAGCATACTTTTAGGCATTTTTCAAATTAAGTTATGACAATCTCAGAATGCAAGAGAGATAAGTTTGTTTTGACTAGCATTAACTTAAGTTGTTCACCCAGATAACCGTAACAGAATTGAGTTTAATAAGCCGACAATGCTGCTGACATATCTGCGTACACATGCGTTTTTTTTTTTTTTGCTATACGAAGCTCTGCTTGTTTTTAACCCATATTTGGATGAATACTATATTCCCCCCTATTCTTGTCTAATCCCTTGTGGAAGTTCTTTTGCTCATTTTTAAAGAAAATAACAACTCGTAGTTAATACCGTAAATTGCTTAATTTAAAAGTCAGTTGTTCTATTTTGACTATTCGTATAAAAATATTTTCTTTCGTCAAAAATACCACTCAACATAAACTTGTCTATAATTTTGTGCATACTTTTAGGCACTTTTTACGTTGAGTTATAAGAAACTCTGAATATATATAGAGTTATGCTGAGTTAAATAACACATTTTTAAACTGGTAATGCAAGAGTTTATTTCTCGTACACTTGCTAAACTCAGCTTTGTACTTAAACTCAAACTTAACGCTCTTTGCAGACATAGCATAAGTTTAGTTGAGTTTCATTCTGCGTTATTGTACTGGAAACACAAGAGTTGATTTGAGTTCAACTGCAAAACTGAATTCGGAACTCAAAATTAACTCTCTGCGTACTAAAATTTTTACTAAACCTTTTTTTTTTTGAGGAATTTCATTGGCCAGTAAATAATTTACACTTTATAAAATCATAGAATTACACAGTGAATTACTAAAAATAATTCTTATATACCACTATATAGAGATGAAAGTACAATCCTATGAGATCAAAACCCTAGCAGGAAACTTAGACGCGGAACATATTTTTTGTACATATTTAATTTGGGTGAACAATGGATTTCATTGCTTTTCAACGCATCAGTTTTTGGGCTCTTACTTGTACAGTATTGAGATTAAGGCGTTAAAAAATAATTTTCCAAACATTAGTTACCAAAAATTCATACCATTTCCGAGTTAAGGGACAAAACACTTGAAAAAGTTTTAAGATATTCCTTGTTTTTTCTTCCCTACTGCAAAACTTTATCTTTTTTTTTTTTTTCATTCAGTAACAAGAGTTCAACTACTACAGCTATTTCGCAATTTCTCAGCATAACTCAATTGAAGCCACAATCCAAAGCATCAAACATTTTTTTTAACGATAAAGATTACAGTGGCTCAAAACAAAGTTAATGTGGAAAAAATTTACCCACCAAAGTTTGGGTTGGGCTCAGGGACAACACCGGACGTAACTTCTAACCATGCACACATAGATCTAATTACATACATAATAGCTAATTTTTATTATTATTTAACGTCTGGAAGGTTGGAGACCCAAAACTGATGCCTTGAATTGCAGAAATATCCACTGTTCACCCAAATTATAAAAATTATATGCGTCAAAAAAATTTGGTCCGCGCCTAAGTTAGTAAAATCCAACTAGGGGTTTGCTCTCATCGGGTAGTACTGTCACCTCTATATAGTGGTATATAAGAATTTTGACTTATTTTTAAATTTGTTTAACTGTGTATCAAAATAAAAATAATTTACGTTTTTCAAATCTGCACGTTTGGGAATTTTGTTTTGTTCTGCTCAAAACAGTCTCTTTTTCAAAAAATTGCATTAAATCTGAGGGTTAATATTTCGCGAAATCATTTCGTGTAGAGTACTACAACGACCGCTGAAATATTTTAAGCCAAATTTCCCAACACTTGTTTTTGTAAAAAGAGCGACCGGGACGAATTTATTTGTTATTCGCATGTGCTGTTAGCCCTGGCATCGGCGTCTCGTTTTACATGTGGATAAATATGTAATGATGTTATTTTTCTTATTGTTGATTTGCATTCAATATACTTTTTTTATAGCTTGTTAATTTTTATATAGCAGTCAAAATTGCAGAAGAAATAATTGGTCTAAAACCTCCACTAGACTTCAATTAAAAATACGAATTGATTTTAGAAACTATATTAAATCTTTTTTATTTTGTAGAAATAAAACGAAAAATATTACATGTATTCTGCACCTTTTTTGCTTTTATTTAATTTTAAAAGAAAATTTGCCTTAAATCAAAAAATTGATTATGCCTCGAATTATGCAGCAGGGAAAACTCAAGGTCGAACTGAAATTTATTTATTAAAAATATTCGCACAATTTGACGATTTTTTTTTTGCATTTTCGAGTTTATTCAAAGTTTCGAAATACATATGTAATAATATTCATGTTAAATTTTGTTATTTATTCGGCAGTAACCTGATTATTTTGAGGGTTTTATTTAAAAATTGAGGGTTTCTATTTAGAAATTGTAGAGGAATTTGAAAATAGTTTATTGAAAACTCTGAATAATTTTTATGGAATTTAACAGGATTTTACCTCTTTGATACAGTCACTTCGTATGGCAGGTGAATTTTCATATTTGGGATATTCCATCATCTTAATTCGCCATTTTGAGTTTCGCAAAACAGTTGTTGAATTCGGTCTGCGGCTCTTCAAACTTTAGCATGTGGGATTTCAGAAAAGATGCCGTCTTTTTGGGGTTTTTTGTTTGCCGTCTTGACTTCATTGAAATCTATGGCAGTGATATTGATTGAGTTATTTGTTTTTTTTTTTGTTTTTTAGCCTTGAACCAAGGATTTCAGGTGTTAAACCTATTCAGTCAAAAGTCTGCCTTTCTTCGAAGAATGGGGTGATAAATAGAAGAAATGAAAGGAAAATCAAGAGAAACAACTGCAGTGTGTTAGCTGGCGGAAAGCTTTATCAACATGAGAATTTGAATTTGAGGTGTTATGACCTTACCTCACTCAATTGAAGTAAGAAAGCAATTCAAAGTCAGGATTGATACAAAAATACTTGCAATTTTTGAAAATAGCCATTCTTTTTACAAAAAATCTTATAAACACTTTTGTTAAATTCGAATCGCTTACGGAGATACAAAACGTTTTCAAATCGTATCCAAATTGTACCTTTCTTAGTTAAAAACTAAGAAGAAGACATCGCTTCTTAGCATATTTATTCTGAAATTTTCACTTACAATTAAGGACAACTGTATTGAAAACTTAGCCTTGACTCACATATGGTTCAAGAACGCTGATCGACTGTTTTACAACTTTACGTGCTTTTATGAGCTTCGTTGAATTTCGCATAGATTCTATAACAACTAGAAAAAATTTTCCTGAGTAAATACTGTAGTACAGTACTAATACTCAAATATTTTTTTTTAAATTTAGACAACAGATTTTTGAAAAATCCTTCTTGCATAGCATTTAACTTGATTTCTGTTAACTAAAAAAATGTTGACTTTAAATCTTGAATCAATCGATATTCATTTAAAATGCAACTTTCAACGATTTCATTGATATTGTTTTGAACTGAGCTCAAATCATTTGCAATAGACACTGAATAATTCCTAAAACTAAATAAAATGACTAAATCAACGATTCCTATTTTAAAATAAACATTACAACACCAATACATAGACAACAATAGACCAATTATTTAAAATACTTAAGCAAACAGAGAAACGAAGCAAAACCACTGCCAGATATTTTGAACTTAATTTTCGCTTGTATTAAAAAATTGAATTTTATATGATGAAAAAAAATTAAAATTTTTTTGAACTATAAGACAAAACTTTAAGCAAAAAGTTAAAAAAATAAAACACAGAATTCCGTCAAAATGTAAATTAAGGACAACAAAAATATTCAAAAAAGCAATAAAATATGCTATAAATTTGTGGTTTTGTAGTTTAACTCGAAAGAGTTAAAAATAATTGTGCTTGATGTAAAATTAAAAAAAAAAAAAAAAAAACAAAAAAAAAGGCATTTAGAAAAAAAAAGCAATTTTGTATATATAAACTAAGCAACAGAGAATATAAGAATTTAAAATAAAATAAAAAAAATAATGCAGACAAGTATGTAGGAACATGAATGAAAGCTAGGCTAAGGAAAAAATGAAAAATAATGAAAGTTAGTTAAAAGAAGGCAAGTTAAAGTTGTTAGTTAGCGCAAAATAAGAGTGAAAATTAAGTGTTAGAGAAAAAAAAAAGCAAAACAAATTAAGAACATTGCAAAACTCAATCAAATGATAATTATTTTAAGACAATTTAAATAAACCTTTAAATAAATGGCTAAAAAATATTTAGGGAAATATAAAAAAAAACATGTTTATGTATAAAAAAGTAAAAAATATGGTTTTTGCTCTCAATTAATTATTAAACCACAAAAACTTTCAAATTTTAAAATTGCGTTAAAAATATTTAAGCAAAACTAACAGAATCAACGCTTTGCAAATTTAAAACAGGCTAACAAAAATAGCCAAAACTTAAGAAAAACTCATAAACATAAAAAACAAAAAAAAAATATAAAAACTAAATATTGTTAAAGTTACAAAACTGTTATTATTTATAAAATATCTACTATTCCTTAAACAAAACACTTATTATTGTAAATATTGGCTTAAAACTCACATGTTTCACAACCTGACACTTTTTACCAGCAAAACACTTTGAAGCTACATTTAAGCATAACTCTTTAAATGAAAATATTATATAAATAATCCCAACAAATATATGAATAAATAGCGTAGCTTAAATGTATTTAAATTAAAACTTAAGCATTTTAATACCATCTCTCCAGCCTACCCTACATGATGTACATTTCTTCATATTTAGTAGTTGTAAAATAATTCATTTCTTAACTGCAAATGTTTACACAATAAAAACAATATTAAATTTTATCAGCAAACAGCTATAAAATTATAAAATTCATTTTTTAATTAAAATTTTTTTCGCTCATATTAAAAGTAATCATTAAAAAAAAAAACACGACAACAAATCACCACATCTTTAAAAAATCCAGTCAAAATGAAAACAATGAACAAAATTTAATAAATCAATCAAATCGTGACATGACATCAAATCATTATTATTATAAATTATTATTTTAGCATATTGTATTAAATTTAAGAAAATCAAACCCGCTAAGACAGAGTTTTAATAAAATCAACAACAAGAATTGTTGTAACCAAAATCTAAGTAAATCGAGATATTTAAAAATTATATAGTATAAATAAATCAAAATCAATCTAAGTATGCAAAATAAAACAACTAAAATAATAAAAACACTGCATAAATAATAAAAATAAACATATCGATATGAAAATAAAAACAAATAAAATAAAAATAGTTTGTTTTATTTCGAATAAACAATAGTTGTCAATGAGAAGAACGAGTAAGTATGAAATGGTCACTATCACTAGAGAGCGGATTCATCATGGAACATCGATTACTTCAAGTCTCTTATTCTGTATTCATAATGCTTGTAGCTTTATCAGTTGTGTATATATCGGGGGTCTTGGGAGGTTAGATTATCCAGAGCACCGCAACTCAAGGTGCTCTCAAAGGCCAAAGTTTTGTTTTAAACAAATTTTTTTAAAAGAATTTTCAAAACACTTAAAACTTCCCATCTAAAAAATAAAATAATATTATTTAATCCTCTTATTAATACTCAGAATGATGTCCATCTTAATATCAAAATAGAAAGCCTTTTCAATTTACTTAAATAAAATTTGAATAAGTAGCCGAGAAACAATTTGTGCCCGTACGAAAGTGCTCAGGCACAAAATCCGGAGTATCGGACACAATTTTATTTTTTAAAGCTACGAGTAGCAACGAACAATTGCGAAGCTAATGAAAAAAAACTCGCATGTAGCAACGTACACGTGGCAGAAGTGAAACTTCTTTAACTGTAAGAAATAAGAGAGATTTTAGTGTGAAATAGAGAGAGAAAGTATCTGAAAAGAAATTCAATCAATACGAAATGAAATAATAATTTGTTGATTCAATATTTGCATCCAGGGACCGTACCGGCTATGGTTTTTGTCGAAAGTGTCACATATTAACTTTTATCTCTTAATTTTTATTTTGTCCGACAAAAATAACAGTTTTTTGTGTCTTATAGTTTTTTTGTGCAAAAATAACAGTTATTTTCTGCCGTTTATTTTTCGGTCAAAAATATCAGGTAATTTATATTTCTTCAAGTCATTTTACCGATAAAAAAATTTTGATATTATTATTTTCATCTCATCGGTGAGACATTTTACACATGGTGTCATAAGTTCAATTTGTCAAGCGGCCTTTAAGAAAACACAAATTGCTTGATATTTTTGACCGAAAAAATTAAAGTCACAAAATAACTGCTATTTTTGACCGATAAAATAAAAGTCAAAAGTAACCTTTATTTTTCCTCGAAATATACTAGGCAAGAAATTAACTTTAAAGAATCAGTTTCAAATTTAAAAGCGACTTAATATTCGTGAGGTTGAGGACATTTGTAACATAATGGTATACTTGAAAAAGTCTTTCGCCATTTTTTTTCATTTGAAAATTCTAAAATAACAGTTATTTTCGGTACTTGTTTTAGTTCAGTTGGTGTTTTAGTTGCTTTCGAATGTCTTCTCAACATTGTTACTTTTTGAATGCTGGATTGCATTTGCATAGTACTCTTTGAAGGAGCCTCCGAAAGCAGAGGCAAATCTTGTTCATTATTACCTCCTGCTTCGTGATCATAATAATTGCTATGTTGATAGAGGGCCTTATATAGCAGCGAACATTGATTGTTGAGTGCATCAACTTGGTTGGCTTTAAAATTTTGTTGAGATGCATCAGTGTATTTTTTCGGGATTGGTTCTTTGTAGATTCACCAAAATATACTCATGTTTCGTAAAAATGCATTTTGAAACTCAGCCGTTGTTGCAATCACCTTGCCTTCATCATTAGTTGCAGACCCAGCTGCGGCTGTATTCTTAAGAGCTCTAATTCGCTCTCTTTATTCACGAACGCGTTCTGCTACTGTTTTAGCTATTTTTCTATTTTTTTTCCGTGCATACTTGTAGGATGAAAATTAATGTTACGGTTATGTTAATAATGTAATGTTAATGTTAATATAATGTTAATGTTACTTATGTTATTTTCAGTATGTTACGCGTTCAGTTTTAATTACATTTTGTTTGGCTATCTATCATGTGCCTACGTGGCGTATAGGAATAGATTCCGGCTCATAAGCAACGATGTTCGGGGTTCAATTCTCGGCAGCGGCAATAATTTTTTTTTAATTTTCATATGAATTGAAAACGTTAGCCTAGCGTCACGAAAAAGGACCTTGAAATTTCACTCGCCGCCAAAGAAGTTTCACTTCAAAAAAGAATCGCACATTGATATAAAGCCGAATGCAAACGAACTCCAGCACACAGGACATAATTATTTTACTGATTGGTGTGCGAAAAGTACTTGAAATTACAACTGCAATTTATTCGATATATGTACTAGTGACGATATCGGATTTTTACAAAGGTAAATAGTACTTTTTTATTGTTATGGGTACTTTTTATTAAGTAATGATATGTGAATAAATTCATTAATTAAAACAAATACTTTTTAAATTTTATTATATTTATCACATAAAGGAACAATAAATAATCAGGATTTCTTTCAGAACCCGTGAAATATGTATATTAGGGTGCCTCGACCTCTATGGAGCCAAAAAAAGTTGTCATTGCCACCAACTTAAAATTAACCTTAATCGATTCTAAGACGAATGCTCAACATTTTTTTGTTGCTATAACGATAGATTCCAGTGAGCTAAACCATTTTGAAAAACATCCAAAAACCATGTTTTTCGTAAAAATAACAGCTGGTGCAGCAGTTACAAATAAACAAATGGTTGGAAATTGGAGTAGTACTGAAGAAGATCTTACTATCTGGTCCAAAAAATTTAAAATCTTTGCCGCCTGACCAAAGATATTGCGAATTTTAATGAAAATTTTTAACTTTTTCTTTTAAAAGTTCTTGTTCTGGGAACATTTCTAAAATCAACGGAAAATAATACGTGACTGGGCGAGAATTTTGGCAATAAGTTTATGACTTAATTTCCAAAAATGATTTTTTTTAACTCTTTTTAACAAAATTTCAAGTAAAATTCTTTAATATACCAGAGTACTTTTTTGCGGCAAGAAGGTACTCCGGTACTTTTGTAGAGTCAATAGTACTCAAAAAAGTACTATTCCACTCAAAATATCATCCCTGATATGTACCCAAAATTCCCTGAAGAAGTTTTCACTATAATGTACCTGAAGCATATCCAACAAGTACCTGAAAAGTCACCTGAAATAGAATCGTTAGTCTGTATTAGTCAATAAAGTGTTAAAAAAAAAACGAGCGACTATATTCGGATACAATAAACCGACTCGGCCCGATTCGGTTTTCGTTCGTTAACTGTGCCTGCCCAAGGTGTTCAAAAACTAGTACATTTTTCGGTGCAGAGATTGAACATTCACCCACACGGGCACCAGACATTTATGACACGAGCTACTTTATTGACACAAAATATGAAATTGTGTCTCGGGGTATATTTTGCTTAAGACCATTACGATTCGAATGTCCTTTAAACTCAGTTTTTTCAAGACTGCAATGCATTATTATTTTGTAAGATTGTCAAGTTTTGACAAATAAGTTTGATACTGTTTGATATTATTAAATACTATTGAACCCAGCAGACGTTGTTCTTCTTTAAATTATTTTAATTAGGTGAGAGATAAGCGTGTTTTCGTACTTGCCCTTTATTTTATAGAAAAAAGCTTATTGGAAAATTTAAGCCAATATCTTAAAAACTGCGTTTTGTGATGTTAAACTTTTTTCATGAAGTTACTTTTAGCCGGCATAGTTCTTTTCTATTTCTAATTTTAATTGTGAGTATGAAGGTTAAACTATTTTGATGACGTCTTTTTATATGAGAAGTAAACGTGGTTCTTATTCGATTTAATTCCTTTTGTAACATGACATCTAATTTGCAAAGAAAAATGAATGTATCAAATTTCAGAACAATATCTTAAAAATCGTCAGGCTTATGAAGGTCTGGCTATTTGAGTGACGTCGCTATATCTGTGACGTAAGTGTGGTTATTACCCTATAATTTTTATAACTTTGGACATGATCTTCGGCTTGAAGGCAGAACAATATGTACTAAATTTTATTACAATATAACAAAAACTGTGGATTTATGAGGGCTTAATTATTATGATGGCGGCACTTTGTACCGGAGGAGTGTTCATATCCAACTTTTATAATTTTTGAACACGACATTTAGTTTGAAGAAAAAAACGTTTATATCAAATTTCAATATATCAAAAAGTGGGTTTTATGAAGGTTTAACTCAAGGCATATTTATAAGGTAAGCTACGTTTTTGACACTTCCCTTCAAATTGTATTTCTTGCATGCTTATTTGTGAAGGGATGATATTTTCAGTATTGAAAAAGTTTTAAGTATTGAAAAAGGGTTGCTATTTTTAGTATTGAAAAGTAAAAGATATCAACAAAACTTAATTTTAAAGTGTAACATCTTTAGCCACGTATGCAAATACGGAGAAATAAACGCGGAGTCAAATTGATGTAACACTTTAATGAAACGTACCGAATTCATATTATTAAATAGCTCACCAAAAACCATGGTAAAATGCTTTGAGTCCAAACTAACGAAACAGACCAAACGAAGAAAAATACCTAATGAACTAATCATCAAAGTTTGGGTCCGATTTTTTTTAAGTCGAACTGTTTTAGCCGCGTATAGATAAATACGGCGGAATGAAATCAATTTTATATCGTGTCATAATAAGAAAGCTAAACTTGTCGAACACCTCTAAAACAGCAAGCTAACATTTGTTTTTTCTTTACAAAAAATTGGCAGTAGCAAAATATGTGTGTCTTTCACACCTTTCGAATTGATTTTTTTTATAAATAGTAAAGTTATAGGTCTGTTATCCTATTCATTTCAATTAACTTGAAGTAACTCGAACGCGTTTCTGTACACATTTTTCCAGCACGAGAGAAAAGAAGAACAAGCAAAATTTCACTGTTTGCTACTCTTTACTACTCCCATTTTACTTGAAAAATTTCTCGGAGCACGAATCTTGAGCTTTAAACACCTGATGATTGTCGGAGTGATAAAATTAAATTGTTGTGTTGTATTGTGAAAAAAATTTATGCAATTGATTCGCAAATTAATAAAATTAGGTAAAGTGACCAAAAATTAACGGAAGCGGAAGTGTTTTAAGTGAAGCACTTAAATTTTATTCTTTTCTAAAAATAACTGTTGTGCTGGAAACTCATTTAAAACCGTTTCTGTACTTTTTGACAAATTTGCTCATTTTGTCATAAAATCAAATTAATCTCTAATCCTCGATCCTTACTTGAAGCTAGTATGGAAACAGACCAAGTATAAATCGAAAATATGCTCAATTCAGGTTTTGAAGTATTATTATTTTATCTCCTCTCTGAAATTTTAATACCGTCTTATGAGAATTATGTAATTGTACGCCATCATCCGCATTTGTACCTTTTGTTTCAAAAACAAACATTTTAAAAAAAAACAAAAAAAAAATTACTAAACTTGCAACCAAAATTTTCTTGCATCAGCAATCCTCGCATGCTTATTTTTAGTTGTCATAATACATAGCCTACCTTATAAATATACCTTGGGTTTAACTATCATAGTTATATGGTAGGAAGACGTGGTTGTTTTATGTCAGGGGTAAGGAAATGACTTCAACTTAATTTCAAATTTGAACTTAAAACGTCTTAATGCTCAAGTTTTTACAAGCCTGCACTTGTAAAGAAAGACTCTTAAATTTTTTTTTAATTAGTTTAGTAGTTTATAAAAAGAAAGTCAAATTATATTTTTTTTTTTTTTTCAAAATCCTTTTTCGTATTAGTTGACCAGATTAGTTTTTGGTTTATTCATTTTTGAAAGCCACATATAACGAAGAGCAAGAGTCGACGAGCTCTGTGTGTCTACACAGAGAGTTAATTTTGAGTTATCAGTACAAAGCTGAGTTTAGCCATTTAACCAAAAAATTAACTCTTGCGTTACCAGTACAAAAATGTACGATTTTACTCAGCTTAACTCATTATATATTTTAAGTTTTTTAAAACTTATCGTAAAAAGTGCCTTAAAGTATGCACAAAATTGTATAAAAGTTCATGTTCAGTGATATTGATAAACGAAAGAAACTGTTTTATTTATGAAATGTCAAAATAGAACAGCAAACAATTATACAATTTATGTTTTTAACTATGTGTTGTTATTTTCCTTAAACATTTTTAAAAGATCTTCGAAAAGGAATTGGGTTAGAGTAGGGAATGAAGTATTCATCCAAACATAGGATGAAAATAAGCAGAGCGTTTGCATAGCAAGAAAAAATACAACAGCATTGTTGGCAAAATAAACTAAATTCTGCTACAGTATCTCTGTTGGGAACACACTCCGGCTAACTTGTCTTTTGTAAGATATGCTTCAATAGCAATGATATTTTATGTTGCTTGTTTCTTTTCTTCAACTTTTGTTTGTGGCTTTAAAAAAACATTCAAACTATAAAAATTGTTATACAAAATTTGCAATGGACTGCTAAATAAAATGATTGATAGTAATTGATATATCAGAATATCATATCATCCATATATTGCTAAGAAAACTTTTTTAACATTCTGCCAAATGCAATAATTTTTCAATAATTTTATACACTGAAAAAAAAATGAATGAGGATTTCAAACATTGTAGAACACAGACAATAACAAATATTTTAAATGTTAAATTATTATTTAGAACGCTTCGACACGTATTTAAATAAACATGTGCTTTTAAAAGAAACATTTGTCTAATCAAAGTTATGGTTTGGTTAATTCTTCTTGACGAAATTACAAAAAAAAAATTTGTAATTTTTCAAATTTTTAAGTGATTGTAAATATTTATATGTCAAGGAACTGTTTGCAGTTTGAAAATTGGCAACAGACAATGAAGCCTGTTCACAATGCCAAAAAGTTCTATAACTTGCCAATGAACAATCAAAAAACAAAAACAAAACTATAGCGGAAATATTACAACACATTGCAGTGCCTTCGACGATTTGAATAAATAAACCCCTACTTAGACTAAAAAAAAAATCGTGACTCTATTAACAATTTCACTCATTTACAATATGTATTCATAAAGTTGAGTCGTAATATTCCTTTTTCTTTTTTGTTAATATTATCTCTTTTTACGTTGTATTTTTCTATAAATTATATAATAGCTTTTTATAACCGTTTCAAATAAAATTTTAAATTTAATCAGTCCCAAGAAAATATCATTTGTATTCTCTTAGTAGAACTCGTACTACACAATCAGTAGTTGTTGATTTCATTAATCAGATCGTTTACGTTTTTTAAATGCAAAATTTGATGATGCTATTTTTATACCCTAAACCTGAAAGGTCAGGGTATATTAACTTTGTGCAAACGTTTGTAACGCATAGAACGAAGTGAGTCCGGTATAGAAAATTATATATATTCTTGGTCAGCGTCACCCCGTGAGTCGAGCTATCCATGTCCGTCCGTCCGTCCGTCCGTCCGTCCGTCCGTCCGTCCGTCCGTACGTCCGTCTGTCCGTCTGTGTGTTGTCCGTATACACAGGATAAGAAGAAGGAGTCGAGATAATTGGATGAAACTTGGTACACATGGTCATAAGCACCCAAGGATTTGCACTATTAAATATTTTTAGAATCCGCCCACGGACACGCCTACCTCCCATACAATGCAAAAATTGAAAACTGCATAACTCAGCTCATAATTAACCAACAACAATAAAATTAACTACATATGTGTTTTGTATCAACACAAAGATGTCATCGAAAAATGGGTGTCGTCCGCTCACGGACACGCCCACGTCCCATACAATCCAAAAATTGATAACGCAATAAATAAGCTTGTGTTTAACCTAAAGAGCTAAAATTTGGCAAATATATTTTTTATGACAAGACAAAGATTTTTTTGAAAAATGGACATCATCCACCCTTGGACACGCCTACCTCCCATACAACACGAAAATTGAAAACTGCATAACTCAGCTCATAATAAGTCTACAACAATAAAATTTGGTATGTGTGTGTTTTATATCAACACAAAGATGATTTTGAAAAACGGACGTCATCCGCCTACGGACACGCCTACCTCCCATACAACCCAAAAAGTAAAACTTGACGTCATCCGCTAACGGACACGCCCACTTCCCATACAACCCAAAAATTGAAAACGCAATAAATAAGCCTCTGTTTAACCTACAGAGCTAAAATTTAGCACGTATGTTTTTTATGACAAGACAAAGATGGTTTTGAAAAACGGACGTCATCCGCCTACGGACACGCCTACCTCCCATACAACCCAAAAAGTAAAACTCAATAAATAAGGTTATGTTTGTCATAAAGAAATTAAATTTGGTATGTATGTATTTTATACCAAAACTAAGGTTTGTTCAAAAATTGGGAGTAATCCGTCCATGAACACGCCCACCTCCCATAGCGAAAGCATAATAAAGGCATTATCTGTGAGCTACAGGAATAAAACTTGGTATGTGTAAATTTTTCTTCAACATTTAAATGCATATAAAATATAGGCTTCATGCGCCCACGGACACGCCCATTTACAATAAAAATTTTTTTGTTCTTGATAAGTGGGTTTAGGGTATTTCATAGTCGGCCTAGACCGACTTTAGACTTTCTTTACTGGTTATACCCTAAACCTGAAAGGTCAGGGTATATTAACTTTGTGCAAACGTTTTGTAACGCATAGAACGAAGTGAGTCCGGTATAGAAAATTATATATATTCTTGGTCAGCGTCACCCCGTGAGTCGATCTATTCATGTCCGTCCGTCTATGTGTTGTCCGTAAACACAACATAAGAAGAAGAAGTCGAATAATTAAATGAAACTCAGCACAGATGGTAACATGAATCCAAGGATCAGCTCTGTTAAATATTTTTGGAATCTGTCCACGGACACGCCTACCTCCCATACAACGCAAAATTAAAAAATGCATAAATAAGCTCTTGAGAAACATACAACAATAAAATAAGGAATGTATGTATTTTACATCAAAACAAATATGTCTTCGAAAAAGAAGTGTTATCCGCCCAAGACCACTCCCACCTCCCATACAACCCAAAAAATTAAAACTTAATATATAAGAAAAAAAAAATGTAATTTCTATGTAATTTACATCAAAACAAAGATATCTTCGAAAAAAAAGGCATCACTCGCCAACTAACACGCCCACCTCCCATGTAACCCAAAAATTAAAAACTCAATAAATAAGCTTATGTTTAACCTTCAGAGACAAAATTTGGTACGTTTGTTTATACCCTAAACCTGGAAGGTCAGCGTATATTATCCATGTCCGTCCGTCCGTCTGCTTGTTGTGCGTAAACGCAGGATAAGAAGAAGGAGTTGAGATACTTGGATGAAACTTGATATATATAGTCACATGGGCCCATAAACCAGCTTATGTTTAACCTACAGAGATAAAATTTGGTAAGCATTTGTTTAACATAAAAAAAAGAAATTTTTTAAAAAAAAGGGTGTCATCCGCTAACGGACAAGCCCACCTCCCCTACAACCCAAAAATTGAAAACTCAATAAATAAGCTTCTGTTAACCCTACAAAGCTAAAATTTGGTACTTATGTTTTGAATAATAAAATAAAAATGGTTTTGAAAAATGGACGTCATCCGCCCACGGACATGCCCACCTCCCACACTAACAAAAAATTTTAAATTGCATAAATAAGCGTATGTTTGTCTTACATAGATAAGATTTAGTACGCATGTATTTTATAACAAAACAAAAGTGTTTTTGAAATACGGGCGTCATCCGCCCACGAACATACCTACCTCCCATTCAACCAAAAAAATTTAAAACTCCATAAATAAGGTCATATTTAACCTACAGAGATAAGATTTGGTATTAATGTATTTTATACCAAAACTACGATGTGTTCAAAGATTGGACGCAATCCGTTCACGAACACGAATACCTCCCATACAACCCACAACAGCGAAAATACTATAAAGGCATTTACATCTGAGCTACAGGCATAAAGCTTGGTATTTGTAAATTTTACATCAAAATTTAAATACATATAAAATATCGGCTTCATCCGCTCACGGACACGCCCATTTTCAATAATATTATTGTATTTTGAAAAAGTTGGCTTATTGTATTTCATAGTCGGGCAAGACCGACTTTAGACTTTCTTTACTTGTTTACTTCTACTTAGTTTATTTTTTGAGCAAAAAATAATTGGTCGCCAAACCAAAACAGTAACAACGTGTAGCCGACATGCACGGAAAAATGCAACTTTATTCTTTTAATAATACTTTGTTCTAGACAGATCATTAAGCGGTTCAACAATTTAATTTAGATATTAAAGTATGAAAACTAAACATTCTGAAGTCATGATTTAAGAGCCAAGTTAATTTGGTTCAACAAGTTCAACAATATAATTTAGAGATTAAAGTATGAAGACTAAAAATACTGAAATCATTATTTAAGAAACAAGTCACTTAGCTGCAACAAAAACATAATTTTCTCTAAGTTTATTAGTAATCTATTTTTATTTTATTAAAAAAATAAAACAATGCAAATCCAAATCAAAACATGAAAAGGCTCCTACTATCAGTTTTCCGTTTTTATAAAAAAAAATCGCTGCACCATATTAGAAAAAAATTATGAAATACACCATGAAACTTTTTTTAAAGTACCGCCCGAAGCACTTAAGAGCCTGTTGAAAAACAATTTTGAATGTTTACACTGAGAGAAAAAAAAGTAAAATGCACATTTATAAACGGTTAGATAAAAATGTATATTTTATCTTAAGGTTTTTTTTAATTTATTGTCGCCAAGCAAATATGAAAATGCATATTATAAAATACAAAAGTAAAATGAATCGTTTTAAAACAAAAACGAACGTTTTACAATAGGCTCAATTGATTATAATCATAAATTTTTTTGATTGACAAAATAATTCTTTTCAACTATTCAAAACTATTCAAAACAAAAGTTTTCGAAACTATTGTACCTCAAACTAAAAATGGCACATTATAAAAAACGAAAAGTTTTAGAAACAGGAAATGAACGTTTTAACATAATAACTGAACTGAAAACGGTTTTACAAGAATTTTAAAAAAAATGCATTTTTTTGTCAAGATTTTCTGACACTTTTTTATGCCTGTTTCTATGAGCAGTTTTAAGTATGTTTGCTACAGTTAACTTATCGTTACCAATAGCTCAGTGGAAGTGTGCTAGACTGGCAAGCAGTTCAGATCCTGACTGTGTATGTATCAAAATTATTCATTAAATAATTTAAATACTAATTTTAACTGTTTCATTGACTCATTTGTCAGCTCTAAATTGAAAAAACTAAAATTTTTAATAAAATACATATAGAAATTATTGAGTACAATATTCGACAATAACTAAATGATTAAAACAAATGAGTGGAAAACATTCACACGCGGATAATTTCATTAAATTGTTGTCATATATGAAATAAATTCATATACATGCTGATATAAATTTATTTTGATAAACGTTTGCTATATAGGTATACAATTACATTTGCACACCATACAACAAAATACTATTTTTTATTTTAAAGTTAAGTTAAGCAAGTTATTTTAAAGAAAAATTGTTTGCACTTTAGATAAAATTATTTTAAAATATATAAAAACATATCTTATTTTCATTCATTTCCTCACACGAATTTTTTGCAAAATAGAAAAAAAAATCTATACATATTTCAAAATATTATGATATGCATTCATCATAATATATTTCACTTTTTCCCTTTTCAAAATACTATTGCTATGCTATAAACACTTCACCGAACTCCATTGAATATGACCTCAGCTTTCACTCTCCATCAGCCTTGTGTCTTAAAATGATACAATTTCGTTACGTCAATCTAATAAAATGCAAAACTATCTCACACTTAGTCTAAGTATCTTACACTAATCAGATACTTTAAACATATCTACTTAAGCTCATCGTTTTATGCTCAACGCTGTAGTTCTTTGTACATCACTTGAAGAAGAGTGTCATTGTGCTGATATGTTTGAATGTTTGTGCATTTGTATGCTCATGATCTTAAATTACTAAATTACTTCCATGCACTCAAATGTTTGACTTATTTTTTTTTTTAAAGTAACTCTGTTCTTAGTTTTTTGTGTGTCTTTGTTTGTTTTAGTTGTCGAAAGTTGTTTGCTTTCTTAAGTTGAAATCTTGTTATAGTCAGAAAATGTCGCATAAAATAAAGACATAATATGGAATTCTACAACATATAGCGAGTAAATATTTTGAATATAATTAAAATAAACTTGTAGATAACTTAACGTCTAGGCGTCATCGTCTTAACAATATAAAACATTATAATTATAATAAGAATTTTAAAAATATTAAGAAGCTACTTGAATGTAGTTATTGTCAATCAATAAGAAATGTGATCAATGCGAATAAATAGATTTCAAATTCGCTAATTTTTTTGTTTCATAAAGTGTTGCATGTGTTTGAAGTGATTGAATTCAAAAAAACTATAAACTAATGTCAGAAATTTTTTATTTTAAACGATTTATGCAATGATCCATTGAAAATGTATACGATTTGTTCCTACATAAAACGAAGTTTAATCGACAAATAACCCTGAGCTCTTCAAAAACTCTTATTAAAGCCATTTACTAACATACGGAAGGAGGCTATCATTCAAAAGGTAAAGTTTTTTGAAATTGCCTCCAGCATACTTCCAGAATACCATTGAATTTATTTTTTTTTAAATTTCAACACCTTGACATGTATTGTTCCATTTTAAAATTTCTCCAAACTGTTCCACGTTTTTAAAATTATGTTCTAACGGAAACCAAATTTCGAAATTCTATTAAGTTAAGAAATTTTTTGAAAATACAATTTCCATATGTTTTGGTGTTGATATTCACTAAATTTAGTATCCCTGCAAACATTTAGAAAAATGCCCAAAATCTTCCTTCGTTCATTCCGGTGATCGTTGGAAGATGTCTTTTGAAAAATTTTCAAAATCTATCACCAGTTCCCATAAAGTGTAAAATTTTGTTTGAGACTAAAGCCTAGTACTCTGTTCAGTTTCATGTGGAATTTCATTCGAATTTTCATACAAAAAATTATAGCTGTGAATACGTGTGAAAATTTTCACACATATTCGCCAAAGAAGTATTATGTTCCTCTGTGAAATATGCTCGCAACATTTCTCTTGCAACATTTTTTTCCGACAATTTTATTGAACAGCCTTTTTATTTTGTTGTGAAAAATTATAGTAATTTCACGCAAACGAACAGAGTACTAGGCTGGAGATTTCAAAAATGGATATTTCAAAGATATAAAATAATTTTCGAGATATGCCCAAAATACGGTTTTTTTAACTTTTTAGTTTTTTAACCATATATCTCTCACTTTTCATTCGACAAAAACTGCTTTTTGAAAGAAAATCGTCTTTTATAAATGCTTATTGTGTTAACGGTATGCTATTCCAAGCGAAGAGATGAACTTTGAGTGAATTACAGTGTTTCAAAATCAGTAAAAGTGGCTTTTATTGTGTTCTTTAATAATGACTATATTTTAATTGATCTACTTAATTCTAAAAAATAATTTTGATACATTTACATTTACATTTTATCCGATTTGGGCAAATTTATACTAATTATAAGATTTTTTTTGTGAAATAATGATCTTCCGTAATAAATCTTAAAAATAGACAATTTTTTTAAGTAAGCGAACCAATTGATAATATATCAGTGGTATTCTCGCAGTATAGCAAAGATGCAAAATTTGTGAAAATGCAACCTTGCAATACTGAAATAAGCAACAGTGCGGGAGCGCACAAAATCACAAATATTGTGAATATTAAAAGAAATGCCGCGAGCAGGCGACAACAAAAAATTTAAAATACTTACTCTAACGCACACGAACTAAAATTAAGAAATTTGTCTCAATCAGAGTGCACGGTTGCACGTCCACTCAAAACATGGGTATCACTGTTGCACAAGTTGCACGACTTGCAAAACTTTTATCGTTTGTATTTTGTTGTTTTGTCGTTGCACGGTTTGCAAGATTCTGCTACTTTTGCAATTCTTACAACTTGCAAGGGTTTTGCAAGACAGAGAGAGTACCCCTTATATGTTTTAGACAATTGTACCAAAAATTAACTGGTTTTTCATATCAATAAGGGTATTCTAGTATAGGGACAAATGTCTTCGAAAAATGTGTATCATCTGCTCACGGACAAGTCCACATACCATACAACCCACAAATTGAAAAATCAATAAATAAGCCTCTGTTTAACCTACAGAGATCAAATTTGGCACGTATGTTTTTTATGACAAAAGAAAGATGTTTTGTCGGACACGCCTACCTCTCATACAACCCAAAAAGTTTAAAACTCAATACATAAGATTATATTCGCCATAGAGAGATCTAATGTGGAATGTGTGTATTTTAAACCAAAAAAAAGATGAAATAAAAAACTGTGCGTAATCCGTCCACGAACACGCTCACCTCCCATACTCGTTTTGTTATATATTCGAAGTGAAAAATAATATAAGTTGTGCGTGGTAAACGAAAAAGTGTAGGCCGTCTTTTGGATCTGTTGACGGTCTTCCCGGTTTGCGTTACCTTTTTTTCAGTATTGTTTCACCTTTTGCTATTTTGCTTTCTTTTTTCTTTGATTTTTGTGCGAAAAATGGTTCGTTCTAATCGTGGTTATACAAAAAATATCAATTTGGAGGCAATGTCTGATAAGCAATTGCTCGAGTTCTTGGATTCTTTGGAGAGCGCAGATGAAAGTTTTGATAGTGATGACAGTGTCGCTGATCCAGACTATGTTTTAGATAACACCGTGCCCGACACATTTCTCATTGAGGATGTTTTTTTTGTTTGTTCTACCGTTTTGTGGATATGGCTTCAACAAATACATATATTTTGTACAAACGTATACATGCCGAAAAAGCAAATGCTTCCAGTAATGACTGCGATGAACAACAGATTTTACAGCTTCCAGAACTCCGTGAAGAAATAGCTGCTGGACTTATTTATGACTTGTAGATAAAACTTACCTATGATTTTTTTACATGTAAGCCGGCAAGACCGTCCAGAGACGGTCTTCAATATTTTTCACCTGGCGTTCGTTCAGATAGTTTTAGATAGTTCAGATTTTACCTGAAAATGAAAACATAAGGTTATTTTAACTATAACTACTTGGGAAAAAGATATGGGTTGGATCCGATCATATTTACGGTCTTGCCGGTTAGAGGGTTAAACTTGAAATTTTTATAAATTTTTGTAAATTTTTCATCAACATTTAAATGCATATAAAATATGGGCTTCATCCGCTCATGGACATGCCCATTTTATTACCTTTTATTGTATTTTGAAAAAATCGGTATTTCTTAGTCGGGCTAGACTGATTTTAGACGTTCTTAACTTGTTTTAAATTTCAAAATGTCTTTTTAAAGATTTTTGTACAAAACGTAAGTTTCTCAATATGGCTGAGGTCAGGCAAATTGCGTTACTAGAGAAAAATTAAACACCGCATGTGCTTCTTTTGGATGAATGGCTGGGACTCCAACCTCCATGAAGGTATATCTGCCTAAAGGACAATCAAGGCCTTTCAAATATGGCAGTTAAATATGTTCAATGACATTTATGATAATGATTTTTCCTATTAACTGAACCCTCAATAAAAAAAATCGGATCTGGACGTTCCTTGGTTATGCAGCTCTAAGTCATTTAGGTCACTGGTTACTTTACCCACCGTTCAACACACTCTTCTAAATAACGTTCATTTGTATTTTGACGTACAAACGTAATGGATTTCGAGACAACTACTAGCTGGCAATCGTAACCAACCATACCTAACGAATAGTTGGAAAATTAAATTATTCTTTACATTAACCAATATGTAAAACAAATTTTTCTATATCGAGATGGTGATGTTAAGAAACTTTTCCAATATTCCTCCTGGTAATTAACATGAAGATTTGCCCAATAAAGTCGTTGTTTCCTCATTCTTTCTGTTGCTTTTTGGCTTTTTAGCTGGTACGAAAAAATTTAGATTTTGTACGAAAATACGTTTAACGCTTCCATGTGAAAATTTAACTCAAGTATTGTTATACCCTAAAGCTGAAAGGTAAGGGTATATTAACTTTGTGCAAACGTTTGTAACGCATAGAACGAAACGAGTCCGATAAAGAATAGTATATATATTCTTGATCAGCGTCACCACGTGAGTCGAGCTATCCATGTCCATCCGTCCGTCCGTTCGTCCGTCTATCCATCTGTGCGTTGTTCGTATACACAGGATAAGAAGGAGTTGAGATAATTGGATGAAACTTGGTACACATGGTCACATGCACCCAATGATTTCCACTATTGAATATTTTTGGACTGTATAAAAAAACTGCATAACTCAGCTCATAATTAGCCTACAACAATAAAATTTGGTCGTATGTGTCAACACAAAGATGTCTTCAAAAAATGGACGTCATCCGCTCACGGACACGCCCACCTACCATACAACCCAAAAATTGAAAACGCAATAAATAAGCCTCTGTTTAACCTAAAGAGCTAAAATTTGGCACGTATGTTTCTTATAACAAAACAAAGATGGTTTTGAAAAATGGACATCGTCCGCCCACGGACACGCCTACCTCCTATACAACGCGAAAATTGAAAAGTGCATAACTCAGCTCATAATTAGCCTACAACAATTAAATTTGATATGTATGTGTTTCATACCAACACAAATATGTCTTCGAAAAATGGACGTCATCTGCTCACGGACACGCCTACCTCCCATACAACCCAAAAATTGAAAAAGCAATAAATAAGGCCTCTGTTTAACCTACAGAGCTAAAATTTGACACGTATGTTTTTTATGACAAGACAAAGATGGTTTTGAACAATGGACGTCATCTGCCAACGGACACGCCTACCTCCCATACAACCCAAAAGTTTAAAACTCAATTAATAAGGTTATGTTTGTCATAGAGAAATTAAATTTGGTATGTATATATGAATTTTATACCAAAACTAAGGTGTGTTCAAAAATTGGAAGTAATCCGTCCATGAACACGCCCACCTTCCATAGCGAAAGCACAATAAAGGCAATTACTTTGTGCTACAGTAATAAAACTTGGTATGTGTAAATTTTTCATCAACATTTAAATGCATATAAAATATAGACTTCATCCGCCCACGGACACGCCCATTTACAATAAAAATTTTTTTGTTTTTCAAAAGTGGGTTTAGGGTATTTCATAGTCGGCCTAGACCGACTTAAGACTTTCTTTACTTGTTTTTTTCTCTATCAGTTTCCTTTGGTGGGTTTGTTCGGTTTTGCAGACCCAAAATTATCACATTTCTTTTTGTCTGACCCATTTATTGGTGCTGTATTTTTACTTTTTGATATATTTGCGACAGACGCTGCGCTGAATTGGGCTTATTTTGCAGTCTGCTGATAGGATAATGTAATACTTTCCAAGTATGGAGTAATCAACCGCCTAGTTTTTGCAGATTTACATTTTTCTCCCTTATTTCCGGTTAAAATATCTAAATAGAATTCTTGCTGACTTTAAGGTAGAAAGATTGCAAAAAATATATGGAAATAATTTATAACAAAAGTCGCAAGCGAAAAGATAACAGCAAATAAAATGGTTTATTTGAAATGATTTAAAGGTACTCCATAAACTAAAAACGACCATGTAAGCACAAAAACTCTCTTTGTCCAAATTTGTATTTACAAAGAAATTGGCAATGAACAACTCTAAATGGAAAACCAAAGTCAGTCGAAATTCAATGGACAATCGTTCAACAATTATCTGAGTTTGAAATTTGCAGAGAAATAAAGGTGTTCTTAATATTATGGCGGGGTACTGTACATTATGCAATTTTATCAAATTTCAAAATTTCTTTTTAAGTTAATTGGTTAAATTTTAAGTAGTTTTTGCTTACTTGACATATGAATTTGATCTTCCAGAAAAATTATTTGCATACACAGCATAGATTCATATTGGGAATTAGGTGAATTTATCTTGAAATTTTTTTCTTATTTTCAAACTCTGCGTAAATATTTATAATCAAAGTCTATGAGTGAAATTTTAAGTCTTTAGATAAGTTGTTGTGGTATATAAAGAGATTTTTTAGAAAAGAATTTTGATAATATCACTTAGGTAGGCGTATTTTTCATCCCATTTGGCACGTTTTTACGAAAAAAAGCTGATATACTATCTGCAATACTTAATTTAACTTTAGTAAAGAAAATAAACAATGGCTTTTATTAATTACTTTGAATTACTAGAGTGTATCGGCTTAAATCTGCTACCGGTTTCAATTAAAATAATCTTCAAAAATTAGGTCGTTGGCAGTTTTTCAACTTAACTTTGATCAACGCACTTATGTATGTAACGTCAATTTGTCGAATCGGCATTGTTGATTAACAGAGTGCTGCTCGAAGCGACAATACTTCCTTATGTTCAAAATCAGCAAGTGCCTCTCGTCTTGTCTAAGTGTTTCTAGCGCTTCATAGATAAGCTTTTTCAAACTATATCTCAAAAAATCTCAGCTATTGTATAAACAAACCCCGCAAAGTACTGCTTTCTAGACGCAAGCCAACAGAAACAATAACAACTGACAAAACTGATAACGGGCAGACGCTTATAGATAATATGATTAAATTGTTTCAATTCCAAATGTGCCACAGTGCTTAGTTTTCTCAATTCATACCGTTTTAATTGAGAATCTTATCACTTGTTTTTAATATGTAGGGGCTGCATGTGATTGCTTGATTGCTTAAATGTCTCTTCTTATCAACTTATTACACGAAAACGCTTGGAATTGAACAGCTTGAAAGTTGTATTGTTTGTTTTTAACAAATTGTACTGCATTTCTCTAACCTATGAGTAGATATCTACTTATGTAATTACAGTGGCGTGTGAAAATATGGTTGGGGATAACGGAAAAGTTACACAGCTTTTATCACTTATTAATTATTTTTTTACTTTTTCTTCAAGACTTACCTGAGCAAATTTAAGTTGACGAATATTCATTTTTGTAAAAAATGTAAGTGTTTAGGAGTGGTACTGAACAAAACGGTTACGATCAGAGACTGTAATCATTCAAAAAAATTGAGAATAAATATTATTTTATGATTTTTAATTTTTGCTCCGATATAAAATTGGTTTTCTGATTTTGATTTTTTAAATGAAAAATTAAAATTATGTTTTGATTTTTATTTGTTTTACTCAAACAAAATAATCATTTTTAGTTTTTATTTTTTCAATGAATCAAAAAATAATAGAAATATTTTGGTCTTTATTTTTAGCTAAAACTATATTAGCACAAGTACATTGGCACTCTACTCTGTTAATTTTTAAATGTACCCAAATTGTTGCTTTAGAACTCCCAAAATGTCCTCAGTTTGATCCGGAGATATCGAATGACATTCTGTAACAGTCATTTTAATTCTTGGAAACCAATTTTACGAAAATTTCTTTGAAAGTTTTATATCATAATTCTACATTAACCTCCATCTTCCTTTTTTTTAGATATTTCGACATAGTCCTTAGCACATATGGCATCTTTAGTCAAAAAAAATAGGAGCTACAACAAATGAAGAGAAGCAGCTCTATCATGGTATTACCAATTCATATGTTTTAGGTTTTTGTTGTATGTTTTAGAGTCGTGTATGTATATTATATTTTTGTTCAACATTTCACACATATTGCCCCGTCACATCCAAGGATATTGACTTTTGTTTCATCTGACCAAAGAACGTTTTGCCAATTTTTAAAAACAAACATATTTGTTCGCAAGAAAAAGTTTCAGTTTGATGTCTTTGAGGCTCAAACAAAACTTTTCTCGGACTTTAACCTATTAATATTTCATTCAATTGAATTATTCAGTTTATGCTGGTGCTTTTAACTCCTTTTGGAGTTACAAAATAGGTTCTTTTTGATTTTCGCTTCAATAGTTAGTCGAAAGAAGTTTGTAGTTTTGCGTTTTGTGACCATTGTTGCTGGTAAGAAAATTGAAATAATTGCACTTAATACCAACCTCGTTGCAATTTCATTCAGTTCCAATATATCTCGTTTTGATTTTTTCCTTTTTTAAATTAAGAGTAAAAAACTTTTCTATAAGTAGAAAGTCTTGCAGTTATCAACTTGATTCTTACTTTGTTCTGATTGTTGAAATACACGTTTATGCAAAGATTGATTCTTTAGAGTTAAAAATGACGGACCCAGTATTAGTAAAAGAAAAATCATGAAAACTAGATTTTCTTTAAGCTAAATACAATAACAATTTCCAAATACTTAGTTTGGAAATAACAATTTCCAAATATTTATAAAACACTTTAAAGTAAAAACGGAAAACATAGCAGGTACGACGAAATCTGTACAAACATTTGTTTTTAAATTAAAAATTTCAAAATGAAAAAAAAAACAAATTTTTTGGAGTTTCAATAAATCACAAAACAAAAATGCTTTAAATATGCTATGAAATTATAAAAAAAAGGAAACGTTGCGAAGCACTACACTGGAAACCAGTGGCGTAGATAGCTTTTGGTTCTGGAAGGGGTCCTCAAAAAAGTAATGACCTGTCATACGCTAAGTTAAGTAAATACATACTTACAAGCATACCATTAAGTATATGATATTTTCAAAAGTGACATTTTGTTCACTCCCCGCGAACTTTTCTAGAGAATGGGTGCTAAAACTAACATTTGCAAAAATAAACTTGATCTGGTCTACACAGAAAATTCAATCTCATATAGCGATTTTTTGTTTTTTTTTTATTGCAAAGAAATAATAAGAGAAAATTGTAAAAAAAGAAAGGAATTTGTTTGAATATGCAACGCGGTTGTTTTAACTTTTGTTTTGTAGAAACACAAATGCATTTAATTTCTATTTAAAATTTTTTTTTTAATTTTAAAGTACGTTTTTCTTCTGAGTGTACTTTTAATTTCATTTCAGCTCGGTTCATGAAAAATATTTTTAGGTGAAATGTTTTCGCGTATATTTAAAACACTGTCCAGTTTCACCAAAATCTCCAATGAATGTTCTTAAACAGCTAAGATCATTTTAAAACTCATATTTGTTACGATGATTCCATTCAAAAATATTTTATAAAATCAGTAACTTTTGTTTTGGCAAAGTTATCAAAAAAACATATCTTAAATATTTTCTAATCATAAAATTTATTCGAAAATCGCAAAACAATTTTTACTTAATATAATCAATTGATAACAACTTACATATTTGGCTGATGACTCTGGGGGGAGGGGGGTCCGGATCCGTGGACCAACCCCTACGCGACTGTTGGAAACTGTGCATTGAATACAAAAAATTACAAAAAATATTATACATATTTTTTCTGTTTTGAAATCTGCTGATCTATTTTAAAAATCTGAAAAAATATGTTATTCAATTTTTTCTAGATATCGTCCCAAGCAGAGATGTTTGTATAACTTTATAATTTTCATATTCGTAAATAATCTATATTGAACATGTTTTCTACACTAAAAAAGGTTGTGTAACACATGTTCAAACATTTACCTTGAATTTTATTTTTAATATTTGAACATAAATAAGCGGGGAAAGAAGCGCTTAAATATTTTTTTGGATCAAATTGACCCAAAATTCGCTTAAAGGTTAAAAAATATAATTTCATTCTTCAGCTATATTTTCAGGTTTGTTTTTTGGCAATTAAACTAAGAAAATTGTGCTTTTCTAACGTTTATTTTCAAACGAACGGCTTAGAAGCTCATTTTAGAATGTCCATTTTTGAAATGAAAATAAACGTAAGAGGAGCAAAAACTTGGTTAAACGTTTTCAAAAGTACCACGTTTCTTACTTTTCGTGCTAGGAAATGTTTTCACAGTTTTCTCTTTTTACAAAACCACTGTTGTAATGTTTTAATCAATTTCTTATATAAAAATAATTTTATATAAACTTTGTCGATTTTGTCACAATCAAGTATGTATCATTAGTATCTGGACTACTGCTTTCTGATAAACTGAAGGCGTTTGCGTTGCCTTATTGAATAAATCATGATTATAAGGTTCAGTGAAATAACAACCAATATTTCTTCTTTTAATTTTTATATTTTCTGATCCTTATATGTTTATACCAGAGTCATAACTGTTATAAGAAATATCTTTAAAAATTGGGCCATAACAGTTATATAGTGAGAAAAAAAATATTTATCAATAATAACTATTATTTTCAAAATAAAATAATTTTTCTCTGTAATAACAGTTATGAATGAAGTAAATATTTTTTCGTTGCTGATAACGTTTATTTTCAATTTTTATTTTTTTACGTTGCCTCATAACTGTTATAGACGAGAAAAAATTTTTTACGTTGCTCATAATTTATATGAAATAAAAAATCTTTGTTACTTTTTTTACGGCAACATGTATAAGATTATCAATTGTAAGTTTTTTTCTTGCTCTCAGTAAAAGAATAAGAAGTTTTAGGCATTCATAAAAAATGCAGTAGTGAAAACAAAGTTAATGTATTCTAATATCGTGTTTTAGGGCAACAGCAGTACAAGTGATTTTTCGGAAAAAAATTAGTTACATAAGTATGAGAACGCATAGAAGAAATTGATATTTCATTTCGAAAAATATATCAGTAATTTCACATGTCATTTCAGCGAGTTTATACCGCGGATTTCACAATTTAGTATAAACGTATTTGCATTGTTTGTTAGAAAAAGAAAGAAAAGTACAAGTATACTTGGACTAGACTCCTGAATAGAATAAAATTTTTGTTAAGGCAAACCGTAGTATAATTGCAGTTGTTGTACTTTTCTTTCTGGTTTTTTTTAAACTTAGAAGTAAAAAATTCAAATTTTGTATATAACTTTACCACATGAAGAACCAACTACTCATTTTAAGAAAACAACAAAAAATACAGTAAAAAAAACTCCTTAAAACGATGCAAATGAAAGCTTTTTATTAGAAAGTGACGATAAGCGAAGTCTGTTTTTGTCTTGGCTATCCCCTCATAAGCTCTTTCATATACTTGAACCTCAACACTAGACCGGATCGAAATTTAGATTCCGCCGGTCGGGGTCTCAAGAGTTAGAGGAGCTCATTAAAATGATTTCTGCATACTTTTTCTTCAAATCGGAGAAAAACCGCCGAAGCAATTTTGATTCTCCTGAAGGTCCTTTTTAGTAAAAAAAACATGTTTTTTGTTTGAAACTTTTTATTTTTTACAGAACGCATACCCACATCTTCTAAAATATTAAATTTCTTACTGATACCAATATTTTGATATACAAAAAACTTAAAAATTATGTTTCATTATAACTCTTATTGACCACCAAAAATTGGATTTTTTGATATTTTTAAAAAGACATTTTTTTAAAACCGCTTTAAAAGACACATTTTTTTCTAGATTTACGTGAAAGTGTTATTGTTGGAAAGGTATTAAGTTGTTCTTTCTTTCTGTGTATCGCTTTACTCAAAGTTCTACTGTTGACCGAACAAGCTCATTTATTTATAAACAACATACCAAAAATCTTCACTTAAAAATACCCCTTAAGTTAGTGAAAATTCCTATCCTTATCCTTATCCTTATCCTTATCCTTATCCTTATCCTTATCCTTATCCTTATCCTTATCCTTATCCTTATCCTTATCCTTATCCTTATCCTTATCCTTATCCTTATCCTTATCCTTATCCTTATCCTTATCCTTATCCTTATCCTTATCCTTATCCTTATCCTTATCCTTATCCTTATCCTTATCCTTATTCTTATCCTTATACTTATCCTTATCCTTATCACGACTTAATAGTCAGTTCTAGGTCAGTTATAGGTCAAAAGTTGTGTTTACCGAAAATTTGTGCTCTTAAAAAATCCAACGTCACTAGCGGGTAGGAGGGTGAAAACAAAATTTACGACCTATTCTCATACCTACCAAATTTATAATAAAATTTCGACTGCAAACACCGTGACATGAAATTTTTATATGTTAGAATTAACGTAAAAATTAATTTCTCTACAATAACTCTTACCAGGCAACGTAAAAAAAAAATTTTTCAAAATAAAAGTTATGAGCAACGTAAAAAATTTTTTCTCGTTTATAACTGTTATGAGGCAACGTAAAAAATATAAATTGAAAATAACTGTTATGAAGCAACGTATAAAATATTTTTCAAAATATGAACAACTTTTTCGACCTAAAAAAAATAAATAACTGTTATTTTGGGTGTCTGGTTTATACCCTAAACCTGAAAGGTCAGGGTATATTAACTTTGTGCAAACGTTTGTAACGCATAGAACGAAGCGAGTACGGTATAGAAAAGTATATATATTCTTGATCAGCGTCACCACGTGAGTCAAGCTATCCATGTCCGTCCGTCCGTTCGTCCGTCCGTCCGTCTGTCCGTCTGTGTGTTGTCCGTATACACAGGATAAGAAGAAGGAGTTGAGATAATTGGATGAAACTTGGTACACATGGTCACATAGACCCAAGGATCTGCACTATTGAATATTTTTGGAATCCGCCCACGGACACGCCTACCTCCCGTACAACGCGAAAATTGAAAACTGCATAACTCAGCTTATAACTAGCCTACAACAATAAAATTTGGTATGTATATGTTTTAAATTAACACAAAGATTTCTTTGAAAAATGTACGTCATCCGCTTACGGCCACGCCCACCTCCCATACAACCCAAAAATTGAAAACGCAATAAATAAGCCTCTGTTTAACGTACAGGGATAAAATTTGGCACGTATGTTTTTTATAACAAAGCAAATACGGTTTGAAAAAATGGACATCATACGCCCACGGACACGCCTACCTCCGATACAACGCGAAAATTGAAAACTGCATAACTCAGCTCATAATTAGCCTACAACAATAAAATTTGATATGTATGTGTTTTATATCAACACAAAGATGTCTTTGAAAAATGGACGTCATCCGCTTATGGACACGCCCACCTCCCATACAACCCAAAAATTGAAAACGCAATAAATAAGCCTCTGTTTAACCTACACAGCTATAGTTTGGCACATATGTTTTTTGTAACAAAAAAAAGATGGTTTTGAAAAGTGGACATCATCCGCTCACGGACACGCCTTTTTACCATACAACCCAAAAAGTTTTAAACTTTAAGGTTATGTTTGTCATAGAGAAATTCAATTTGGTATGCATGTATTTTATACCAAAACTAAGGTGTGTTCAAAAATTGGAAGTAATCCGTCCATGAACACGCCCACTTCCCATAGCGAAAGCACAATAAAGGCATTAACTGTGAGCTACAGGAATAAAACTTGGTATGTGTAAATTTTTTTATTAATATTTAAATGCATATGAAATGTAGGCTTCATCCGCCCTTGGAGACGCCCATTTACAATAAAAATTTTGTGTTTTTGAAAAGTGGGTTTAGGGTATTTCATAGTCGGCCTAGACCGACTTTAGACTTTCTTTACTTGTTTCTAAATAAAATAAAACAAAAAAAAAAAACAAAAATGGAAACTTTACATATTTTTATTAAAGAAAGTATTTCCGGTATATCGATTTTGTATCTTATTTTACAAAAATACCCCTTAAGAGAATTTACCACTGAATAACAATTGTCACTATTTCCTCATGAACGCCTCTGCTTGTAAATACAGACTATAAAGACAACAACAAAAAAAAAAACAAAAGCACTCATAAACACTATTTAACTGTCGTAGAGCTCATCCATCACAAGTTCCTCATTTTATTGAATTGAAACACAATAACAAAAATAAAAGTGTAACGCTTGAAAAAAGCATTTTCCTAAGGTTATTATAATTTTTTTTATTTACACTCTTTTAATGCAATTAAACTGTGAAAACTCTTATCAACAACATATCAAATCAGCACAACAGCGGCATTGAGGTGCCTTAAATTAATTTAATTTCCATTTAATTCTTCTGCCCGTTATACACAACTCACAGATTAATGTCGACGCTGTTCAACGTTGGTGCTAACATTTCAATTAACGCGTTTAAATTTAAAAGCAAGTAATGAAAACTGTTCTATGTGGGTAGATGAAAACTTTCTACGTTTGAAAATGCTTATTAACAGTGTGTAGAATGCAGTTATTTCAATAGTGAAAATACATTTCGTGTTTCTTTTTGGATATTTTTAAATTGTATAACTTATGTGTGATTAGCCGTTAATTTATAAAAGTGAAGTGGTTAAATGGATTAAGCTTAAAGCATTAATAGTGCAATAATAACTTTATATCCTTGAAAATTGGATTCAACGTAAGCAGGTAATATCATACAATATATGAGTATAAAAATACATGACAATTGAATAAGTTTAAAGTTCAATTTCAATTTTAAATTTTATTTAATCAAGCTCACTACATTGTTAGACAACGCAAGCAAGCATCAGAAAAAGTAGAAAAAAATAATCGAAATATTAAAAATGTTTATTTTTTTAAGACCAATGAAATGAACAATAAATATATCGGAAGTAAAATATACTGACAGTTCTTTGATGAAATTTTATTTAGAGTGCACGACCAGCAACAGTACTACCTATTGGCCCATAACGCAAAACGGGTCCGTCTCATGGCTTTCGATTTTTTTTATTTTTGGGCTTTAGATTTCTATTCAAATTCTAAGAACATAAGTTCCTTTATTTTTTTTTTATCGCCCTTCGTTGAAAAGTTATGGCCCTCTCAATTCTGCGAATAGTTCGAAAACGCCAGAATCGTGAAATTTTCAATTAATTGTGTCTGCGTCATTTTTTATCCAATTTTAATTAATAAGGTACCGTTTTTTTTTTTTTTTTTTTTTTTGGATTCGCCAAAGGAGTGAGAAATCTCATAAATACGTATAGCCCGTACTATACTCGTGCACGACTTACATTCTACAACAGTCAGGATTAACCGGAAAAATAGAATGCACCTACGTACTAAAAAACACACCCAGTTGGCGAAGTATGAATTTCCACTAAGCACATAACTGCCTTTTCAGCGGAACTTAAAAATTTTATGCAAAAACACGAATTTATTAAGAATATTTGAATTTAAAAAAGTAAACAACATCAAATAAGTAGTGAACTTTACATAAAACTCTAAAACAAAGAGACCAAAGTAACTATAAATAATATAAATATTAGTAAGTCGGAAAGGTATTGGAAAGAACTTTCGGAAAAAAATATAATTTTAAAATTTTGGATGTTAGGGTTGCCAACCAATTTAAAAAGAATATGTAATTGCTAATATCTCAAAAAACGCATAATTTTTTTTTTGATTTTTTATTTTTTAAATTTGAAGAAGAATGTTGCCTTTAATTCAAAAGTAATTTAATGATGGAACTTTTATATGTTTTTTCGCAATTTCAATTTTTGTGCACATACCTCATCATTTTGAGGCACTTTATCGCCTATAAATTTCATAACGGCTAAGATGTTCGAAAATTTGTTCTGCAAAATGGTTAACCTTGTTAAAATGAATATTTTATTCATAATTTTTGATGACCTTAGACTTGACCTTGGTATGGAAAACTGGTAAAAATAAAAAAAACAAACTATTTTTTAACTTTTATTTGTATAAGATTAAACAAACTTTTGACTGCCATATTAAAGATAATTATATTCTAATTTGTTTTCATTTAAAAATTTTTAAAATCAGACTTAAAACAAATAAGTTATGATGGTTTCTCTGACGCTCTTTCAATACAAAAGTTACAATGATTTGTATGGGTTGAAAAGTATGAGCCCTACCTCGAGTCAACTTAATGCAGAATTGAGAGGTCCATAACTTTTCAACGAATGGCGATAAAAAAAAATAAATGAACTTATATTCTTAGAATTTGAATAGGAATCTATAGCCCAAAAATAAAACAAATCGAAAGCCATGAGGTCAATTTTTGAAAAAAAGTTTTGCGTTATGCGTGGAATTGGCGTATTATTTTTTTAGTAAAGCCTCTGTTTAGTACTCTGTTCAATTTCATGTGAAAATTCACTCGAATCTCCATAGAAAAACCGATAGCTATGAAATACGTGTGGAAATTGTCACAACATGTTCTTCAAAGTAGTACTATGTTTTACTGTGAAATATACTCGCAACATTTCTCTCGCAACATTATTTCATGACAATTTAATTGAACTTCGTATTTGTTTTGAAGTAAAAAAATAGCATTATCGTAACTTTATTTCTTTTTATATATTTATTTCTTCTATTTTGACAAGTAAAGCATGACTTTCTCAAACTTTTCAATTTCTTCGCAACAAAATATTTGTCAGAATTTTCACGTAACAAGAATATTAATGTTGCGAGTGAAATTACACGAAAATGAACAGAACTGGTCTTAAGCCTAGTACTCTGTTCGTTTGCGTGAAATTTAAATCGCAACATTAATATTTTTGTTACGTGAAAATTCTGACAAATATTTTGTTGCGTGAAAATTCTAACAAATATTTTGTTGCCAAGAAATTGAAAAATTTAAAAAAACATACTTTACTTCACAAAATTGAGAAAAATAAAAACAAAAAATTTATGACAACTGTCACTTTTCACTTCAAACTAAATAGACAGTTCAATTAAATTGACGTGAAAATTGTTGCAAGAGAAATGTTGCGAGAATTTTTCACAGCGGCATAAAGTTCAACTTTGACGAACATGTTGTGCAAAGTTTCACAGCTTTAGGTTTTTGTATTTAGCTTAGTACTTTTCTCGTTTGCGTGAAATTTCACTCGCAACATTCATTTTTTTTTGTTGCGTGAAAATTCTGACAAATATTTTGTTGCGAAGAAATTGAAAAATTTGAGAAAGTCATATTTAACTTTTCAAAATAGAGAAAAATAAATATATCAAAACAAAAAATTTACGACAACCGTCACTTTTCACTTCAAAATACATAGGCAATAGGAAAAGTATTTTTCACACCAGAAAAGTTGTTTCAGTAAAAAATTTTTCTGATCGGTCACCACCTCTCTGCAGACAATGCCAAACCTCAGAGAGTAAATAATGCCATGTAAAGCTTCTTGCGAACATAATCTTTAGCCGTTCGGAGTCAGCATAAAACATGCAGGTCCAGTTCTCGGTCAATTGTGTGCAAACATTTAATAAGACATACAGCACAATTGATTATAAGAAGCTCGGTCAAAGAACTTTCAAGGGCTGCAATGGCCAATTTGTTTTTGTTTTTGTTGTTGTTTTATTTTTACCGTTTCACTTTTTGGGCTTTTACGTGTCCATTATTAGGATGAAGACGTTAAACAATTATTTTCCAAACATATCCTACCAAAAAATCATACCATTTCCAAGTTAAGTGATAAAACACTCAAAAAAATTTTTAGATATTCCTGTTTTCTTTTTTTTTTTTTTGGTTCCCTCCTGCAAAAGATTAGTCAGACCAATTTTGGACCAACTGGTATGAATTTTTGGTAAGAATTGTTTTGAAAATTATTATTTAACTAATTCTGTTAATTGCATAACAGAAGTCTTTAAAACAACAAGCAAGATACTAACACTGCTTACACATTTTGTTGCACTACTGAAAATGTGATTGTTTTGACTAGACAATGAATTCGTTTGTTAAATAAAATTCGAATATTTTATTACTTTTTCAATTGCAAACTAATAAATTTTATACATGTTTTACTTTGAACATCAACAACAAAATTTTAAAACATTCACATTTGCTATCTGTTTGTCGTGAAGTGTACTCAAAATATTCGCAAGATTTTTATTTTATACTAGCTGCTACCAGGTGCGTTGCTAACGCATAAGAGATAATTGTGGAAAAATTGTTTCAAATTTGAAAGAGTTCTCACGTAACAAAATATAAATGCAGAGAATATCAGAATTTGCTAGCCTGAAAAATTATGATACCAAAAAATTAATTTTTCGACCCGAATTTTTGAGGGATGCAGCACTCCAAAAAAAAAACCTTGTTAAAAGCTATTATTTTTTATCAACTAAGCCTAGGAATACGTTAATGTAAAAAAAACATTGATCGTGATCGTATATTTATGAGCCTTAAGATCAATTTAAGCGAACGCAAACAAATAAGTGTGACACTAACAACGAAACAATGTTAAATAGAAAACTATAGCAAGAAACCTAAAGCAATTCAGCAATCAATCAAAAAAACAAAGCTTGTAGAACAGAAAAATATTATGATAGTGAACTTTTTCGAATGTTTTGTAATTTTAAATGATTTTCCACACACAATTATTGTCTAAAGGTTAAAATAACAAAAATAATTTTAATCTGTTTTAATGAATAAACATCTATAAAATTCTTGCTTATCAATATTTAAATTACTGATCATGTGTTATTTAAGCACAACAATAGAAATAAGGCCTTAAAATACAGATATACTTCTAGCGGTAATGAAGTGTAATTCATAAATACGAGTGTATCACAAAGTATTAGTTATCTTGCAAAATAAAGTAATTTAGCGTGGACTTCTCGATACTGACATCTATTTTGTATTTCTATTTTCTGAACTATACATATTTATATCCATAAATAAGACGCACAATATAACGAATACCCAATTTAACGAACGGCCAATATAACGAACGGCCAAATATTTCCATTAACTACTCTGTATAACAAAAACAGTTCATTTGTTGCCATTCGATATAACGAATTAGTCAATTCGAGTTGACACAATTTTTTTTAAATATCACGATTTCAGAAGCAATGTAGTTATCTTATATTTGTAACAAAAGAGTATATGTTGTTAATTCTGTCTCGAAATGTATAACAGAATATAAGCAGTTATTTTTTTTTTTTTTGTCATGTCAGCACCACAAACAAAATATTTTTGTTGTTATTGCTATTCTGTCAATTTCATGATAATAACGAGAATTCGTCTTAGAACAAGCTGAATATACAATTTAAGGTTTAACTATTTTTGCATGGCGACACTGTTGGCCATGATGTCATGATGACTTTGCATGGTATCACTGTTGCCAGATTGAGATAAATTTCCCTAAATGAGATAATTGTTGATTCATTTTTTGGTCAGAGCTGAAAAGGTTATTTTTGACTAAAAATTGTAAATTGTGCGTTCGTCGTGCGCTCAAACCCCTGGATCGACTAAGAAAATTAAAACTTTAAATTTACATTAAAAGGCAACATCATTTCATTTTCTTATATATAAAATCACATGTTTGTCCTTCAGTCTGTCTGTGTGTCTGTCTGTCTGTGTGTCTGTCTGTCTGTCTATCTATCTGTCTGTCTGTCTTTCTGTTCCGTATAGGCTCGCGCACCGTTTATCCGATTGTGCTGAAATTTCGACACCGAGTACCTTTCATTGAGAGAAAGAACATAGGGGGCACAAGTAAAACAGTGGACAAAAGTATGTGGGCGTGGCACTCTATAATAACTCCTAAACACCTGGAACGATTTCAATTAAATTTGGAATGAAGATTCGACTGAGCCCAAGATAACATAGGCTATACAAAATTCCAAAGACTTCCGCAAGAGGGCGCTTTAAGTAGTGCGTTTTTAAGACTCAATAAATCGTAAACTCCTGGACCGCTTTCAATGAAATTTGGTATGAACGTTCAACTGCACCCAAGATAAAACATAAAATAAAAAAAATTCCAAAGCCATTCAAAGCAAGAGGGCGCTTTAAGTAGTGCATTTTTAAGACTAAATAACACCTAAATGACTTGATCGATTTTACTAAAATTTGGTACGAGAAATAAATTGACTCTTCAACAGAATTGAGGCTATTTAAATTTCAGAAAACTTCCGTGAGTGGGGGCTTTATTCAATCAACTATGTTCGGCTCATTCACGTCAAAACGAATGAACCAATTTTGATAAAACTTGGGAAGCATTTGTATCTGTTACTGAAATAGATTCTATGCTTTTAAAAATTCTTTCGACAAAAATCAAGGAATGAGCCGAAAGCAAATGAAGTCAAGAACCAAAGACGAACAGAAAAAAAGAAACTTAAAGAATATGATCTGAAGCTATATTAAAATGAAAAAATTAACCGAACAGTATCGACCAAAACCGAAGGTGAGCGAAGATAATCCAAAAATCGAATCGATGCTCATAGGATTTTGTCAAATTGGAATTTTTTTTGAGATAAAATTGCATATTAAATGCATTCTAAAAAAAAACTTAAACGCATTTTTCTCGAAATTAATTTTCAAACTGTACTCAGAAAAAAAGTTTCTTGGATATATTTATTCGGATATCATATTTAGAGGAGAATGATCTATAGTCTTAAAGTCTATAGATTTTGTTCAAGGGAATGCCTGCCTCTAAATTCCATCCAATTTCCATCCATTCATTCCAATTTTTCTAAAAATGATAAAAAGTTTCTATAAAAAAGAGAAATATATAAAAATATATCGCTTTTAGAAAACAAGACTTTTTATTTTTGAGATAACATTTATTTTTATTAAAGAAAATACTTTTCATAGTGATTTTTTTTATCAAAATATAGGAAACAATTTTCATTTTCAATAAATTTTTCTCTATAAATGAGAATTTTTTTGTGCGAGAAAAATATACAGTGAATCAAAAAAGTTTAGGCACAAAGCAGTTATGAGTTTAAATTTGTTAGTACAACTTTTTCCAGTACACTTGCAGAAAAGAAAAGTATAAGCATTTAAAAAATAAACATTTCATTTTGTATTTACACCAAAATAAAAATTGAATTTCAATTTTAATTCATATTAAATGTTACAATACTAAAAAAAACATGATTTTGACATCAAAAAAATTTAGGCACAAGTGATTATGTTTTTATTAAAGTGAGTAAATTTCAAGTCCTTGAATATTTTGGCCTTAATTATCGCCTCTTAACGTCTTCGCATTCTTACAGATTTTGATGTCTTCTCTGGTGATATTATTGACCATTCGGTGCGTATGGCTTCCTTGAGCACATTTTAGAAGTATTTTATTTGAGATTTCGTATTTTTTTCTAGTAAGTACCAAATATGCTGAATGGGGTTCATATCGGGTGCTTGCAAAGGTGTTTTTAGCTGATTTCAGAGCTAGATAAACCATTCCAGCAAAAGATAAGACAAATTTTTTGGGTCGTTATCTTGTTGAAATTTATATTGTATCCCAGTTAGCCCCAATTTTTCAACACTGGGTGTCAAATGCTCATTTAAAATATTGAAGCAAAGGTGTTTATCCATTTTATCATCAATAAAAATGAGATTTCTAACTCCAGACACCGCCAAATAGCCCTTAATCATTCGATTTCGGCCACTGTATTTCACTGTTTTTTTATGCTATTTTCCTACAGCTCTTTTTTCAGTTTTCTTAAACGGTTTTGAGCGCCACATGATGCAAACAAATTGTATTAAGGTCCATCACTAAAAATAATACAATCTCAAAATGAATCCCGCTCATTTACGTAGGGTTTTGGGAACTCCAAACTTTTTTTTTTATTTGAAGCTTAAATTTGTAGCTTGCGCCGATAAACTCGTACCTAATATCCAGCTTCATTAAGTGTATCGCGAAGTGGTCGAGCATCAAAGTTTTTTCAAATCGTTGCTGTATTTCGTGGCACAATTTAACAGCTAAATTTTAGGGTTTTGAGTAACTGCAGGCACTACAATCTAATCCTGGTGTAGCGTTAATATTTTGGCACGACCAGATCGGCTCTTACGCTTTACTTTACCGGTATTTTATAATGATTTATGATGTTACCGACACTTGAATATGATCTCTTTACTAATTTACCGGTTTCGCGATACCGTTTTTTCTATACATAAACATTTATTATTATTTTACGAACGTCAACCGAAATTTTTGTTCCATTGCTTATTTCTTCGCTCAATCTTTAACGCAACCGCTCAATCTTTACCGAAACCAACATCAACACTCAGTAAAAACTTTTAACAAATAACTTAAGCGCAAAAGTAAAGACAAAAAACCAAGAGATATTGTTAAATAAGAAACAACATGAGACACATACAAAGTGTGCCTAAACTTTTTTGATAAGCATTTTTCCTTCATCCGCTAAAATTTTTATTGGTAGTTTGAAGTAACGGGACATTTTTTGGATATTAAGAAAGAACTATTTCTTATGGTTCTTACTTCATTAAAACTTTGGTCAAATTCGTTATTATTAGATACTTAAGCAACACTTTTTTTCAGAAACATTGCTTGTGCCTAAACTTTTTTGATTCACTGTATATAATATCACTATCGAACAAATTCTGGTTAGCAAAAGTATGGTCGATTCTGAGAGTGAGGGGTTAAAAAAGAAGACTAAATGAGAAGACCCTTATCGCGGCGTTTGTTTATGTTAGTTCGAATTTTTTTTAATCGATCTTCGAGCTTTGCAGTCAAATGCCAAAATTAAAATTTTCGTTAAAAATTTTCAAAACCACAAAAATTTTCTAAATCAATTTATAAAAAAATTGTAATTGTTGCAATAATTTGGCTTTTACAGAATGAAAAAATAAAAATAAGTCGAAGAGTTATAACCAAAAAACCATAACAACAATATGCTGAAAATCGGCATTTGACTGCAAAGTTCGAAGGTCGGAATATGATAAAAAAGGCATCATATTTAGAGAAAACTGGTCTAAAGTCTAAAAGTTTAAAGACTTTGCTCCAGGGAAATGCCTTTCTCTGAATGCGATTCTAAAAATGATAAAAAGTTTCTATAAAAAAGAGAAATATATAAAAATAAATCGCTTTTAGAAAACAAGACTTTTTATTTTTGAGAAAACATTTATTTTTATTAAAGAAAATACTTTTCATAGTGATTTTTTTTATCAAAATATAGGAAACATTTTTCATTTTCTATAAATTTTTCTCTATAAATGAGAATTTTTTTGTGCGAGAATAATATATATCATTAAAAGAGACATTGAAATATTTCCATTTCCTAGAAGTGAAGAAATATTTGTTCGAAAATGTGAAAATTTATTCTTCAAACTTATTTTGAAGAATTTTTTGAATAAACAGTCGGATTAAATGAAACGGAATAATAATTTAAATTATTAAATTCAAATTGTTGATTTATGTAGTAAACTTACACAGCCAGGAGACGAACCCACGTCCACCGCGTGGTAGTCCAAAGCACTTCCACTGAGCTATTGGTAACGATAAGACAGTGATGCTACAAGCGGTACAATTGTACCTTTTGGGGTACACTTTCAGTATTGTCAGTACGAAAGTACGCCATTTTTTCAAAAGGTACGTTTTTGGATTTGGAAATTTTCTAATATATACTCTTATAAGTCCATTATTTTCTTAATTGCATGCCATAAAAGAGCTCGTATGCTATGAATTTAAGCTCATTAAATCAAATTTTCGAAATAAGGTAACACCAAAGTTTTTGTACTGTTGTTAAGCTGATATAGTGCTTTATTTTCTTTTTAGAATACATTTTCAAAAAAGTACGTTTTTGGTTAAAAAAGTACGTTTTTCTCAATCAAAAAGGGTACACTTTCAAAATCTCTTGTAGCATCACTGCGATAAGATAAATATAGCAAAACACATTTAAAAACGATTGGTTCCGTTCTGAGTTAAATCGAACCAGTCCTGTGATAGGTTGAATACGAACTATCACTGGACCGGTCACTTTAGGGCAATTGACCCTGCTTTTGCACTACGGAAAACATGATTTTTGGAGGTTTTTTGCTAAATGGTTTAGTTCAATTACTGTCTTTTTCAGTTTCTGAAATATTTCTGTTCAAATTTCAAAAATTCAATAGAAAATAAAACTAAAATTATGACCACTTCGCTATCTTTTATATAGTTTTCTTTTATTGATCTTTATAAGTAGTTATGTGTTAGCTCTTGATTTTGTTCTTAACAGTAAAATCAAATTTCTACCTTTTTTTTGTTTTTGTTTTTGTTTTTGTCATAATGTATGAATTCTTTCAAAACTCTTAGTTTCCACTGTAAAAAGAAAAAAAAAATTTAAAACAAATAATTATTTATTTCAAGTAAAACAATAACTAATATAACAACAGCGAAAAAAAAAACAAAGCTAGCTTTTTTTAACAGTTGAAATTTACATTTTTCTTAAATTAAATAAATATTTGAATCAAGTTTAATATTTGGTACTGAAATGTTTACTCAAGTGACATTCTGGTTAACATTCTGAGATCAGAGCAAGTGTTTATTGACAAAAACAAATTTTTGTTTTTCAAAAACAACAATTTACTGCTTAATAAACTGTTCGAGATATTCAATAAAGCGTTTCGATGTGTGCATACAGGTGACAAGAACGTTTTTATGTTTTTATGGTAAACACATTAAAAAACAAAGAAGGTAGCTGCAGAGCTATAAATCCTCTCTCACAAAGAGTCAGAATTGTCAAAATCAATACAAATCATTTGACGTCTTGTTTTGTCGCTCTTTTTCATTCGGTGTTCTTTTGATAATTTTGACTTTTGGCTCTCAATCCTGCAGTTACCTTGTATTTTCGTATAACTGCTATATTATGGGTAAAGTAAACGGTAATTTTACCTTATGACCATCTTGGGCATTATTTTATGCCACAGTGCTGCGAATACGTTTGTTATATTCTATTACTTCGGTGTTTTAATGTGAAAAAAGTGCGAAAGTGGTTCAATTAAATTAAAAAAAAAAAATATTAAAATCAAATTTAATTGGATTTTTGTAGAAAGTATGATTTCAGTGGAATATAAAATTACTTTTTAGAACAATACCAAAACTTTATGTTAAAAGAGTACCGCTTTAAATTTCAAGCAGCAGAAAATCGAAAAATTGTTACGAAAATTACTTTCACATCAAAAAAATTCTGCGCAAAGTGCTTATTTAAGGGTCTACAGTTAATAAATATTAGTAGAAAATTTAATTTTTAATGAAAATATAAATAAAATTGCATTAATTAAAAACTGGAAAAGCCAGAAATAGTCGCATTTTCTCTAACATTTAAATCTATTTTTAGATAACGATTTGTAGTTTATGAAAAATATATAACTGATAAATGCCGTTTTAGACATAAACAATGTAAGCAAAAAAACATATTTTCTTCAAGCAAAAAAAAAACAAACTGCAAGTTAATAAAATCCTTATTGAAAGCAGGATTTTGTTTGCATGCCAATCGGATGTGGGTGTTGGGAAAAAACGCAGCTAATAAGTTGTTAAAAAAATGGCCAATATTGTGCGTAATATTTTTGGCAATAAATTTGAGAACGCTGGACAAACACAAATAAAACAAAAGTGCATTAATTTGCATTTGAAACCTTTTAGCAGAAATAGTTCGTAAAAACGTTTATTTAAAAAAAATAAAATTTCATAAACAGAGGCTCAAAAGGTTAATCGTACCTACTTAACGTTTAACCACTGATCTCAAAATAAAAACATAGACAAAATTTTGATCAAGCTATATGCTGAGTGAGTTATAAAATTGTGGCATTTGAATTTTTTAATTTTAGTTAATAATTTTTAAAAAATATATTTTTTAGAGATTTATGCCAAATAATTTATGAAGTAAAAGGCCTGCTACAACAACAAACTGTTTGCAGAACAACCGAGCAGGCTAGACCATGGTTTTGTCGGAAGCTACTCCGACTCATCAGTAATCTCTGTAGTTCATGAGTGGTTTAACATTTAAAGTGTTTTTGTTGATTATAAATTATTTAATTTTAAAAAAATTAACATTTTATTTTATCAGAGCCAAACCTCAAGATAGTCTAAAACTAACTTTTATTTAAAAAAAAATTATCACATAATTTTCTCAATATTGTTTTAGCCTTTTTCCTGGCAGACGGTATATGTGCAACTCTAAATTTAAACTGTTCGCTGTTCAAGTAATTTAATTCAGGTCACGAGATCACGAATCTGAAATCGAATTAAGATTTCAGCCCTTCAAAAAGGACTTTGCCCGAGCTTCTTATGATCAAATTGTGTTGTGTGTGTTTTTAAATGTTTGTACACAATTGACCGAAAACTGGACCTACATGTTTTATGGCGACTCCGAACGGCTAAAGTTCATGTTCTCAAGAAGCTTAACATGTCATTACTTATTCTCTGAGGTTTGCAATTCTCTGCAGAGAGGTGATGACCGATTAGAAATTTCTTATTGAATAAAACTATGCCGCAAGTGGGAATCGATTTAGGCTCATACTAGGGACATACTTGACCTCATGCCACGGTCACCACCACATTAATATTTTGACAAAACAAAAAAAAAAATTATCATTGAAAATATTGCAGATTGGTAAAGTGAGGCGGATGAAAAATAGAGCGCGTCTTCTTGATATGAATCCAACTATTTTGGTGATCTGAAAAAGAAAAGAAAAGAGATTCATAAGAAGTAAGAATGCCGCTGCTGATTGAACTACGGATATTAAAAAAAAACAATAATTTTTACAAAATGTGCGTATTAAAACAAGTAAAGAAAATCTAAAATCCTTCTTTGACATAGCCTAAACCTACTTTTTTCAAAACACAACAATAGTATTGAAAATGGGCGTGTCCGTGAGCGGATGAAGCCCATATTTGATATGCATTTTAATTTTGATGAAAAATTTACAAAAATTTATAAAAATTTCAAATTTTATTACTGTAGCTCGCATGTTAATGCCTTCATAGTATTTTCGCTTTTGTGAGTTGTATGGGAGAGGGGCGTGTTCGTGGACGGATTACGCCCAATTTGCATTTGAATGCATCTTGGTTTTGGTTTTTAATACATACATACCAAATTTTATCTCTGTTGGTTAAACAAAAGCTTATTTATTGAGTTTTTGTTTTTTGGGTTGTATGGGAGGTGGTCATGTCCGTGGGTGGATGATACCCATTTTTCTAAGACACCTTTGTTTTGATATAAAATACATACGTAACATATTTTATCTCTGTAGGATAACCATAAGCTTATTTATTGAGTTTTCACTTTTTGGGGTGTATGGGAGATGGGCGTGTCCGTTATTGGATGCCATACATTTTTCAAAACTATCTCTTTTTGTTATAAAATAAAAACGTACCAAATTTTACTTCTGTACGTTAAATATAAGTTTATTTATTGAGTTTTCAAGTTTTGTGTACTATGGTAGGTGGGCGTGCCCGTGTGCGGATTACATCCATTTCTAAAAGACGTCGTTGTTTTGATATAAAATACATACGTTCTAAATTTTGTTTCTGTTGGTAAAACATGAGCTTATTTATTGGCTTTTTAATTTTGGGTTGTATGGAAGATGGGCGTGCCCGTGGGCGGATGACACACATTTTTCCAAGACAATTTTTTTTTATATAAAATACAAACGTTCCAAATTTTATCTCTGTAGGTTAAATAAAAGCTTATTTATTGAGTTTTAAAGTTTTGGGTTGTATGGGAGGTGGGCGTGCCCGTGTGCGGATTACACCCATTTTTCAAAGACGTCGTTGTTTTGATATAAAATACATACGTAAGGTAAATGTACGGAATTCCGTAAGGTTAAGGAATCTTTTTGCTTAATGAATTATTTTAGAGAGGTTAAAAGACATTTTGACATAAGATCTTTTTAAGAGCATTTGGACATGTATTTTTTTTAATTACAAAATAGTAAGTAGGGAGAAAAGTTGTTTTTTAAGAGAAAATTTGATACATTTTCAAATTTACCCAAATGGCTCTAATTCCGTGATAAAATTTGTTGATTGAACTTTATTCCGTAAATTTAAGTCTCTAATTCCGTTAATAATCCAAACCATAAGTTCAAGGGTTTCTATTTTCATTTTTTAAGTAATGTGATGACATTTGATGCATTCTATAATTTTTTCAAAATTCATTTTAGTAACGAAACATAAAATAAGGCTTGAATGGTAATGTAATTTATTGGATTACATGGGATTGAAAATATGTTTTATAGAATAAAAATAAAACCTTTTAGTGGAGGTAATTTATACAGAACGCCACGATTCTTGATTTGTTCTGGAGGTCTTACTTTTTAAAGCACATCTATTTTGGTATCAGTGCCATGCTTTTGACCTCAAAGCGCCGAGGAGTAACCAAAATGTTAGCGACTTTTCCTAAAAACTTTTCTTATTTATATTTACTAAAACATAATCTCTTTTCAAAACAAATAATTCATTGATTAAACCATTAAAAATTATTTCTTTGGTAATATCGGGATTTAAACGAGTGGAAGACGGCAATAGCAATTGGTTGAATAAAATGAAAAATTCCGTATATAGAATTCACTTAGATAGCGACAGATGAGAAGAATGCCCCCTATAAAGAGCAACATTAATGCCCGTATTCACCAACCTCGATATAGTACTCGCTTTATTTTAGCGGACGTTTTAGTTTACTATTTTTTTCGTATTCACCAAGCAATCTTCATTTTTTGTTTCGAATTTATGTTCGAACTTTTCGAATAGTAGTTTGCCATACAATATTTGACAAAGCAAGGCCTACTATTAGGTATTGTTTTGTTTTTAGGTTGGAATCGATTGCTATTTTATAACGAAGTCAGCGGTTGCTTAAAAATAAAATATTGGTGAATATCAAAAAGGCAAAAATAGCACGCTAAAAAAATAGCAAGGTTGGTGAATACGGGCCTAAAAATTAATTGATTTTTAGTGACAGGAAACCCTATTTTTATCAAGTTATAGACCCGTTCAACAATTACTGCTTCCACGGTTTATAAAAGTACGGTGGTTCATAAACATTTATTTCTTTGATGTAGTGATTTCTCAATTTATCGACATACTTTTGATACCTTTTAACCATTCTTACAGTATTAAGTGCTAAATCTAGTTCTTTACTTAATTTAGTGATAAAAGAATCACTTATGGTCAATGAGGTAAAAAGATTAAGTTAAATAATCAGACAGCAAAAAGATGTTAACATTGTTGACAATGACGCCTTAACTCAAGCTATCTTAAACAACTGACATGATTTTCGAAAACAGCACTCAATATTCGCCTGAAATAAATTTTTATTTCTTCTGAATTGTCATATTTATTCCCCTTATTGATTTTTTTTCAAAAAAGGCTTCTTTGTTAAGAAATGCAACGCAATAAGAAACCTTATGCCTCTAATGCCGTGATATATAACGGAATTAGGTAAGGTTGAAGAAATTTTGAACTTTATTCCGTAAACGATTTTTCGGCATTCAAACTGACTTGATTTTGTTTGCACGTTTTCAAATAGACAACAAATATCTATACTTCCAATAACATCCTTTTTAATAAATTTAAAGGAAATCAATGAATTACAAATACACATGTTAAGGATTTGGAAAGTAATTTTATATCACGTAATTAGCTCAAAATGTTTTTGAAGGATATATAAAGTTAACAAAACTTAATAACAATAAGAAGTATTAATTATGAATATGTAATTTAGAAATTTAAAATGCAATAACTTTCCTTAAATCCGTTACTATCACGTCATTAGGTTCATTCAAAAAGTTGTTTGTCCTCAATTACGTAAATCACTAAAATAACTGCTATTTTTTAATACCTGCTTTATTAAATCAACAAACACTATAAAAACACTTTAAAAACACTGCTTACTTTTCGTTCAAAATAAATTTTATAAAACTTCTATAAATTTTCAAATTATAAGCTTAAGAAAACATACTCTAAGGCTTAACCATTTTGATAAGAGAAACAGAACAAAGTGCGCATGGGGCGAAGTGTGTCGAATAACTCGGAAACTGTGAATGATCTAACGATATCTCGAAAATGAGAGTGATGCAAATGTGGGAAGGACACGTTTCTCGAGACAGTGGCTTGAAAAAATTTTTTGATTTTTACCATGGCATCTTATTTTCTGGCATTAAAAACTAAATTAAAAAATTTACGGGATAAGGTTCACTAACGGAATTCCGTACATTTACCTTACCAAATTTTATTTCTGTACGTAAAACATAAGCTTATTTATTGAGTTTTTAATTAGTGGTTGTATGGGAGGTGGGCGTGTCCGTTGGCGGATGACACCAATATTTCTAAGACATCTATGTTTAGATATAAAATACATAACCTCCTATACTTATATTGTTGTATGCTAATTATGAGCTCTTTTATGCAGTATTCAATTATTGCATTGTATGAAAGGTAGGCGTGGCCGTGGGTGGATTCCAAAAATATTCAATATTGCAAATCCTTGGGTCTATAAGACCATGTGTACTAAGTTTCATCCAAATATCTCAACTCTTTCTTCTTATCCTGTGTTTACGGACAAAACACAGACGGACATGAATATCTCGACTCACGAAATAACCCTGATCAAGAATATACATAGTTTTTTAAACCGGACTCGCTTCGTTCTATACGTTACAAACGTTTGCACAAAGTTAATATACCCAGACCTTTCAGGTTTAGGGTAAAAACAGATTGTTTATAGCTGTTTACAAAGAACCATATTATCGAGCATAACGAAATATCGATTTTTGGAGTCTTAAAAGAGTTTATAAAGACAAAAAAGGAACACCAAAACCTCTTCATGGAGATTTCTCCGATCCAAGAAAACAAATAATACAGAAATAGTTTTGAAGAGTCACTCTTACTTTTGAGTCGGTGTCCGGCTCTTTTTTTTTCTCTACATACAAAATCAATCCAACTTAATATATATAGATATAGATTCCAATTCCGGTCGAAAAACTATTCATAACAGGGCTGAATGTCATTAAACTAATCAACTCAAAATATATCCCTTAATCAGTTTAATAGCTTGACATAAATCTTAGCCCATTCATTCAATAATTGTTCATTCATTGCCTTTTAATTATGGCATTTTTATGAAGAGTTGTGATTTCAGAAATTGACTGCAGTATTTGAATTATAAATCAATTAGGTACTGATTAAAGCTTAAATTAAAAATTAATTTTAAATACGGATTAAACTCTAGATAAGTAAAAATAATACTTCTGCAAATGATTTATGTCCATAAATAGTTTATAAGTAACTGCTTTTCTAGCTAATAAAATTATAGTTGTTTTAACATCAGCAGAATAAGTGACACGTGTATTCAGTGAATACTCATATTTATACATAATTAACCCTTTCACTAAACCTTATCTTGCCATGATTTCAGGCACACAATTTTTTATTAATTTATTATTATATTGAGAACATCAAACAAATACTGGCAAAAGTAGAAAGCAAATAATAATAAAGATATGATTAGAATTTCATATTAATAAAATTATAAAAAAACGAGAACACGTGCGACAAACTTCAATACAATAATTTAAAAAAAAAAAACTTATTTGGTCTAAAAACATTAGCATACGTGGACTTTTGATGACTAATTTTTTTGAATCGAGGAAATTTAAATTAATTTTAATGATCGGTCGTCACCTTCCGTTCCCTCTGTAACGACTTATATGAGAAAAATCTACCACAAATTCTGGTACCAGAATGAAATACTGTAATAATACATGAAAAATCCTTTCGATTGGTATACTTTTTTTTGGTTTAAACCAATTTAAGCGTGAATTTAAAATTAATGTACACTGTACATTAGACTACACCACCTTACAGTAAAAAAAAACAGGAAACTCTAAAGTCGATCTTACCCGACTATGTAATACCCTACACTGGTCTTCTAATTTAGCCTCTATTTCACCCCTCACTCTCAGAATCGACCTAACTTTTGCTAACCAGAATTTGTTCCATAGTGTTAGTTGTATAAGTTGACAAAATGAAGCAATTACTTGCATAAATTTATGATGTTTTCTGAGCTAAAAACAACAGCAATATAACTTCAGGATAAATTTGAAGTTCATTTGTCAAGTACGCAGAAGTCAATTTTAGAAGCAGGATTACTTTCTTCAAGAAGCTTAAATATATGAGAAGTTATAAACGCTATAAACAGCCAAATTTTACTGTTGAATCTTATTCAAATTATCTTTATATGCATGTTATAAAATTAAAATAACAACTAATAATAAAATTAAAACTTTTTTGCTGCCAACATTGTACACCTTAACAAAAGTTTTGATAAAAAATTTTGCGTATTTCACAAATTTCAAAGTTGTACTGCTAAACCGTTACATTGTACCTTTTTGCTATTTACCTTGCAAGTGTTTTTATTTGAAAATTTAGAAACAAATTTACATAAATTGCCTTGAATTAATTGATTGCAATTTATGAATTGACATAAGTTGACATAAAAGTTAGAAAAAAGTAGTATGTGTGTGGCCGATACACACGGTAGAAGTGAAACCTTCAGAAGACTGAATGACACAAATGCTGTATTCGTTGTGGAATAATTATAAGGTTTTTTATTATAATATATTCAATATTATGTCCAATTGAAGTATTACCTGGCACATTTAATAATGCTTTTCGGAGTGCTTGAAATGAACGTACACGTTCCGTTGAACTTTTTGTTTTCGGCATACCTTGAAAATGTTGTATTTTCACAACATGCTTAAACAAATGAACAACTTATTATTCACTTTGAAATTATGAAAATAGTTATGGTTTGTATAATAATGTAGTTTATAGCATTTTTTTCGGCCCAAGATCTAGATCTATATCTGAACCATTTCTTAAATCCAAAATATCCACATATTTAGTTATACTACTTTCTACTAGACGCTCTAACCAACGCTTGCTCTGCGGGCCAATAAAGTAGACAGCACCATCTGTTGGGTAATAGCAAAAAACGAAATATGACTTCAGTCGTTTTTTCATAAGAGTTGAATCTAATCAGATCACAGACCGAAAAAAACGCAGCTATTGTTTGCAATTCGAACAGCTGTTTTTGATATCTAGCTAAACTTTGCTGTTGCAATATTCATTGCGCGGCATCTTTATTTTGGCATCTAAATGATCTTTTGCTATTGCCATATGCTTTGCGCACCATCTTGGTTTTTAAAACCTTTGTATCATTTTAAGTGGCGGCCTTGGTAGTGCGTGCTAAGTGTGTGGAGTACAAACCAACGGATGCCGAGTTCAAACCTCATCTCGGACAAAAGCTTTTTTCAGTCGTTGGGAGTCGATATAAAACATATAGCATGTAAAACATTCGTTGTGATGCAGAACTCAATGAAACGCAAAAGCAACAGAAAAGAGAGACAAACATATGCATCTACAGGATTTAGCCTGCAAGAGAGTGAGATAGAATATATATATAGAGTGATTCGTATTACAAAGTCTTGCTTCTATATTATGACTAATTATATATTAGTTTTATGACTTATAAAACAATAGTAAATAAATTTAAAAAAATTCTTTAGCAAGTACTTTTATGAACTATATGACTGGTTTGAATTCAAATTTTTTCATAAAGATATTTACATTTAATATGATTTTTTTTTTTTTGCTTTGAGCACCAGCTAGATCCTTTTGAGTATACTATTAGTTAAGTTTTCGAATGGTCGGACACCATTCCCCAGTATCTACGACCATTTAACAGTAACAACCGTCTAGAGCTCATCAACGTTATTCGACAGTTTCATCAATATCAATTTTTATACCCCTCGCGTACTGGGTAAAGGGTATATTAATTTTGTCACGACGTGTGTAACACTCAAAAGGAGACGTGGTAGATATAGAAAAGTACATATATTCTTGAACAGCATCACCACCTGAGTTGATTTAGCCATGACCGTCTGTCTGTCCGTCTGTTCGTCTGTCCGTCTGTCGACATGATTCATCCACCTCATGACACGCCCACCTCCCATAAAACCCCAAAATTGAAAACCTTATAAAGAGGCTAATATTAAAGGTACAAAACGGAAACTTGGTATTCGTGTATTCTATGTCAAAACTGAGGTGTGTTACAAAAATGGACGTCATACACAAACTAACACGCCCACCTCCCATACAACCCCAAAATTTAAAACTTTATAAAAAGACTTATATTTAAGCTGCAGGAAAACAATTTGATATGTATGTATTTTAGACACTTGAAAATACTAAAATCTCTCAAAGTCTCATAAAAAAAGCTCTCCAATTTAAGATTCTTTTACCCCTAAGAATTGGCCGTGGGGGTATTTTTACTTCGACCAAGTCAAAGATATACCTTACTCGTTTCTTCAATATTTTTTCTTCAAATTCTTGATCGACTTTAGGTTGCCAATTCAAACCATTTTAACCTTATCCAAATCCATTTCGTGGTTATTTTTCACCTTATGTTTGTGGTCTACATGGTGCAATTGTAATTGAGAATGCTTTTCTTCCTATTGGACAGCTTTCAGACAAAGCTTTGAGAGAAGCAGCTGAAGCAAGAGAATATCGTCAAAACAATGCAAGGAAAGCTTCACGAGAATATTGCAATACTGATGTACTTAATCGCTTGCTCTTAACTTCCGATCCTCTTTAAGCTGCAATAAGGACCATGCCGAGGAAAACAACAAAACCATTTCTTAAGGAAACTTTGGAAATGCTTTTTCCCGCGGAGCACTCACATAATATCGAAATTGAAAGTAAGTCATCTGAAGAAGACGAATAATTTTCTGATGACCTTTTTCCGATGAATTTTTTCAAAAGTTCCTGATTTATATTTTCTTCTAAAATTTCTACTAGAAATGTACATTGTTGGAAAGTCCGTGAAAGTATTTTTCTAAAATGTCTTTGAAGAATGTTCTGCATCAAAATTTTCGTTGCTAGAGCATTTTTAATGAAACAACCACCTTTAACCTACAAATTAACCCATAGCAGTCAAGGGGGTCAATATAGGCCCCCACATACTCTACATTTTTTGCTTGTTTTTGCATTCCCTATAGTTTAAAATCATAAAATAATTTTGTCCAACTAAATTATTCTGGATACTTCACTGTGGGACGATATCTGGAAAGCCCTAGTACTAAAAGTACTTAATTAATTAATGTTTCACGAAGTTTCTTCAAGTAGTTTGACTTAAATTTTTTTTTTTATGATGATTTAAAAATTCAAATTTGCTGAGTGTGCCTTTTTGAATGTGTCGGAGAAGCTTCGGCATTTCATGGGGTACCTTTATATTCACGCTATAAAGTACCACAAAGTTTGTAAAAAAGTCTTGGTCCAAGTTTTTTATATAATTTTTTTAACCTTTTTATATAAGCTTTTTATATAGCATTAAAATAAAATAAAATCATAAATACATATTAAAGAACTAAACAGAGCACTACGGCTACAGTGTAAAATATTTACGATTGCTTTTTCTACATCATATTCAGCAATTTCAAATCGTAAATTTTTAGGTTTGTAATTTCTCACTATTTGCAAAAGCAACAATATTGATTATCCTGAAAAGAGGCTGAATAATTCACTAAATAAATAAATGGCCACATTCGGCAGAAATATATTCCAGCTAAATGTGCCTACCATAAAACGCCGAATCTACACCTTATTTAATTTTTTTATATATTTTTCTACTTTGCAGAACTTTTTTTAAACGTAGACAATTTTATTCACAAAAGCAATATTGTTATTGTTTTTATGTTATTTTCTTTTATAATCGGATTTTATATAAGAATCGAAATAATGCCTAAACAAAAAGCGAAGTACACAAAAACACTTGTAGCTTTGTTAGCTGTCTAGACTGAGAATTCTCAAACATTGTGATTATTATTTTTACTACACTGAGAAAAATACTTTTGTAAAACTAACAAAAAACTTATGTTAGTTTACAAAAGGGCTTAGACAGTTTTGTGCCTCTTAAGTTTGTGGATAAACCAGCAAAGTTTTATGAGTTAATTTAATTTAACATTTAATGAAAGTGATACATTGTTTATATATTAGCCGTCGTTGACCGGAAGTATCTTAAAGGTTTAAAAATTATGGAAATTTCAAATAGTATTTAATACTACATTCAAATTAAGTAAACTTATCTGAACATATTATTAGTAATATTACTATAAACATAATGTTTTTTTATTAATGTTAAGTCCTTTATAAAACCCCGAAAAATATGTTTAACATTTTAGCAAATTCCAATAAAAGTTTTTTTTTTCAATTTTAATGAATATGATGGATTTCATTCACCATTTCATTTCAGTTCATGGACCTGAATTTTAAAAATTAATATGACGAATTTCCATGAATAAGTTGGAAAATTGCAATGAGCAATTCCTACAATAAAAAAGAGTTCTTGGAAAAGTGGTTATGATTGGTTCCTACATGGCAAGACTTGCAAAGAATCGTTTTATTGTGGAAGTAGTGAAGTGAATTATGACGGCACCACTATTTTTGTATACGGCATCCTACTATATATATAAAGCATAATTATATCGCTTAATGCCGGTATTTTTGGGATTTTAAAAAGTCCGGATTCCCGGGAGTGACATCCCGAACATGACTATATGGCTTCTTCTTTTAGTTTAATTGTTCCTCTTAGAGAATGTTTGTTTTTGTTGTCAAAATTTAGAGAATTAAATATAGAATACGATAAAAATACAATTTTTTTTTAAATATGGCTTTAAATATAAAAAAAAACTTTTTGTAAATATCAAAATTTTGAGGAAAAAAAATCAAATATTTTACCTAATTTTCTATAAGATGGTTTCACTCTTTTTGGTTTCAAACTGTGCTGCCATATGGGCAGTTAATCCTGTTTTGAGCAGTATTTTAGGCAGGTAGACAGGATGCCGATTTCTCCCAGGATGTGGTCAGTTTTTTTTAATCCAGTTTTTCGTTGAATAAAAACAATAAACAAATGTATGACGAAAAGTCATCAGAAATGATGAAAAAGTTTGGAAAAATTGCTTTTAAAAAAAAAAAACTGTAACTATATAATTTTAATGATCTCAATATTGCGAATGAATTTCTATAAAAACTTATTATTTAACTTATTTTTGTCAATTTTTATACATACTAATTAAAATGTAATATTTTTTGTAAAATTATAATTTACTTTAAATATGTAGAATATTGAAAATGTTTTTTAGTCCCATAATTTAATTTTATAATTTTTGTAATTTTTATAAATTACAGGATTTTCAAAAATACATATGGCAACAGTGATTACAGAGCATACAAAAAGGATCAAAGTCGTAAAAACACAAACTCCAAAATCACAAAAAATCTGAGGTCAACTAAAAAAAAAATTCGATTCCATAACAAGGGAAAAAAGCGTAAACAGTATTAATTATCAAAGTTCGTGCGGCACGAAAATTGGTTGCGAAATTGTTAACCAGTGTTCAATTTGTTTAATTATGCTACTGTTGTTTTTTTTTTGTAAAAGCTGATTCCACACTAATAAGGAATGGAAACATGAATCCTAAAATGTTTTCAATTGAAAGAATTTTTGGTTCTCGCATTATAATGGAATCTTAAGTTACTCCTGTTCAAAATTATTTTAAGTTTTAATGCTTTATTATGTTTTTTTTTTTGTTTTTTTGACAATTTAAGTAAACAAACTCCGACTTGAGCAAAACTTAAAATATTTTGCTTAGATTGAAAATATTGAAAACTGGCATCTCTTGATAGACTTTTAAAAAAAAACAAGTAAAGAAAGTCTAAAGTTGGGTCTAGCCCGACTATGAAATACCCTAAACCTACCATTTATTGAAAATGGTCGTGTCCGTGAGCGGATAAGGCCCATATTTTATATGCATTTCAATTTTGATGAACAATTTACAAAAGTTAATAAAAATTTCAAGTTTTATTCCTGTGGCTCACATGTTAATGCCTTTATAGTATTTTCGCTATTGTGGGTTGTATCGGAGGTAGGCGTGCTCGTGAACGGATTACGCCCAATTTTGGAATGCATCTTAGTTTTGGTCAAAAAAATACATACATACCAAACTTTATCTCCGTAGCTTAAAGATGACCTTATTTATGAAGATTTAAATTTTTGTGTTGTAGGTAGGTTAAACATGAGCTTATTTATGAAGATTTAAATTTTTGGGTTGTATGGGAGGTAGGCGTTCATTTTTTCGAAAACATCATTGTTTTGATATAAAATACATACATACCAAATTTTATATCAGTGGGTTTAACATGAGCTTATTTTTTGAGTTTTTAATTTTTGGTTTTATGGGAGGTGGGCGTGTCCGTAAGCGGATTGCACCCATTTTTCGAAGAAATTTTGGGTTTTTTAATAAAAGACATACACACCTAATTTTATTGTTGTAGGCTTATTATATACTCATTTATGCAGTTTTCAATTTTTGCGTTGTATGAGAGGTAGGCGTATGTATCCATGGGCGAATTTCAAAAATGTAGTGCAGATTCTGGGGTTCATATAACCATGTGTACCGAGTTTCATCCAAGTATCTCAACTCCTTCTTCTTATCCTGTGTATACGGACAATACACAGACGGACGGACAGACGGACGGAAATGGATAGCTTGACTCACGAGGTGACCTTAATCAAGAATATATATACTTTTCTATACCGGACTCGCTTCGTTCTATGCGTTACAAACGTTTGCACAAAGTTAATATACCCTGACCTTTCAGGTTTAGGGTATAAAGAATGGAAGAAAAATAACAATTTAAGAGGAAATTTCTTTCAGTATTTCGGTGGCGAGGGAATAAACCGAGTTTCCTCAAATTCAGGCTTTCTTATTTTGTCTTACTTTTAAATTATTTCTTTTCTAAATATTTCAATTCGCCTTAGTGGGTTCCATGCTAGAAGTTGAAAAGATAACTCAAATCGAAGTATTGCCAACAGAATCAGAACATAACAAAATATAAATTTCAGCGGACACCGACTTAAAAATTAGAGGAATTCTTAAAAGACTCTCAAAAACTGTTTCTGTATAAAATTTTGTTTTATCTGAGAAATCCCTATGGAGCCGTTTTCGTTCTTCTGGACCCCTTTTCTGAAGACAAAAAAAATATTTTGCATATAACTTTTCTTTTTCTTCAGAATGCAATAACCAAGATAAGCAAAAAATTCCCTATGGAGCCGTTTTCGTTCTTCTGGACCCCTTTTCTGAAGACAAAAAAAATATTTTGCATATAACTTTTCTTTTTCTTCAGAATGCAATAACCAAGATAAGTAAAAAATTAAAGATTTTCATGGCACACATATATTAACTAAAATAATTTTTTAAATGTTTTGTCTTTAAAGACTCTTTAGAGACCCCAAAAAAAATCGATATTTCGTCATTTTCGAAAAGAGGTTGCTTAAAACACCTGGTATTCACATGCATTTAAACTTATTGGATATTAATGGAGCTCTTCTTTTCATTGATATATCGTATGATGTGGTTTTACCAAAACTTATTGCCACAATTATATATACCGTGAGAAATCGATATTGAAAAGCTTCCTTCAGCTATATTAATATTAAATTGCCATAATTACTGTTCGATTTTGGCAAATCTTGGTATATATCGGTTTTAAGGTACTCAAAATCGATTTCTAGTAACCAGTTTTTAGTAAAATATTCGCCAAATAGCGCACCACAATTCATGATTTTCGAATATATATTTTTTTAAAAGCCTAAAAAAAACGTGATTTAACCACACCATACGATAAACACACTCCATAAATTTCCAATAAGTTTAAATGCATGTAAATTCCATGAAAAATATATATTACACAGTTGTTTTAAACAACCTCTCTTCGAAAATAACGAAATATCGATTTTTTGGGGTCTGAATATCTGAATATCGAAAAAAGAAAGAAGAGCTGAATACTTTTGCAATAAGCTTAAATGCATGAAAATACCATGAAAAATACATATTTTATAGATGTTTAAAAAACTTTAATTAGTTTTTAAGAGTACCTCTTACTTTTGAGTCGGCGTCCGGCTCACTTCCTTTTCTCAATACAAAATCGATAAGGAAAATATATGACTAATTTAGTAGATTATGATCAACCAGAATCGATTTGAAATATACATTTGGGGTTTCCACTCATTTCATAAGACGTGTAATTGCTTTTCATGAGACTCACTTTGATTGAATGCTATTTTGCTTGGTACTACAATAATTTTTGAGGGGATTTAAGCCCCGAAACCTCCCCTTTGGTTGCGCTAATGGAATGCCCAAATGTACCTCTATCTTGCCTACAAATTTGTTTAACCGTTTCAAAATCAAACCTTTTCGCTTGAAGACTTTTAATCGGGTGATGACTTCTGTTAAAACATTTCAATATTTTTATAACATTATTTTATGATATTACCGTTTCTTATTTGTATCCCCAGTAAAATCTAAGTTTTTATCTTCTTCAAATCTCACTAATTCACTCTTAAATCTACTCTCACCTCTTATTCTAAGCGAATTATAGCACGAAGAGAGAAAGAAAGATTTTTTGAATGAATCAACCGTATAACAGCAGTTGTTAAAATAATTTATGGTATCGTTAAACTTGAAACTGACTTTTAAAAATTCTTTGGCGGGAAAGCAGAAGCTAATTTTTCTAAGATTACTTTCTTAGGGTAGTTAAGGTATAAAAATTTCATAAACAACACTATAAACAGCCGTTATTTACAGTCAAAATTATGCCCAATCATTTTTATATACATATATAAATAAGAGCTATGATAAAAATTTAAACTTTATTGCTGTATCGTTATGGAACTTTATCATGGTTTTGTTAGAAATTTCAATCTTTTTGGAATGTTTTGACAAAATATGTATGTGTTATGTTTTTTTTTTTGTGATTTAATTTAATTTTATTATTTTGCTCGCTTTTTAGGTTCATAAGAAGGAAAGACACAAACCAGCTCACACACAGTAATACATAAAATGAGTAAAACACGAGAGAAGAATAAAAATGGTGCTGTTGAAATGGATATGAAAGAAATGTCTGAAACAGATGATTTGTTTCAAGAGCTAATGGCAAAAGCTGGCAACCATGGCCGCTTTCAGTTTATTTACAATACGATATTCGTTATGGGGCTGGCAATGTCAGGTGCCATGATCTATATGAACATCATACTGGCATTGAATGTGCCCGATCATTGGTGTACAGTGCCGGGACGAGAACGAACAAACTTTACACTGGACGAGTGGCGGACCATCACGTTGCCCACGTAAACAAAACTTTTGTTATACAACCTTGTATGGTTCAAAATTATTTCTCATCCCATCAACAACTCGGCTGTCTGCCGTTGTTTATCATTTAAAATGTATGAAGAATAAAAACAGTCGGAGCAAACATATCATTTCAGCACTCTCTCATATTCACTATTCAGTAACTCTCTTCCATCTATCTGCCTTTGGCGACAACAACATGTTTACCTTGCATTATATGAACATCTTTCAATTGTTATGATTTCACAAAAAAAAACCATGAACCTCAAGCAAAAAATACAAAATTTTCATCAATAGATTGAAAAATTTCATTTCTCACAAACTGTTTCCTGTAGACACAAGGACAACAGAGGCTCCGCAACATTCAGCGACTGTCACATGTACGATGCAAATTTCACAGAAGTCAATGATTGGAACCATTGGAACAGCACAACATTGAAGCCGAATGTAACAGGTGTGTAGCAATATGTTTAAAGAATGGCTTGCAGGGGCGGGACTGAGTCGTATTTGTGTGTGAAACTGCTTGACACAAAAGACTCTAGAGAGCAAATATCAGCAATGTCAGAATTTGTTTGGAATATACTTTCTTTGTCTGAATTGCCATCAGCTTGAAACTTGATACAACAAAAATTATATTCTTCTGCATCTTAAATATTTCGAATGAAAATTAATTTTACTAACAATACTATAACATAATTAATGATAATTTTGCATTCATATGACAAAATCTTCTTTTTATATATTCAATAAATATTTTCAGTATTTAACTCATGCCTTTTCCGTTTCGACGTGACTTGATTTTTGTTTTTGTTTGATTTTGAATAAGAGTTGAGTTTGAATAAAATTTTTTCATTGTGCCTTGAATACGTACATATATAACGTGAAAAAATATCAGCACATTGCATACATATAAACACTCGTATGCATATATGTATGTATGTATATATGCATGTATGAATGCAGAAGCAATTGTAAGACAAATAAAATTTTTTCAACCGTACGACATGTAATGTTTCGTTTGTTTTGCTAAGCACGAATTTGTTTTCAGAATTTTTCTTTCAGGTCAGGTTCTTGATTAACTTAAAGAAAATTCTTGCCAAGAATCCGAATTTGGTAAGATTAGAAAACAAAAACAAAAACAAAAATATTACAGATATGAAAAAGTTTGTTGAGAGCTCAATATTTGTACAATGATTTTAAATGCATTGGCCTTAAAGCAAAATGGGCAGTTTAACTCTTAAACTTTAAAACAGATACTTTTCATGTCTCCATATTTGAACTGTTGGTACTGCTTCATCCTTCAAAATAAATATTGTAAAAACTATTGGGCTTTATATTTTCAGAGTACTCTTGTTGATGGTGCAACTAGAAAGTTAAGCAAAAAAAAAAAATTAATCACGACCAAAAATTCAGTTTTAAATTTAAAAACTGATTTATTTTTTTTTTTTACTTTTAACAATAATTTTTCTCATTGTTAGAGAATGTAACACCCACCCAGCAAAATCTTCGCTTACATATAATCGAAAAAGTAATCCAGAAAATTTCATTCATCGCTTACCCTCTCGCTTACGGAACCCATTATTTTAATACAGGCATGTCATTGGAGGTAATTGATGAAGCTTTCGCTTGACATGGGAGTACTTATGTAAGCACTTATCAAGCTTGATGAATAACTTCTTCCAATAATCACTTATTTAATAACAACTAAGAAGTTATTGAATAAGCGTTTCTCTGCACAATATAGAAAAGCGATTCAAATATTAAAAATAAAATTGTTTTCGTACATCTTTTGCTTAACAGTGCTAAACAGATCAACAACACCAATCAAGAGTTAGAGATTTCTAAGCAAAAGATGTTTAGATTTCTTCTTTAAAATGAGAAAACTGCTTTTATTTAATAGATATATGTATCAGTTAATTAATTAATGTAATATATTTACCTTTAGCACATTTTTCTGTATTTCATTCATAAATATGGCATTTTTCATATTCAAAATTACAAAAATTTGACACTTTTGAAGCAAAAATATAAGTAAAACAAAAAATTTCAATTGTCTAAAAAAAAGTACAATCATTTTATAAAGCAAAAAGGGTTGACATTACTAACTGCATTACGAGTAATATACAATATAATGCATTATTGGTCACCAACATTTTTGTAATGGGTTTTATAATCGAATGCAAATCAAGGCAATACGAAAAATTTTGCTGGGCAGCAGTTATTTTGGAGACAATTGGAAAAACCAACTAGTTTATTTCTAGTGAAAGTGGAGTTAGTTGCGAACTAGTCCAAAAGACGCTCAGAATAGAACAGTTTGAATTAATTTTAATATTCTTAGTTTTTCTTGTCAGCAGGCACACACAAAATAAAAAAAAACAGATACGCTCAAAACGTGTTTTGGCTCATTTTTTTCATTTAGATTCCGAACTTATTTTAACTTTCGCAAACATTTTCGATGAAAATGGTAAACGGTTATATACAGGTAATACTTTATACAAAAATTTAATTAGATATATTGTAAGTACCCGTGTTCTGAATAAGGCGAATAATAGGGCTTACTAATGACCACTTCTGGACTGTACCAAAACGACCCAGTTTAGAACTATTCATAATAGAACTAGTACAGATATAGGGAAAAACGAATGTTTATCAGGAAAATTGTCTTTTCCTATGACATCAACCCGTAAAAAGCGTCAGTTCGTTCAATGTAAAAGGGTATTGTAGTGGGACCAGTACTGGCCCCTTTTGGAACTAGTTTAGAACTATTCTAAATCTGGTCCATTTATCTGCAGGGTAGCTATAGCCTGTTTCAAAAGAGAATAACATTTTCGCGCATGTTTGAGAATAAGAAAATAATTTTGAGAGTGTTCTTCATTCTGATTGGTTGACATTAAAAATAAAATTTAATATTCTCTCTGAGCAGCAAAATATCTTAAAAACAAAATGATAATATATTCCTGTATTTTGTTGTTCTGCGCTGCGGAAGTACTGAATCTTATTTTTTCAAAATAAACCAATCAAAATTAAAAATAAAATTTGTGTCAGAAAATAATTTGTCTGTCGGAATTTCACTTCACAATTTTTTTTCTAAAGAAAATAATTTAATTATAAGTGTATAATTCGAAAAAGCATTCAAGGCTTCGGCTGTGATATCCTACTACATAAAACAGATTTCATAATAACGCAATAAAATTTATCGGTAGTTTTTAAAGTACTGTGTCAAAAACAGTAAAACACAAGTAAAGAAAGTTTAAAGTCGGTCTAGGCCGACTATGAAATACCCTAAACCTACTTTTCAAAAACAAAAAATTTTTATTGTAAATGATCGTCTCCTTGGGAGGATGAAGCCTATACTTTATATGCATTTAAATGTTGATGAAAAATTTACTCATACCAAGTTTTATTCCTGTAGCCCACAGTTAATGCCTTTATTGTGCTTTCGCTATGGGAGGTGGGCGTGTTCATGGACGGATTACTCCCAATTTTGGAACACACCTTAGTTTTGGTATAAAATACATACATACCAAATATAATTTCTCTATGACAAACTAAACCTTATATATTGAGTTTTAAACTTTTTGGGTTGTATGGGAGGTAGGCGTGTTCGTTGGCGGATGACGTTCATTTTTCAAAAACGTCTTTGTCTTGTCATAAAAAACATACGTGCCAAATTTTAGCTCTGTAGGTGAAACAGAGGCTTTTTTATTGCGTTTTCAATTTTTGGGTTGTATGGGAGGTGGGCGTGTCCTTGAGCGGACGTCACCCATTTTTCAAAAACATCTTTGTGTTGATACAAAATACATATATACCAAACTTTATTGTTGTAGGTTAATTATGAGCTGAGTTATGCAGTTTTAAATTTTTGCGTTGTATGGGGAGTAGGCGTGTCCGTGAGCGAATTCCAAAAATATTCAACAGTGCAGATCCTTGGGTGCATGTGACCATGTTTACCAAGTTTCATCGAATTATCTCAACTCCTTCTTCTTATCCTGTGTATACGGACAACACACAGACGGACAAACGGACGGACGGACGGACGGACATGGATAGCTCGACTCAGGTGGTGACGCTGATCAAGAATATATATACTTTTCTATACCGCACTCGCTTCGTTCTATGCGTTACAAACGTTTGCACAAAGTTAATATACCCTGACCTTTCAGGTTTAGGGTATAATTAAATTTGTAATCACCTATTATTCAAGACAAAGCCTTAGGATGTCTTAACATTTCTAAATAGATGTTTAACTCATATCACGAGAAATTTATTATAGTATGTTTCCAAAAATACTAAGAATATTCTAAAGTTTTGTAACTAAACCACACTTTTTTTAACTTAAAATGTAAATTTTTGAATTTAATTAAATATTCTTTCAATTTTTTTATTAACACCGTCGCACAGTATTTCGAATAGAACAACCTAGCTGGACAAAATTATTTCTTTTAAGTTTATTGTTTATGTTGGGTCAAACCAAAAAAAAACTAGTAAGGTATAGCTTCGACTTAACCGAAGTTAAAATATACCCAAAGCCGTACAAAATCTTAAATTTCATACCCTTTTTGAGAGCCTCTTTTTAAAATTTTTTGGGTTATGTGGAAGGTGGGCGTGTTCTTGGTTGGTTGACGCCAATTTTTCTAACACTCCTCAGTTTTGATATAAAATAACAAATTTTAGTTTTGTAGCTTAAATATAAGTCTATTTGAGGAGTTTACATTCAAGTCCAGATAAGTCACAGGATAAAAAAATTAGTTAGAAATGCTATTTTAAAACTAAGCATCGATCCATAAAATCTTCTTTGATAAAATTAAAAAAACATCCTAGAGAAAAATGCTTTCGAAAATCTCCTTTTCAATCAAAAGTAGACATGTTCACTGTTAATTTTCAATCAAAACCACATAAGTCCAAGCGATTTTCATTTGTGTAGTTTTCATTCAAAATTTAAAAACATTGGTATTAGTTTTAATCTAAATAAATCTAAACATTGTAGCGGATTTGAGTATGCGTTCTGTAAAAAAAAATTAAAAGCAAAAAACATTATTTTTTTAAAAAAAGGACCTTCTGGAGATTCAAAATTGCATCGGCGGATTTCATCCGATTTGCAAAAAAAATGTATAAAAAAATCATTTTAATGATTTCTCTAACTTTTGAGACCATGAACGGCTGAATCTAAATTTTGATTCATTTCTAACTTTCACAACCGGACAAGTCCAAATTTGAAATTGAAAATACTTACTTTTTTGCACTAATAGACTATTTTTTTGTTCGCATAATATATCTTTTCCTGTGGAGCATAATTTTGCATAGTTGGTTTGTTTATAAAAAATGTCTGTCAAAATTAAAACGTTTTTTTTCGATTTCCCAACAATTCGATCTGTGTGACTTATCTGGTTTTGAATGTAAACTCCTCATTTATAGAGTTTTTAATTTTATGAGCAGTGTGGAATGTGGAAGGGTTCGTAGATAGATGACACAGACTTTTCTTCCACGATTTAGTTTTGCTATATAATACAAATGTATCAAATTATTTTCCTGTAGCTTAAAGAGAAGCCTTTTTATAGAGTTTTAAATTTTGGAGTTGTATGGGAGGTGGGCGTTTTTGTGATTGGATGATGCCCATTTTTCTAACACTCGCTAATTTTGATATAAAATTAATAAATATCTAATTTTATTTTTGTAGCTTAGACACAGGGGCGGATCTGGAAAAAATCTTGGGGGGGGTAAATTATCAAAGACACATTTTCGATTTGAGAAAATTTTGCCTTTTTTCAAATTGATAAATTGTACTTTTTTGAATTGAAATTATTGAATTGTTTAAGAAGCATTTTTCCCAGATACATACACGTACATTTCCGTATTAATTTATTACTCCCTTTTTCTGGAATAATATCTCAGCGAAAATTAAATAAAAACTCTAAATCTAACCAGAGCAGCCCACGTAAAATTGTGAAATTTGTTCGTCTTTGAACGTCGATATCTTCGTAACTGTCGAATATATTGTTATTGAATGTGCAAAAATTGAAAGGTCTAGTATTTCTTCATTGAAATCAGTCATAGTAAAACAAATCGGTAGATCAATATAATAGATATAGCAATATTATCAGAAAAAAAAATGATTATCATGTTTTTGCCTAAAACTCAAAAACTCGAACTGATGGAGAAAAATGGAGTACATATTTGATATCAGCAGCCAAAATTCATTCGGGATTGTTTATCGAGATCTCTGCACCTTTCATAAATCTTAATTTTGTTACTGACAAAATCATCGCAAAATTATCAATAATTTCGTTAATATTTATTTAAAATTCTCTAAGAATATGCAATAATGCGAGTCCATTCAATCGTTCTCAATTCGAATGGAACCTATTTTTAATCGTCGCAGTGTAGAAAAACTTCGCTCAGCTGTTTCTACACTGATAGGAAGCGTGGCAAAGATAGCAAACGTTATAGAAATTAGTGGAAAAATGTCATTATTACAAAGAGTAAAAACGGCGTTAATATCATTAACATTAGTTTCGCTCTCTTATTTAAACTGCCAAATTTTAAGTTCATGAAATAATTGAATTTGAATTAGTTCCTTACTAAAAGTGGACTAAAAGTGGCAGTTTTATTTCATGAAAGTCGGTTGTGGTAATTTGGTTGGTTTGTTGTAATTAGAATTACTAGTACCGCCCTGGGGTCGCAAATCGACCAATTTTTGTTTGTTTATTTATAGTTGTATAAAATAGTCGGTGCACTCCTTCTCCGCACTCTAATTCATTTAAAACAGAATTATCAAAATCGGTTGAAAAACACGGGAGAAAATGGTTCTTTACCGTTTTCCCTACGCCTATTTATATACAAATGAAGTTAAAGTAGGCTTGAAAAATTTTAGAATTCCAAACAATTTAGAATTAACTCAAACAAAAATAATTGTATGCAACAAATTATTTGCGCAGTTGATACAATTTTAGCAACTTTAACCTAACATTAATTCACTTCAAAACAACCCTGTTATAAAGGCTGTTTTTTTAAGAGCTTGCTGATTTAAAATTTAAATAAAACACATGCCAAATTATGAAATAGCCAAAAAAATTTTATTTGGTAGATCATTTCTTGGCATTTAACATTTAAATATAATTTCGGGCATATGGCCACCACGAATATTTTGCACAAAGGGCATTCTGGAGGTCCACTTTGCGACCCAAAAGTCTTTGAGGGCGTATATCAACATCCATATCTTGAAGATTTAGCAACAAAAATTCATTGATCATGGTTCTGTATCGATTTCTATCCACGGTTACGCGTCGTCCTTCCTCATTTTCAGAGACAAATCGATAAATTAACGTTTTCTTCGACACTGGCCTCAACGACAGCAATATTTTCTTCTGTACGCACTCTTCTCATTCTTCTCGGTGGCTTGGAATCCAAAAGAGTGAATGTAGACCGAAATTTGGTAATTACGTTCTTTATGGTGGTCTCAGACGTACGATTATGTTCACCATAAAATTCGCGAAGTGCTCTATAAACATTTTTAATTGAACACTGTTTTTGAAAATAAATTTCCACGATTTGGAAGCGTTGTTCTGGAGTTAACCTATTCATGATGATTTGCCAAACAATACTGAGTAGAGACGTATTTAACTGTCAAACTGTCAAAACAACTGTCAGACAATAGAGTAATCCATATTGAAAAAAAAAATCTCATAAAAAAACACCCTTTATATCATATATGTCAAAAAGTATTACAGATGTATATAATATTTTCATAAGTACTGAATATAGCTGAAATATTTCTAAGAAATAATTTAACTGATGATGAAATAATTGAAGTAAAAAAAACTATTGAATTTTACATTGTTTGAAATTTTTTTTGAAAATTTGTAAAGTGAAAACTGAAAGTACAAGCACGTATTGTTTTTTATGGTAAAATTCGTTGGCACATAGGTTGCAAAAAAGTTTGGCAGGTTTTCAGTAAAAATTTAGAAGAATAAGATATTTTAAGTGGCAACTTTGGTCTGCATAGCCAAATCTTAATTGCGCTCATAAAAAATCAAAATCAATGTTGCTTGTTCAATGATTTCATATAAATGGCATTTTTAAACTAATCGTTACTATTTTGCAAAAATATAATTATTATAAAGCAAACACTTACGCTGAGGTAGTGACTTCAAGTTTTTTATTTGTAAGTAATAACGCGTCTTTAAAGTTGATTGTTTAAAAAATTGCTGTAAATTTGAGAACATAACGATCTGTTACTTTATTTTCCAGCTCATTTTAAAAAAAAGCGAAGTTACTACCTTGACGTAAGTGTTTGCTTTACATATAATTATATTTTGGTTTGTCATACAAGCAAAGGTTACAAGCAAAATGGTCATACTCTTCTCGCATCGCTTCATAAAAACGTCATCTACGCGCAAATGACGCCACAAAACAAAAATAAAAAAATTTTTTTTATATACTTTAATAATTGTTGAAATCAATAAAAAAACTAGAGTTAAACAATGTCTCTGACCATTTTTTTTTAGTATTCTTTCAAAACACGCCTTCAGAATCGCTTATGTATACATAAAAGTACCCTTAAGCTGTGGGAATAATTATTTTCTCCAAATAAAGTATTAAAAAAGAAGAATTTGAAAGTTCTTGGGGGGGTAATTACCCCCTTTACCCCCCCCTTGTATCCGCGCCTGCTTAGACAAAAGTGTATTTATATGGTTTTCGATTTTGAGGTTGCATGGAAGGTGAGCGTGTTCGTCTTTATATGACGCCCATTTTTCGAACACGCCTTACTTTTGACATAAAGTGAATAAGTACCTTATTTAAATTATTAAGCTTTGACAGTAGCCCCTCTATATAGTTTTCAATTTTGGGGTTGTATGGAAAGTGGACGTGTTAATGAGTGGATGACACCCATTTTTCTAGCATACCTCAGTTTTGACATAAAATGCACAAATATAAAATTTAAGATTTGTAGCTTCAGTATTAGCTTCTTTTGTAGAGTTTACTTTATTATCAAAGGTAGGCTTGGTTTTCATCCGAGTTAGCTCATTTTTGTTGGAAATTTTTCCATTTAGATTGAAGTGAAACAATTTCTTTTTACTTACCAATTTCCAACATATATTTTCTTAAAAGTGCCGTTATTTTCACACAATATTCTTAAGAATATGATAAAAATTTTGAAAAAAAAAAATTTTATAAAAGTGTGATAAATGAAGTAATTTATTTTAAAAACTATTTTGGTCATGCTCAGACGCCTTGAGACTTTAGATCTTTAAGTAAAAATCTGAAATTTTGAACATGAAGCAAGTGTTTTAGTTAATACGAAGAAGGTTGGACCTTCTTAAACAATTTCTGGATAAACAATTTCAAGGTTAGGGTTAAAGTTAATCTTCTAATATATAAAATCAAATGTTTGCTTTTCTGTCTGTATGTCTGTCTGTCTGTCTGTCTATCTGTCTGTCTATTCCGTACAGGCTCGCGCACCGTTAATCCGATTAAGCTGAAATTTGGACACCGAGTACGTTTGATAGAGAGAAAGAACATAGGGCGTGTAAAAAAGTGGGCGGAAGTATGTGGACGTGGCATTATATTATAAATTCTAAACGCCTGACCCGATTTCCATAAAATTTGGTATGAAGGTTCAACTACTCCCAAAATAAAACAAAGGCTATAAAAATTCCAAAGACTTCCGTAAGAGGGCGCTTGAAGTGTGCGTTTAAAAGACTCAATAACTCATAAACGCCTGAACCGATTTCAATGAAATTTGGTATGAACGCATTTTTCTCCAAATGACTTTTTTTCAAACTGGGTGACCGTTTTCCTCAAAAACCAAACGTCAGATCGAGGCGTTGAATATGTCTTTTTTTTTAATCATGTCTGGCAGGTACTGTTTTGCGGAAATTTGTCTAAATACTTTCTACGGAAGGAGGGAGAAAAACCCAAAACACTTTACTTTAAAAAATTTTAAAATTTAATTGATAATTTAAAAATTTTTCAATGAGAGCAGTTTTGAAAATCGTCCTTTTTCTGTGCTCGAGGCACAACCCCGAATGACACCGGGTTACATCCGCTAGTATATTATAAATATATACATTATTTACATATATATTGTATATGATATAAATATATCAAAAACCTGATTTTTAACTATTCAATCCGGCTAAGTATTAATGATGTATCAACAATCAAATATAGTACTAATATGTTTATTGTAATGTCACGTGATTTATTTTTAACTAGTTTTGGGGAGTGTACTCATCTCTAGTCAAAAGCTGTTTGAATTATTTACACATATTTTTTGAAGCAAAGAACGTGATCTGGTAAATTTATTATCTAGTTCGCTTTATAGAACTAAGTTGATAATGAATACAAATGTGCACAGTTGATGAACTATCAGTTAATTTTATTATTTAGTATAGTGAAAATATAAAAAAAATAAAACTCATACAAAAAGCAAAAAAAATATAACGTTGACGAAGATTATAATTTTCATTAATAACCCCAATAAAACTTAGAACATAATAAAATAAATTTTTTATGTCAGTCAAACATAATAAAACACAGACAAACAAATCAAAACAAAATAAAATTTTAAAAAAATTTAAAACAACGATGTCTTCTTTTGCCATTGTATTGTCATGGCTATTTCTAGACTAAACTAATCCTATAGATTTAATCTAGATTAAATCTTCATCTAGTTTTTTTATGATTTTATGAATTTCACTCCTACAATTACAAAAGTAAATATACACATACTAAATAGAACAAATGTGTTCTTATTTTATCTTATAAGTAAATATATGGAACATTTTATCTCATAAAAATTGCACATTTTGAAAGATTAAAGAATTTTTTGTGAACTTTTCGCAACTTATAGTATACATAAAAAAAAAAAGTAAAAAGTAATTGTTATAAATTTTAACTGAATTACGTAGCAATTTTCTGCAACTACGACGAGTTCATTACCAAAACTTGCTTGCACCATAATTTGTTCCAACTATTAACTAACTGGAATATGTTTTTTTTGTGCCACGCACAGAAAGAGTTTTATTGTTTTTTTTTTTACACTCTCTTTTAATGGAGGCAAACCGCCATATTTTTTACTTCTTTGTTCTTAAATGGGTTTTTTTTTGTCATTTTACTTAAATACTTTTTCACTTTAATACTTTTTCAGTGTGTCAGCATGGTTGGAGTTACGACAAGGAGTGGTACGAAAGTACGATACCAACACAGGAAAACTGGGTTTGTTCTAGGGATTTATTTGTGACAAATGTATTTGTTGTTGGACGCGTGACCGAACTCATTGGTTCCTTTGTATTCGGACAAATGGGCGATGTGTAAGTTGCCAACTAAGATAGAAACTAACAATAAGTTTAGGCTAATGTTAGAGTGAGTGCTACAAGCGTAGCGATACTTGAAGCTTTGATGGTCGATGCTATAAGCGATGCTTTTCTATGTCAGAGTGAAAGCATTTTTTTATTACTAGAAAATACTGAATGAATCATTTAGGTTTATACTTCAAATTTCATATAAATCATTTCAAACCACTATTGAACGCTTGTAGCTTTCAATGATGTAGCTTATAGCATCGCTTCTACTTTGACTCTATTGGATATTTCATTGAAAATATTTTCATTGAAAAACACAGTCAAAGCTTTGTAGCGTTATAGCATCGCCTCGCTTGTAGTTTTCACTCTGACATCAGCCTAAGGAAAACACACACAAAAAAAAAAAAACTATATTTATTACAACTTCTTTATTTAGTTTTGGGCGTCGTTTGGTTTATTACATCAGCGTCATATTCTGTACGCTTGGACGGCTTTTATCCATTGTAACAACTTCTTCGTACACTTGGTTTCTTATATTTTCTGGCATAACGTCGCTCACGGTCAACAGTTTATTTCAGTCACCAATGATCATTGGCATGGAAATCTCCAGAGAGTGAGTTGACGTTAGACACTTTAACTTTAGCCATCTACTAGTCAGTCTCATATTTGGCTTTAGTTGAATCTTGATTTTAATTCGATTTGATTTAATTTGATTTCTTTTTCCGTTTTAGACAGGATCGCAGCGCCATTGCTATTTACCAAAGTTTCGGTTGGTCCTTTGGCACATCCTTGATGCCGCTACTCTTCTGGTGGCTGCGTGATTGGGAGTCTTTTATGTGGCTAACAACAGTGCCCACGGCAATAGTTTTAATTTTTTACAAGTAAGTATCATGCTGACTTTGGCATTCAATAGAATTGTTGTATCATTGCTTCCGCTTTAAAAGTGTTACATGCGTCGTTCTTGTGGTGACTGTGCTATTAGTATTTGGCAAAAAAATCCAACTTCCGCTTTGTTTGTGGCGTCGAGATATGCATCGATGTCGCCACATCAGTGATATCGCATTTCTAGTAGCTAGTTAAGGCAATAATTGTGGTTTTGCGTATTCTTTACAATTGCTTGATCAAAGTAAAAATTGCTACAATCGGCAATATGAACTCACATATTATCTTGACTTGATTTTTATACTACTGTCAATCAATTTCTCATTAAAAAATTTCGATAATTACAAAAACCGAAACCAAAGTTTTGGCCGAAATCGAAAACCAAAAATTTTATTAAAAAACATTTTATTTATTTTTAATTTTTTGTTAAAAGCTTACAAAAACATAAAAACAAATCTGAAATTTCAAAAAATCCCAAGAGGTTTCATAACGGTTTCCGAATCTGAAGTCAGAATTTCCGGGTTACCCTAGGTTTTCGAGCTACAAGGTAGACTGAACACTAACCCCAAACTGTTCATGAAATCAAAATGGCCGACCCCCATTACTTTTTCAAGAGAAACATTTTTTGCCTTAAAACCTATCCCCTCCGACCCTTCAGTATGGGGGCTCATATACAAATTTTATGATTTTCATATATTTTTTATATGATCTTTTTTATTTAAACAAAAACTCGACAAATTTTCTATTGCCTATTTATAATTATGTAGAATTCTAAACATTAAATTAAAGAAATACCAAAAATAAATAGGAATAATAAAATATATTAAAAATAAAAAAAAAATTAATTTCAAGCAAATTTTTTGTATTCTAATAAATTAATATTAATAAAATTTGTTCATATAAAATATATACAAAAATCATAAAATTTGCATGAAAGCTCCCATACGGAGGGATCGGAGGGGATGGGTTCCAAGGCAAAAGAAGTTCCACTTTAAAAAGTAATGGGGTTGGTCATATTGGTTTCATTAACAGTTGGGGGTTAGGGTTCTGCCTCCCCTGTAGCTCAAAAACCTAGGGTGATCCGAAAATTCTGACTTCAGATTCGGATTCAGCGAACCCAAAACCCTTAGAAACCCTTAGAACCCTTAGAACCCTTAGAAACCCCTAGGGATTTCGTGAGTGTTTTTCCGTGTAATTCTTTGAATATTAAAGTTCAACTTTAAAATAATACATAAAGAGACCATTTTAACTACCACTTAAAGGAAAATTTTAGTAATTAAATTTAAATTACTTAATATTATAATCTCAATAAAAGAGCTTGTCTGGATTTTCAAAATGAAACAAAATATATTTATCGTTTTGTGCTGGGCCCAACTCACACTTTATTCACACGATAGTAGAATTTCACATTTTTGTTCTACTTAACACCATTAAAAATTTTGATGAAAGCGAACGCACATCTACAATTGAAATAAATGAATCGAATATTCGGTTTCGGCCATATTGATGCCGAATAGCCGAAACTGAGTAAAAGGGCCGAAACTGGGCAAAACCTAATATTCAGTCGGACATAACAAATAAGCCAACTTTAAGTCACTTTAATTAATTTTCGATCAAATATTTTGTAAATCTGAGCCCAAAATCTGAAATAGCAACTAGTTTTACTAAGGAAATGTATTTAGTTGCTGGAAACTTTGGTTTTTTGCAAGCTTTTTAAAGTACAACCCAATAGACTACTTAAATTCGCTTGGGAATAAATGAGTTAATGGAGTTAACTGAACTTTTTTGATCATTTGTTTACCTTTCGGGTCATAAACTTGACCTAAAAATGATTTTACAATTTTCCTTAAACATTCATAAAAGCTTTAACATCACCGAAAAATAAGTTAACTGACTTTATTAAAATCATTTAGTTGGTAAAGCATTGAGTTCCATTTGTGGGGTGCACAATAGCGTAAATTGTACATGACCTTGAAATTTTCTTAAAAAATTATCAATCACTGAGTTAATGGAACCAAATGACCTTTTTTTCCTTTCGTTTTATGACATTCAACCAATAAGTGGCCAACATTCCGAGCTCATTCAGAGCATTAAAATAAATTTCAAAAAGGTGTATCAATATGGAAGACGAAATATTAAAATTTGATCGACTTTGGACTGAAAACCATGTTTTTATAGGGATTTTGGATCGGTAATTACAAATCTGGGATCAGATTTTAAAAATTCAAAAAATATTTTGAAAAGTATTTTGGTGTCGCTGATTATGAAGCTGGGCTTAAATTAAAAAATACAAGATAGCGGAAGCAACAAAAAGCACAAAAGGATTAAATATGATCGAATTTCGTTATAAACTATCCATGCGTTATTTTATAGAAATTTATTGAAACAGCAATTTTCTTACATTAGCGACATCAAGAAGAGCTCCTAACCTAAAAAAAAGTCAGAAAACAAAAGAAGCTGAAGATTGTATTTGAAAACATATATGAAACACATTTTTCAAAAGTAATGATATTACGTGTGCAGCTAAAGTAACTCAGTTCAGGGTTATCTGAGGGCACTTAAAGTGAAAATGCCTTCAACGATCAGTTTTTTTAGAGTAATGTAATAATACTAAAGGGGACATTTTTTAATTTTTTAAAGTGTGTATACAGGAGTTTATCAAAAATCTGACCCCAATTTCGGTACCTAAATTAAATATTGCATGAAAAATCCTTTCGATTGGTATACTTTTATTTTGGTTTGAACCAATTTTGGCGTGCACCGAAATACTTATTTGTGCATTTTTTATAAATTTTTGTACTAGAGACCCACTAATAGTCAAAATAGCACCAGAACACTGAGACTTTCAAAGAATATTTTGGCGCGACAAATCATGAAACATCTCTGAGTTTTGGTTAACAGGTAGGGCTGCCAGGTCTCAATTTCCACGCGGGTTGTCCCAATTTTCAGGTTAAAAATGTGCGTCCCGCGAAGACTTTACGCATTACGTCAATTGTTCTGATTTTCAAAAATACTTTTTATTTTGGTATTATTTGCATTACATTTTAAAAATATTTTATTTTTTATTTATTTTTTTATTTATATGCTTTTCTAGTTCGAAAATTTCGATATTATTCACACAATTTAAATTGATCTATGAAAAGTATTTCTACGTTTTCAATCCCGATTTTCCATTTTTTGAGTTTTGACTTTAAGATATCCATACATCTACAAAACATGAAACCGAGCGATCCAATATTTATAAGCGCGCTCATATTTATGACTCTTAACAGATGTTAGTTTCTGACGAAATTATGAGCGCACATTATTATGAGTCCAAAATGACTCTTATTTATGAAGCTTTTATGAGCGCACATAATAATGAGTCCGAAAAGATTCTTATTTATGAACGTTTTATGAGCGCACATTGTTATGAGTCCAAAATTACTCTTATTTAAGAACGTTTTATGAGCACACATAATAATGACTCCGAAAAGACTCTTATTTATTAACGTTTTTTGAGCCCACACTATTATAAGTCTGAAAAGGCTCTTATGTATGAACCTTTTCTGAATGCACATTATTATGACTCAGAAAAGACTCTTATTTATGAGCATTTTATGAGCACACATAAAAATGAGTCCGAAAAGACTCTTATATATGCACCTTTTATGAGAGCACATAATAATGTCTCTGAAAGAGCTCATAATTATGACGTTTTTTTTTTTTGACTCAGACACACCAATATAATTCAGAGCAACTTTTTCGATAAACAGCATTGTTTAATACAATTTTTCAGAAACATGTTTTAGTTGATTACACCGCGTAAAGTCAATGAGTCAATGAAATACGATGAAAAAAAATTTATACGTAATGGTTTAAGAATTTTAAATTATCATATATAATTAAAAAACGAAAAAAATTGTATTTTTTGTTAAACACACATATTTTGGACTCTTATAAGAGTCATATTTCGGACTCAGATCTGTGTACTTTTTCAGGAAGGGAAACACGCTCATATAGGACTCTTTTATGAGCATTTTGTGAGCTCATAAATTTGAGTCTTAAAATAGTCTTAAAGGACTCATAATACATGTTTATTATGAGTCATTAAAGCATCATAATTTGTGTTTTTTAAGAGCCCTAAAAGTCTCTTAAATATGACTCTTATAAGATTTCGAAGACATTCATAATTCTAACTCTTAAAACACACATATTTTGAACACTTGTTTTAGTCATATTTCAGACTCAGATCTGTGTGCCTTTCCGGGAAGGGAAATACACTCTTATTTCAGTCTTTTATGAGCTTATTATGAACGCTCGGACTCATAAATATGAGTCTTAAGAGTCTTATAATGTTTGCTGGGTTATGTTTCAATTTTTTTTGCGCGAAATCCCGATTTTTAAAAAAATCTGGCAGCCCTATTAACAGGTGTTATATTTGGGATGGCTTCAGCTTCATTTTGCGCAGCAAAAGCGATGTAATAATGTGCAAAGGATAACGCTTCTGAATGGGTTCTTAGCGCGCGAGCAGTATTAAACAACTTCTACATGAACGATTGTTTGGCCGGAACTGATAACGAGGCAGAGTTACTGCAACTTTTCCTAGAAATGCGGAAACTTTTATCATTGGGAGAATTTGAACTGAGATTTGAACTGGCGATCAAACTCTACCACCAATCAAATTGCTCTGGACCCTATGCAGATCTCAATGCGAGTACAAAAGCGCCAGTTCTGGGCATCCGGCACGCCCTTTCTTTCCCTATTGACAGTTGAGACAATCCAGACTCTACTAGCAGAAATCGGAGCAATCCTTAATTTGCGCCCTTTATATGCACACAGCGCTGATCCACAAGATTTAAACCCCTTGACACCCGGATATCTTCTGATTAGTGACGCTCTGGTGCCATCATTAGGCGAGCAAGTACCAATAGAACGGCCAGAAAACCGTTTTAGTTATTGAAAAACGCGACAGAAAATCGCACAAAGATTCTGGAATCACTGGAGCGATAGTTATCTTCATGAACTTCAGCATCGCCCCAAATGACGCACAGCCCAGCAAATCTTGAAGATTGGCGATTTAGTAGTCATCAAAAACGAAACAGCTCCATCCAGTCTTTGGAAAATGGCTCGCATTACGGAATTGCATCCAGTTCCAGATGACCTTGTGCGTAATGTTACACTTTGGACTGGAAGCGGTTATAAATCTCGATTTATTCAGAATCTCCCAGCAAAATCTTCGCTTACATGTAATCGAAAAAGTAATCCAGAAAATTTCATTCAACGCTTACCCTCTCGCTTACAGAACCTATTATTTTTATACAGAGGTAATCGAAATCGCTGTCAATTGAAACGATTTAGCTCTAAGCACGGTTGGTTAATAACTGATTTAACGAAATTAATACTTGAATTACAACTTTCAAGTTGATGGTGAAGGCATTGCATAGGCAAGGCATATAAATTTTTGCATTAGCATTAATGTAATGCATTTTAGAATCGAATAAAAAACAAGGCCTGACGAAAAATTTTGCTAAGCTGTGTGTTCTACCTCTTGAAACTGTTGAGCCTCGAGATGAGTCCCTAGTCTAGCAACCATGCCAAAAACAAACAGACAGGAATAAAATATCAAGCAAGCAGTGCGTGTGTGCCTTACTTTAAACCTACTTAAAATAGGAGGAGATTCTCAAGTTCGTTGGTTTATTTTTATACCCTTAACCTGAAAGGTCAGGGTAAATTAACTTTGTGCAAACGTTTGTATTCTTGATCAGTGTCACCTCACGAGTCGATTTAGCCATGTTCGTCTGTCCGTTCGTCCGTCCGTCCGTACCCAAGGATCTGCACTGTTGAATATTTTTTGAATCCGCTCACTAACAAGCTCACCTCCCATACAGCCCACAATAGTGAAAATACAGTAAAAAGGTTTATACATGGCCTACAGGGCTTAAACTTGGTATGGGAGCATCTTATTTCAAAACTAAGGAGTGCTTATAAATTGGGCGTCATCGGCATACGAACTCGCCCACCTCCCATATGAGCATAAAATAAAAATAGCTGTATCGTTGGTTGTATATAAGCTTCACAAAAAAACTTTGACACATGTCTATGATCTATCAAAACGCAGATGTACACAAAAAATGGGCACCTCCCATACAACCCATAATATTAAAAGCACTACTAAAAGTTCATATTTGACCTAGAGAGATGAAACTTCGTATAGGAGCATTTTATATCAAAACTGAGGTGTGCCTAAATAATGGGCGTCATCTGCCCACACACATCGACAACTTACCACATAAACCAATTTGTGCTCAAGCAAAGACACAAATTTATAATCTTAATTAATTGTTTCAAGTATGCCACTTCATATTTTAATCGATAAGACCCTTAAACATTAATATTTATATTATCAATAAATTAATTTGAATTTTTATAACTGACAATATATTCTGTTAATCAAAAATGTTTACTTCGACAATGTCAAGATTGTGCTCGTGATTATCACAAATGTATCGATTAAAATTTATTTTATTTTTGATTTTTTTCCCACAAGCTATGTTATTTTTAAACTTTTGAAAATTCATAACTGATAATAGGTTTCTTTGATGTATTCTTTTTCTACTTCAATCTACAATTTTTATTGTAATTTTTAATTATCAATTTATTTATGTTATGTTTTTTGTTTTTGTTTTTCGCAGATATTGTATTGAATCGCCACGCTGGCTGATAAGCAAACGACGCTTTGGCGAGGCACTAGTTCAACTTAAAAAAATTGCAAAAATTAATGGCCAACCAATCGACTTGTCTGAAAAGGAGCTGAAGAATATGTATGCGTCAACGGCTCAGGATATAACGTACGGCATCGCATCGCTATTCAGTGGTTGGCGTCTGGCTAGAAATACATTAATCATGGGTTTCAGTTGGTAAGTCGCCTTGTGGATTGTTTTTATTTTTAGGCTGAGAAAGCAAATTCTTTCAGTGATATTTTCTAATTATGTTCGAACCTTGCTTTTTAAAAAAATAAACATACTCTAACAAATGCTGTTACAAGCTGCTTGTTGTTTGGTAGAAAATATTATTTTTTTCTTATTAAGACCTCTACTCATCACAGCTTTCATTACAAAGAAAAGAAAAAAAAACTGAAAACAAAATCAAATCCCAGCTCATATTCAATTCCATACGAATACATGAACGCCCTTGCCCAGCCCAACTTGCTGCTGATACTGCCACCAAAAGCAAAGCATAGTTCCCATCAGGCAGTGTATATGATGGAGTTGAGCAGCAAGAACGATTTGATGTCCTCACAAACGTTAAACATTTGCATTTGAATTTTGAGAAGTGTTTTAAAAATTTAAAGGATGTAATAATTTTGCTCCTGTACGGATTCTATTTGCAACGCTCGAAGCTTATCCCACGTTTGCATAACAGCGACGTTGCTCGGAATGCCAACGGAATGCTTTTGGGGAATAGTTTTTCCTTTACGATGGTTTTTATGCGCCATGATGTTAGGAATATTTTTTTTTTATTTTTATTTGCTTTAAATTTTTATTTGATTTTTGTAAATATTGTTTTTGTTTTTTTTTGTTTTTGTTTTTTTTTGTTTTTCTTTGTTGTTTTTGTATAACCACTGTGTAAATGAAACATTTTTTGCAATTCCTGGCATTTATATTTTCGTCCTTTTTGAATTATTCTTTTATAATTTTTTTTGTTTGTTTTATCGTTGCCGCTTTCCATGCTAAGGTGTGTCGTAGCTGTTTCATATTTTACGCTGGTGCTGTTCAGTTCGCGCATGGGAGGAAATCCATTTTTGAATTTTTTACTTCAAAGCATTGTTGAGATTCCTGCTTATATAGTTGGCAAATTTTTGGGTAAGTGCTCGCGGCTGTCGGCGGAAAATGACGAATGTGGCATTGAAGTGTTTAATTCACATTTGGCTACACAAAAGTAACAACAATAGAAATAGAAAAACAACATTATGCAGAACAGTAGCTGCAGCCACAAATAAGTTTTAAATGTTCTGCTTTTTTATTGCTTTTATTGCAGGTGATAAATATGGACGCCGTTTTACCAATTCAACATCCTTCTTAGTGTCCTTTCTGGCATGCATACCAATCATTATATTGGCCACAGGTATTGAACTAGTGTTATATACTACATCACATTTAATAATTTTGATTGTTTTTTCTCTAGATGCCGAATATGAGGGCGTCATGATAGGTCTCGCCAGCTTTATCAAGTTCCTTAATGCCGTTACCTTCTTTACCGCCAGCTTACAGGGCATGGAAATTTATCCAACTTGCATGCGTCAGACTGGCATCGCTCTGGGCTCAATACTTGCCAATGCAGTCGGCATCTTGGCACCCTACCTCGTCTATTTAGGCACTACAGTCGACATACGTGCTCCCTACTATATCTTGGGTGCGCTGTTTCTTATTGGTGGCATAGCGGCTGCTTTTCTACCCGAAACACTGCACAAAAGGTTACCAGATACCATGGATGAGGCTCGTCAATTTGGCCGTTATGATGTAAGCTCATGAAGTACTTGTCTTTTCTACAGCTTTTTTCAAACTTTTTTCTTGTTACAGAAATTCTTCAGTCTACCAAAAGCCCCACCCAAAGAGGATTTAAAGCAGGAAGCTATAGAAAAATTGAATCAGCCGCAATATGCGCCTTAGTTAAGATTAAATTTATTGCATTTAATTAAGCTATTTTTTAAGTAATTTTTATAGATTAAAATTTAAAGCTCTTAGTTGGCGTGTCAAGTATTTTAAGTTGAGCATGTTTTGGGCTTAACGTGTGATATATTAACACATATTTTATTAAAATTTTTACTAAAAACTATACAAGCACATAGCTTTTTTGTTCTATCTGTTGTTGTTGTTGAAAAACACAACAAAAAAAAATATATTAAAAAAAAAACCATTTGAGAACACAAGCTGATAAGACTTGTTTTTTCCCTTTTCTTAATGGAATTCTAGTACGCCGTATTATGTAAAACCATTGACCTTGGAAACAATTTAAGATAATTCTGAGCATCGATCATTACTGTAGCGCAAGGTGCTTGATATGAATTATGAATCATTGGGAGGAAATATTTGTTCCTATAATAGGCATTAGAAATTAAAAAGAAATACCTGATATAAAAAACAATAAAAAAACCTACAAAATACAGAAATTAAGCCAAAGATGTACATACCTACAAGGAAAGGTCCCCAGGTGACAGTCTCCGATTTGAATGATTTTCGGATATGTGATAGAAGACAAAAATCTAAGGTCGACGTATTTTTTATATGTGCTCAATCGATGGTTTAGGGTGTCAAACTCGCGTTCCAAAATCAGCGAAAATTTCGTTTTTTTGCTTTAATTTCGCTATTTTCCATGGAAACATTTACAAATTTGGTACCAAACGAAAGCTCTTACAAAACCACACACGATGGCATCAATTTTACATAAGAAAATTTTGTTGTAATTTTGTTGTTGTAATTTTTAGTAATGTTTAGTCGATATCATAGAAGTATGTTGACACAATTATTTCATATTAATTTATGTTGGATTTAAGGCAATCTGTAAACTTACCTTTTTTTTGTTTTTTTGAATTTGTTACTATTTATAATAAAATTTTTGTTTTATTGAAATGCATTTATTTTGCTTAGAGAAATAATTTAATTACATTAAAAGTACCCAATATGGGTATCAAAAATTTTATTTTCTTATGGCCTGTTCTTATGTTTAAATATTTTATCAAAAAAAATTGACATTTCATAGGGCTTCCATACAAAATGTGTGTTTTTTCTTGTAAGTCTCATCGCACCAGTAAACAATAGTTTTAATCATCCAAAGTACCAAATATGGACATTTTTACGATATGCAAAAGAAATGGAATGCATTTTTTCATATTTCTTTAAAAAAAATTTTTTGATTTTTAACAGTAAAAATCATAAAAATCTTCTTCTAATTTCAAAACATCAACTTTGTGAATGAATAACTCATTAGATATGAAAATAATTTTTTTTATTTAAATTTTATTATAAAAAACATTAATTTTAAAATAAGTCCACGTCCTTCAAAGTGCATTTCAACTTAAATTCGATTTGATATGGTTTTTTTAAAATAACATTATATTTTTGATAGATCTTTAAAAAAGTACCACTCAATGTAAGTTTTTATTAATTATTTTTTAATTCAATTGTTCAATTGGTTCTCGCATCTATATAATTAATAGGCTAAGGTTTTTTTTGTGACTTCAACTCCTCCCAGACCAATAGACCGATTTTAACGGTTCAGATGTCATTAAATCAGGTTAAGGCTGTAAATGTGCAAACAATTTTTAAAAATTGTGTTTTTGCTTCAGGGGTTGTGATTCCTTAACTTTTATAACAGAAATGATATGTTGTACAAAATTCCGCAATTTAATCGGTTTGAAATGTGGTTTTTCAAGAAAAACGGTTTTTTTTCTTTTGGTTTTTTCATGGTTTTTCATTGAAATGTGTTATAAATCGATGTCGTTAGTGTTCTGTAAGTGTCTTTATTTTATTTCTTAATTTTATGTACTATTATTTGTTCTCTTGAATCGCTTTTTGCTTCGTTTTTATTATAGTAAGTTATGTCTAATAATTTTGAAATTTAAGATCCGATATTTAATAATAGTTATAACTTTTAGCTCAGTATTAATGTTAGTGTAAGTCAGTCTTCGTTATTTAACAGCAACATTTAAAAAGTTCGTATCAGATATTAGCGTTTTAAATTAAAACTTTCATTTAATGACCTTTTATCTCATTATTGAGACTTGAAATATCGATATTGAGGAAAAAATTTTCTTTAATAGAATAGCATGCATTAAACATTAACTTTTCTAACATTATACTTGGCAACAGGCAATACTAGTTAAAATTAAATCTAAAGATATATTTGGTTTTAATGCTTTTTTACGTTTTTCTGATATTTTTAGTAAAAAACTCCGATTCGAAAAAACTAAAAATTTTTTGCTTAGATTTAAAGGCCTTGGGAAGTTCTTCGAAGAAAAAAAATGATATTTTTTAAATGAGTTATACGATATATTTTAAATTTTCTTTTTGAAGCTGTATTTTATTTCAGAGCAAACTTTTTGTACATTATTAAAGTATATCTGTTCAAAATTTATTCCTGACATTTTGTTGCAAACATATTTATAGATAAGGTAGAAAAGTATAATACGTGGAAAGACCTAAAATTTGCTATATAAAAAATGCTATAGTTTTTAGAAGCATCATGGGCTTATGATAAAATGAAACTTTCTAAAAGTAAGAAAATTGATGTTTTTTATGTTTTATAACTTCTTTTTATATATCATTAGCGGATGCAACCCGGTGTTACTCGGGGTTGTGCCTCGAGCACAGAAATAGGACGATTTTCAAAACTGCTCTCATTTTTACGTTTTTAAAATTAACAATTCAATTTTAAAATTTTTTAAATTATCGTTTTTTGGGTTGGCCTCCTCCTTCCGTCGAAAATGTTTAGTCAAATTTCCGTAAAAAGACATGATTAAAACAAAAAATTACATCTTCAACGTCTCGATCTGGCGTCTGGTTTCTGAGGAAAATGGACACACTCAGAAAAAAAACAAATATTTTTCTCGCACAAAAAATTCTCATTTATACGAAAAAATTTTTTGAAAATGAAAACTGTTTCCTCTATTTTGATTAAAAAATTACTATGAGAAGTATTTTCTTCAATAAAAACAAATGTTTTCTCAAAACTAAAGAGTCTTTATGTCAAAAATCGAATTATTTTTATATATATCTCTTTTTCATTGAAGGTTTTTATCATTTTTAGAGAATTTTTAGGATCGCATTAAGAGTAAAGCAAGGAGCAAGGTCAAAATTCTCTGGAGCAAGGTCAATACCATTTTTCAGTAAATATGATACCATTTTAATCATATTCCGAGAAACTTTTTTCTGGGTGCAGTTCGAAAAGTCATTTTGAGAAAAATGCGTTTTAAGTTTTTCTTGGCATGCATTTAGTATGCAATTTTATCTCAAAAAAATTTCAATTTTAAAAAAATCCTACATCGATTCGAGTTGGTTTTGGTCCATACTGTTTGGTTAATTTTTTTCATCTTTATATAGCTTCTGCTCGTGTTCGTTAAACTTATTTTTTTAGTCTTTGGTTCTTGACTTCGTTTGCCTTCGGCTCATTCCTTGATTTTTGTCGAAAGAACTTTTAAAAGCATAGAATCTAATTCAGTAACAGATACAAATGCCTATCAAGTTTCATCAAAATAGGTTCATCCATTTTGACATTAATTGAATAAAGCGCTCTCTAACGGAAGTTTTCTGAAATTTAAATAGCCTCAATTCTGTTGCAGGGTGAAGTTATTTCACATACCAAATTTTAGTCAAATCGGTCAAGTCATTTAGGAGTTATTGAGTCTTAACAATACACTAATTAAAGCGCCCTCTTGCGAAGTCTTTGTAATTTTTTATATTTTAAGTTATATCTTGGGCGCAGTTGAACGATCATACCAAATTTCATTGAAATCGGTTGAGGCGTTTAGGAGTTATTGAGTCTTTAAAACGCACTACTTAAAGCGCCCCCTTACGGAAGTCTTTGGAATTTTTTATAGCCTATGTTATCTTGGACGCAGTCGTCGACCCTTCATTCCAAATTTAATTGACCATGAACATGAGAGTTGCGTTGCAGAACGACCCATCGGCTGCGGAATTCTCGAGATAACTGCTGGCCAAATTCCTGTTTATATTTCGACTGGATTGATATCGTTCCCGGCATATTTTTTTTTTTCAAGGAGGTTCTCATCACCAAAGTGTTCCCCGGCATTGTGCAAAATTATAAAAAATCTCGATTGGATTAGTGAACGGGCAATACTAGCAGCGAAGATTAATTTACGTCGATATTCATTATTCAAAGTCAAATCTCGCATTCCTACAAATCTGATGACAGCGTGACCGAAAGCGATGAAGTCACCAACTTTCAGACGAAATATTAATACTCGCTTGATGTGTCAGGAACTCCGCTGCATAATTTCCAGCTGAAGGTAGGATCGATCATAATCATTTTGCAAAATCTGCATCATCCGAAATTGTGACACAAAATGTGGTTGTTCGTCAAGAAACTGATGAGCAACGTGATTAAAGGCCAGCTTAAAAGAAGAGAAAGTCCTTATTCCACGAATTCCGATTAGTCCACCTGATCCGTCATTCCAATTCAAGCGGATTCAGTTCCTCGTTTGATTTTGCGATGAAAATAAAAAAATTACAAGGTCAATTCAACGCTAAAATTTCGGAAATTTCAAATTTTCGACGAGTTCAAATGCGCGACCGTTTTTAATTTTTTTATGCATTTGTCAGCATGAAAGTCGCCATAGCTGACTTTTATTGAACGCTGACAGTTCCAAATTTATTAAATTTTATTCCAAATTTATTTACTAAAAAAATTTCTTGTACTTTGAAAAGTATCAATTTCACGGAAAAAAGGATTAAAAAATGCATTTGAAAAACGATTGGTTTCAAAATTACTCTAGGATTTTTGACAGTACACGTACTGTCGTACAGAGATACAACTATCTCTGTAGGTAAAGTGTAAACCTTTTGTAGTGCTTTCGGTATTGAGGTTTATATGGGATGTGGGCGTGTCTATGGGAGAATGACGATCGGCTTTTTTCTAGTTAAATATCTTCGTTTTAATATACAATAGAAAATGACAAATTTTATCCCTGTACCTTAAATAAAAGCCTATTTGGTAAGTTTTAAATTTTGGATTTGTTCAAAGGAAGGTGGAAATATTCATTAAAACAGATCCTTGGGTCCATGTGAACATGTCTACAAGTTATTACAATTATCTCAATTCATTTTTCTATATCTGTATTTACGGACAATACACAGACGTACGGACAGATATACGGTTGAACGGATCGATAGACGGACAAGGCTTAATCGGCTCACGTGTTAACGCTGATCAAAAATATTTATAATTTTCTATAACGAACTCGTTAATTCCTAGGCAATTTTGAGATTTTATCATACATAGACTTAAAACTTGTTTTAGCTTTTAAAGGTCGCTGATTACAAATTTGGGATCAGATTTTAAAAAATGCAAAGGACATATCCAATATAATGAACGAATATTTAAAATTTTGCCAATTTTGAAATGAAATCAATATATGTATATGTTTTTGGGATCGTTAATTATAAATTTGGGATCAAATTTTAAAAATTCAAACAGGCGAATCCGGTAGCGAATGGCGGTCGCAATATTTGAATTGAGTCAAAGTTCGGCATAAATACTGAAGACATTGAATAAATAAATCTCTTAAACTTTGAAGTGTTATCGTTTTAACGAAATGTCAGTTTGATATTTTTAGAAGGTTTGATTAAAAATGCAAAACCTTGTTTTTCGTTACTCGAAACTTGGAACTTAAAGATGTGTCAGATGGCATGCAGAAAAAATGGGAGCCAAAAGCGAAGGCATTAAATTTCATTGCAACCAAAAACTAACGACAACGACAACAACGAAGAAGATTTAAGCAATTGCAAATGACACTCATTGTGCATTGCTTTCGCAACACTTTTTCTATAGTTGTTGTTGGTTTTGTTGTTACTCTATAATTGCATCTTAGCTTGGCACATTTGCTGGGTGCTGCTTTTGCACGACATTCATTTATTTTCGTTGCACTCGCGCCATGGGAAGCATTAAAAATTAAACATTGTTAATCAAGAAACATTAATTTTCATTAGGGCAGCACTGGCAGTTGGCAGACTCCGAGTACCCTGGCGACGCCGTGATAAGGTTTGGCCTGAAGTCAGGCCATTTTTCAAATGGCATTAGCTGGGGGGAGTGGGCAATGGCAGTAGGTGGCAATAAATGCAACATTGGCAACAGCACTCGCGACTAATTGGTCTGAAGAGTTATTTGGAAGCAAGTCAACGTAATGAATTCATTCAAAATCATTTCATCCACTAAGAAATAACGTTTTATTAAAGCCACTTATCATATCCTTGCTGATCTGTGGGTTACATTTTTATTTATTATTTTTTGTTTGTTTTGTTTTTGCAAACCCCTGCTTTAAGGATAATTTAAGCAATTGCCCTCGATTTAAAAAATATCCCTGCGCATCTTGCTGTCACTGCAAATCACTCAGAATTTGTTAGCTTTTTATCTCTATTACCTCGGTGGTTTTCAATTCGAACCAGTTTCGTTCCATCATCCTCATCATCATCATTTTTCATAATTTAACACACGAAGTACAAGGCCGCTGGGGAGTAACAACAACAATCTACTTATCGTCACAGAGGGAAATCCCCTTAATAGTTTTGGCTCTATCGCAAAAAAATGTTACCTTTTTACCCTGACATCAGGACATACACATACATACATACGCATAAGCATAACTAAGCGCATGAACAGACTTTACAAATAAATCATAATAAATAACTATGAAAAAAAAAAATAACCAAAAACACCTCAACACATAAACTTCGCGCTCGTAGAGCTTGAATTGCCCACAGCCAGTGTTGCCAACAAGTTTGAAAGTAATTTTTATCAGCAACAGCAGCTTCACTTACATCTTATTCTACGTGCACCCAGGTGTAGTTAGCTTGATGCCGGCAGTGTTGCTTCTCTTAGATTTCTGTTGCTTCAACTTTCAACGTTTTCTTATTCTACGCTTAATGCGCCTCAGCGTATGCAATGTATTGTTTTTTTTTTTGTTTCTGCTCTTGCGATAAAATTGATTCATAACTTGTATAAATCATGTGTAAGAAAGAACTCACACATTCATATATAAACAAGAAAGTTTGTTGGGATTTATCAAACACACACACATGTATGTGCATCTAATGTCTGTACATAGCCCACATATTGGGCGTTATTTCTTAAACTTCCCTCATAAAATTAACTTCAAAAATATTGTTGCTTCGCTGGTTTAACGCGTTGGTGAAGAAATCAATTTGTTATTCTCTCACCTGTACTGATAAAATAATGTATGATCCAAAAGCCAAAGAACTACCGGCGTATCTGCTAGACTTTCTGCAAAGTCGGAAAAGTTATGAATTATATTTGCTTGATTTGGAAAATCCGGATGAGGTTTTATTTCATTTACTTGGAATTCTTGTGCTAAGTGTGTAAATGAATATTTAGTATGGAAACTAGGAATAAACTGAAATGTGAGAAACTACAGCAACCTGAAACTTTAACTTGATAAACTCGCACTCTTGTCGAACTGAGACCACAAAACATAATTCATAAGTCGGCTACCGACTAAGGATGTCAATTTCTTTTTTGAAAATTGGGTAGCGGTTTTTTATCTAGCGGCTTAAGCGACTCGTTAAAACTGAGACAAGGAAACCGGTTTTTCAAAGAGCCAACAATAAGAGATATACCCAGTTTTTCAGGAAATGATACGGTTTTTGTAACTGAACTCACATGTTCTACTAATTCGTCATGGAATCAAAAAGAAGTATGTAGATGGGATCTAATGTTGTGAAGTAAACTAAAGTAAAATTATAAAAATTTTTATAAAATTATACAAGTTGGCTTTTGTGAACAAAGAATGTACTGAGATGAAGGATTTATAGATAATCACAAAAGTAATTGTGGAAGCTATATATGGTATAGTACATTGAATATACTATGTATACTAGAGCGTATCCAAACCAAAACTAACATTTTTTTGAACCCGCCTCAATCGTTAGATATTTGATTGCCAATAGTTCCTATGGTGCTATTTTGGTTTTTTCGTTATATCTTCGGTGTTTATTGTTCGGTCCGAAAAAAGTATATACCAGTGTGTTTGTTGATGTTATGCATACATTTTGTGATGTTCTTCAACCTCAAATATTTTTGTATTCGACTGGTTACACAATCAATCCACGTTCCTACCATATTACCCTGCTCCAAAAAAACTAAAAAAATTAAAGCTTACAAAAAATCACTATAACCATGGAAACAAGTGAAATCGAAAAAATGGATTTTAGGAGCACTTCCGATCGAATTTCATGCAAAGAATAACACTTTATCATTACACATAATCAAATTTTATTTTTAAGTTAAAAAACTTTTCGGGATTTTAGGTGGCTGTAGCGGTCACTTCATATCAAAAAGTTAATCGGTCCATTTCAGTGATCAATAATATCGAGTTTTAATTCACACAAAACATGCGCAAAACACATAATTTAAAAAAAATGCATTTCCGCAAGCGCGACTTGGACAAACCAAAATTACCAACAAAACGAAATGTGATGGAATACGTGTTGTTTCTTCAGTATAAGTATAAGTAAGTTCTTCAGTATAGTATAAGTCAAAAGTCAAACGCAGTGTATTCACAGAAAATATGTATATAAGACGAAGTTTCAAGATTTTAAAAATAAGTCAAAATATGTTTCTGCCATACAAGGTGATACGGTCTAATGTATACCGTAGAATGTAAGTGTATGTAGAACAAGTAAAGAAAGTCTAAAGTCGGTCTAGGCCGACTATGAAATACCCTAAACCCACTTTTCAAAATAAAAAAAAAAAATTTATTGTAAATGGGCGTGTCCGTGGGCGGATGAAGTCCATTTTTCCAAACCATCTTTGTCTTGTCATAAAAAACATACGTGCCAAATTTTAGCTCTGTAGGTTAAACACATGCTTATTTATTGCGTTTTCAATTTTTGGGTTGTATGGGAGGTAGGCGTGTCCGTGATCGGATGACGTCCATTTTCCGAAGACATATTTGTGTTAGTATGAAACACACACATATCAAATTTTATTGTTGTAGGGTAATTATGAGCTGAGCTATGCAGTTTTCAATTTTCGCGTTGTATGGGAAGTAGGCGTGTCCGTGGGCGGATGATGTCCATTTTTCAAAACCATCTTTTTTTTGTTATAAAAAACATACGTGCCAAATTTTAGCTCTGTAGGTTAAACAGAGGCTTATGTATTGCGTTTTCAATTTTTGGGTTGTATGGGAGGTGGGCGTGTCCGTGAGCGGATGACGTCCATTTTTCAAAGACATCTTTGTGTTGGTATAAAACACACACATACCAAATTTTGTTGTTGTAGACTTATTACGAGCTGAGTTATGCAGTTTTAAATTTTTGCGTTGTATGGGAGGTAGGCGTGTCCGTGGGCGGATTCCAAAAATATTCAATAGTGCAGATCCTTGGGTACATGTGACCATGTGTACCAAGTTTCATCCAATTATCTCAACTCCTTCTTCTTATCCTGTGTATACGGACAACACACAGACGGACGGACGGACGGACGGACGGACATAGATAGCTCGACTTACGTGGTGACGCTGATCAAGAATATATATACTTTTCTATATCGGACTTGCTTCGTTCTATGCGTTTGCACAAAGTTAATATACCCTGACCTTTCAGGTTTAGGGTATAAAAATATACCATTAAATTTGAATTTGAGTTTTTTGGGAATTTCGATAGGTTTGAAGTTGCACGTCTGTCACTGACATTTGTGCCAAATAACACGTAAAAATATTAATTAGTGTTTGAGATACGCGTCCTTTGTAAACATATAAAAACAAATTTTTCTTTTTCTATAATGTCTTCACAGAGAAAACTACATTTTCAAAACTGGCAGAAACTTGCTTCATTTGAAATCGTTTAACTGAGATTTGGCTCCACTAACGTTTATTTTTATTTTTTTTAAAAATGCACATTTTAAAAAGAGCTACTAAAACGCCAGGACCAACATCAACGTCAACTGATGAGCTTAAGTCAACAAAATCAAAAAAAATTGGTGCTCCAAAATCGTTGATTGAGAGTCCGACATCTTACTGGCCTTATTGAAATATCGTTATGATCAGTGAAAGCATTTTCAGTGACACTTTGGGCCTTTGAAGTTGTAAGATTTTGAAGTTTAGCCGAGCTTGTTAGCGTTCACAAGCAAAAATTTTTGTTTTTAATGAAAATAGTTTGTTTTTGTTTGGAAAAAGAAATAATATAATACTCATATATTATACAATAATTTTTTTGAGATATAAGAGCAAACTTATTTTTGAGGATACTATTTGTTCAAGCAACAGTGTTGTAGATATGGGGGTGGTCCACGGGTCCGGACCTCCCCAGAGCCATGAGCCAAATATGAAAGTTGTTTTCAATTCATTCAATTAAGTTAAAAGTTGTTTTGCGATTATCGAAAGAATTTTATGATCAGAAAATACTATAGATTTTTATGATAACTTTGTCAAAAAAAAAAAAAATCACTGAGTTTTTATAAAATTTAAATGTAATATCGTAACAAATATTCGAGGAGATATTTCTAGCACATTCTTCGGAGATTTTGGTGAAACTGGACAGAAAAACCAGTGCTTTAAATATACTTGAAAACATTTCACGTGCAAATATTTTTGATAAACTGAGCTGAAATGAAATTAAAAGTACACTGAGAAGAAAAACATACTTTAAAATTTAACAAAAAATTGTTATATGGAAATTGAATACATTTGCGTTTCTACAAAATGAAATTTAAAACTACCGAGTTTCATATTCATCTAAAGGGTAGTTCAATTTTAAGGGCCGATGTTGAATGTGAACCACACCTAAACGTCAAGTTTTTTCTGCATTTCATTTGACATTTCCCAATTTCAGACTAACTCAATTTGAACCATGGAAAGATACACAATCGAGCAAAGCGTTAAAGTTATTCAGGCTTATTATAAAAATGGGCAACAGTGGATGAGCAATTTTCGAAAAAAATCATATTCAGTGATGAGGCACATTTTCACCTCAGTGGATTCGTCAATAAGCAGAATTGCTGCTTTTGGGCCAATGATAACACTATCGAACAAATTCTGGTTAGCTTCCAAAAAAAAAAAAAAACAAATTGGCCATTTCAGCCCTAGAAAGGACTTTGACCGAGCTTCTAATGATCAATTGTGTTGTGTGTGTAATTAAATGTTTTGCACACAATTGACCGAGAACTGGACCTACATGTTTTATGCCGACTCCAAACGGCTAAAGTTCATGTTCTCAAGAAGCTTTACATGGCATATTTTACTCTCTGAGGTTTGCCATTGTCTGCAGAGAGGTGGTGACCAGAGAACTGCAATTATTCTTGTTTTTGAGTCATTGGTTGACTAACACAAAAAAGAGAATAAGTGGATTTAAGTCAAAGAAAAACTTCCACTCATATCCACTCATACTCGTTCGTGTGTCGTACACATAGCGAATGAATGAACAAGAATAATTTTTATGTTGATATGAACCGATGCAGTGCTCAGTTCTCTCATTGAGTGAATGGATTTATTGTGCTATGCCATAATGACTCACAACACTAATAAACACCACGAGTGCTGTGGAATGACTTAAGTACTTTTAGTTCAGCTTTCTTATCATTTCATTGAAATTTAATTGTAAATGTCCAGCAACACGTGCTAAACGAAACAAAAACTGTTTTGCCAGAGGCATAACAAAAAATAATACTCAACTCTTTCATTTTCTTTCACAAAATGTAAACAAAACATCAAAAATCATCAGCAGGGCATAACACTAAATAATACTCAACTCACTCATAGTTCTTATATTGCTCTCTCATGAATAAGTGAGTCACATCAGATTATTAACCAACATCCAATAGAGTCTTAATTGCAGACACACATGCATGTTAGAGAACTTTGAGTATTTTTTGGTTTTAGTGGGAATGAGTCAAAGTATTTTGTTGAGTTGGAATAAGTACACATTTGCACCAATAGTTACGGCTCATGACTTAAGTGTACTAATTTTTTTGATACTCATTGCAGGTCTCTGGTGGTGACCGATCAGAAAAATTTTTTGTTGAAAAAAACTTTTCGCCGCGGCTGGGGATCGAACCCGGGCTCCGAGCATGCTAAGCCACACACTTAACCTGCATGCCACGGTTAGCTTCCAAAACAATGATAAAATTTCAAGCAATAATATTTTTAAGTTGATGACAACTGAATATTTTTTTGCGACAAATACAGTTCGCAAACGAAGTATAGTTGGTGAATTCTTCTGTTGCGAAAAACGAAAAATTTCTTTGCGTGTAAAATAGGGCAAATGGCTTATTGAACGCTGAAGATAAAAACGAAAATAAAACGAAAACTGTGCAAGCAAACGAGATACAAATAGGTTTATGTCTCGCTTCTTTACAATCTATTCTAGTTTCAGCTTCAGTGTAAGCTTTTTTTTCAGCGGCCTGAGGGAAAATATATGACATTTATACAAAAACGTATGTTATTTATTCAAAATCGTAAAAATAGACAAACACATTGGTTGAATTTCGACCACTAGCGATACAAGCTCCAATAATAAAAGTCAAATTTTAATACCTGTACAGTAGACCGTACCTCAAAAAAAAGTGCGCCGTAAACCAGCGAATATGACGCATTTGTGCAAGGCAATTACGAAAAAAATTTTTTTTTTTTTTTTGACCGAACGTAGGGGTCGCGCATTGACATATTTCTTCATAACTCTGGTGTTTACAGTCGGATTTTAAAGTTTGGTACAACAATGTTTTTGTCTCAAGAAGATCAATATGACCTCTTTAGAAGTCATTGACCTCAGGTGTACCGTTCTAGTACTTACCCTCCAGATCTCAGTTGCTACCATCCTAATGTACCATCCTTATATTAAAAAAATAAAGCTCTTAAAATATCATTAATCTTTTGCCCAGGAAGTATATCGAAATTTCAAGCAGAACTATTTTTAAAAAATTTTTTTAAATTTTTTGCCGAACGTAGGGCTCCCTTTTTTCATTTTCATCATATCTTCGGTATTAAAAGTCTGATCATATTGAATGACATATCGATGTTTTTGTTTAAAAGAGACCAATTATTTTTATTCCAAAATAAAAAAAAATATTCCTACAAGTCCTTGGAAGGTCTTTAATTGATTTTGAGGAACTTTAAAGCTCGTAAAGAGCTCTAAAAAAGGTTTCAACGCTATTTTTGTTGTGATTTTCTAAATGTACAATGGATTATTAGTTTCACAGCCACATCGAAAATATCAATTTCAAACACTGGCTATTGCAATTCGTGTTTCCCCGTGAAAAAACAGTTGAAAATTGCGTCTGTCTAATATTTATTTCAAACGAGAGTTTTATAGAGTTTTGATCATTTTCAATAAAAATCGAACAAAAAACATTTAAAAAACAAATGTCTTTTATTGCGAATGACTTAAATAATACCAAATTACCAACGGAGTATGATGTTACAAATTTTTTATTGTATCTGCGGCATAACAGTGATAAAAGTCGAAAGTTAAACAATAAGTCATAAGATATTCAACTGGCAGTTAGTCCTTTTATAAAAAACAATGCGTACTTCTCGCACCCGGAGAATATTTTGTTAAGACCAGCAAGAATCATTGCAACATTCAAACAAATTAATCAAATTACCAGGTTCGCACAATGAAAATGACTTAATTTGATTAATTTTTATAGTAAACCTATATAACTTCACAGCTTATCCATGCCATTCTCAAAACACCGAGCGTGTTGTTCATGTAGTAAATGAATCTGCTTCGGCGGTCACCGATGAACAACGCATGGGCCACATTTTATCAAAACTCGAGAGCTGTCAGAAATATAGCCAACTTGAATCACGTCAAAATTTGATGGATTTTTAAAACAAATCGAAATTTTAAACAATTTATTCCAATCATTCAGGGTATATCTCAATCGATTTTTAGAAATTGTATAATAGGTATTCACAAGTACATCAACACGTTTCCGAACCGCCGTTAGGATTATAATTGGTATGCCGGCGCGTTGCCACAAAACGATTACATTTCTAACAGCTTCTTATTTAAAAACATCCAACTTTCGACTTTTATCACTGTTATGCCGCAGATACAATAAAAAATTTATAACATCATACTCCGTTAGAAATTTGGTATTATTTAAGTCACTCGCAATAAAAGACATTTGTTTTTTAAATGTTTTTTGTTCGATTTTTATTGAAAATGATCAAAACTCTATAAAACTCTCGTTTGAAATAAATATTAGACAGACGCAATTTTCAACTGTTTTTTCACGGGGAAACACGAATTGCAATAGCCAGTGTTTGAAATTGATATTTTCGATGTGGCTGTGAAACTAATAATCCATTGTACATTTAGAAAATCACAACAAAAATAGCGTTGAAACCTTTTTTAGAGCTCTTTACGAGCTTTAAAGTTCCTCAAAATCAATTAAAGACCTTCCAAGGACTTGTAGGAATATTTTTTTTTATTTTGGAATAAAAATAATTGGTCTCTTTTAAACAAAAACATCGATATGTCATTCAATATGATCAGACTTTTAATACCGAAGATATGATGAAAATGAAAAAAGGGAGCCCTACGTTCGGCAAAAAATTTTTAAAAATTTTTTAAAAATAGTTCTGCTTGAAATTTCGATATACTTTCTGGGCAAAAGATTAATGATATTTTAAGAGCTTTATTTTTTTAATATAAGGATGGTAAATTAGGATGGTAGCAACTGAGATCTGGAGGGTTAGTACTAGAACGGTACACCTGAGGTCAATGACTTTTAAAGAGGTCATATTGATCTTCTTGAGACAAAAACATTGTTGTACCAAACTTTAAAATCCGACTGTAAACACCAGAGATATGAAGAAATATGTCAATGCGCGACCCCTACGTTCGGTCAAAAAAAAAAAAAAATTTTTTTTCGTAATTGTCTTGCACAAATGCGTCATATTCGCTGGTTTACGGCACACTTTTTTTTTTTTGCATAGGAGGTGGTACGGTCTACTGTACAGTCAGCCTACGAACCTACGGCCACCGCCTGACAGTCCAGCACAGTTCCAAGGAGATTTTGGTAACGATAATTTAATAGTAGAAAAAACGTACTTAAGAACTGTTCATCGTAAAAAGTGTCAACAAATTATTTAATTATAGAAAAACATGTTAAAGAACTGTTCATCGGAAAAAGTGTCAACAGATTTTGACATAAGCAAACATTTCTGATAACTGTTGATCGGAAATTTGACACATGAAAGTAGTAAGTATACATCGAATTACATTAAAATTTACCGAAGAAATGTTGGTGTTGTTTTGTATATCAACGGTAGACTTGTTTGAAACATAAAGATGTAGTTTCACAATTGTTAAGTTACATTTTTGAATCCGTAATTTCAATCGAAAAAAAATAGTAACTGTTCAACAACAATTATATTGGAGGCAAAGTGACGCAAATATCGTTAAAATTTACTGACGAAATTTTTTGTGTGTAAAAATATCTAATTTTTTAGATTTTAATTTCGGGGTTGTCATATACATAGATATGAAATCAAGTGTGTAGTTGATCGTATCATCGACACACTATGATGTGATTTCATGCCCATTCTTGCCCCAATCGTTGTCCAAATTTTTCTTCTTAACATTAACCTAAACCCTGTTTACGTTGTGCATGTCCTTGTTATAATCCTTTTCCAAAAATTTCCATATAAATTCCTTGTCCTTGTTACAATACCTAGTATGATCACAGATCCTTGTCCTAATCATGACCATGTAATCATGACCATATTCTTGTCCATGCTCTTCTCTTTGTTCTATCCTATCATATCCCATCCTATTCTTATCTTATCCTTTCCCTGTTCTTAACTTTATCCTTGTAATTTTTTTAACTCTTACCCTCATCATTTCTCCTTCCTTTATCCTTGCTTCAAACCCTGGTTTCAATCGTTGCGAAAACATTATCCTTGTCTTCACTCTTGTGTCTTAATCCATGTCTTGATTGTTGTCGTTATACTTTCTTATTGTTATTGAATTATTTTTGTAATCCTTATCCTTGCTCTTATTATTATTTTAATCTTTGTTTTTAATCCTATCTTTTATCATAATGGATCAAACTTATCCAAGTGAGCTGTATATTAATTACATAGGCTGCCACCGTTTTCTTATCCTAAGCCTTGGTCTGGTTTTTGTTCAAATTATTGTTCTACACCTTTTACAATATATTTTAAAAGTAATTAAAATATATTGTCCATTCATTGTCCTTGTCCAAATCATTGTCGTTATACTCTATGTTTGTTTTTTTTTTTTTTGTTTTTGCTTGAAAATCAATCGTACCTCTGCTACATTGGTATTTATTTTACCGCCTTGCAATTAATTCATGAAAACTTCAATTTATTTACTTAAGCTACTTATGAACCATTTCATACTTTATTGTTATTTTTATCAAAAGATCAGGGAAATCACTCTTGCAGTAGTTCTTTAAATTTAATTTGCTTGAGAGAATCGATATAATCATTATTGCTTTTCACTTCTGCAATATTTTCGCTTTCTTAAGATATTTTTATTCCAAATAAATCTAACAAGATCAATAACAGCCACAAGATAAGCTATAACTGATAACTATAGCAGATAACTATCTCCTTATAGACAAGATAAGATGTAATCGTTTTAAAACTAATTTAAAATTGGTTTTATGACTTGAAATACATTTTTAGAACATTACAAGCCAAACAAATTGGTTCTCTTAAATATTTCATAGAGGAAAGTAATGCTGCACCTAAAAAAAAAACCACGTAAAATTAACGTTTTTCGTTTACAAAATTCGGCCGATAGGTAACACTATCAATTTTGATATTACGCCAATATCATTTTAACAAGGCATTCAAATTTAACGTGAGCATTATTAAATATATATTAACTAATGTAATAATGATAACGTCCATATCACATTTTAAGGATTTCAATTGAAGTTTTGATATTTCCAATATCAAGTTGATGTGAAAAAACTTCAATATCATAGAGAATTCATGTTATTTTTATATTGAAAAACGTCACTTTGAAAGTATGTAATTATTATTTTTATATTATTCACATCATATTGATATGAAAAAACGTAGAATTGAAAGGATAACAATGTTATTTTTATATTTACCCTATCACATTGATATGAAGCACCGACGAATTGATAGGATATCAATGTTAGTTTCTACATTGCACCTATCATATTGATATGAGATAATGTAAAATGTTGATATTACTCATATCAAATCCATTAAAATGAAAATATATAAAAAAAAACATTATTTTAGTTTTTTGAATACAAAATTATTTTTTATTAATTTTTATGAAAAACTAGCTGATACCCGGCGCGTTACTGCCGTCCTAGTCCAATACCTGCCCAGTTTGCCAATAGAAGGCCATCAACAAATAGTAACTCCACTCTGAGTTTCAATATTCTGTGATTATTATTTTCAAAGCTGTTAAATATAAAAAATTGTCTTTTATGGGTAGAGCCAAGCCCCTAGTTCAATACACGTTTTAGTTTGCGAGTTCTTTATTGTGTGACTATTATTTCCAAAGCTATTTAATTTTAAAAAAAATGTGTCTTATATGGGTGGATCCGCACCCATTGTACAATGTCCGTTCCAGAAGCAGGACACCACCAAAAAGTAATTCCATTCTGTTTTCCAATGCCCGTGTCTATTTTATTATTGAAAGACCTGGCCAATTAGTTACTTCAATGTTATACGACATTTAGTTAAAAATTTATGCGATTTAAAAAAATTGAATTTTATGGGCGGTAGCATGCCACCCTTTACAAAAATCGCTAAAATTTTACTGTCGAAGGCCAAGACTCAATAGTAAGTTCGTACCGAGTTTCATTGATGTGTGATTTATAAACGAAAGTTAAGCCGAAAATTTGTGTTCTTGAAAAAGTGCCACGCCCCTCGCGGGTAGAAGCTTGAAAAATACCTTACGACCTATTCTCATACCTGCCAAATATACAAACAAAATTTCATTAAAATCGGTTCAGCCGTTTCGGAGGAGTTCGTACACTAACACCGTGACACGAGATTTTTATATATTAGATAAATACATAAAACTGCATTTATATAAAAACACTTATCACTTTGTCAATTCTATACCTACTTCTATTATGTAAGGCTGTATTGTGGTTTTCCTTTGTACTGATGTCTGCAACTTTTGCTCCCGTACCAGCCGAAGTCATTAATGGCTTTTATGCACAATGCTGCTGTTGATGCCATCTTTAATTGTTGCTTTTTGGACACTTTTCTTTCCATCAATTTTAGTAATGAATCGTGATGTCGGCTTTAAAACGGCATTCAACAACGTCGTAAACACAGCATCTCTAGAATATGACAAAATAGAAGACATAAGTAAAACAAGCAGGACACTGCAGTCGGAAAGTTTGCACTTAGTATATAATTAGTATTTTTATCAAAACTTACCTTTTTCTACAGAATCGTTGATTGATTCGAAAAAAATTTTATATTGTTTGTCTTTAATTGAAACCTTATACGCATCTTGAAGGCGGCGCTGAACTTCCAGCCACTTATTTATCAAGTTATAAGATTTTAAAGGAAACATCCTTTCAAAATCATAATTAATCTAGAATTTTAGTAAAGTAACCGTAAGAATTTTTTTGAGATTGCTTTATAATTAATATTACTTACAACTTGTGGCCCTTCGGCGTGCTTAAAAAACGTCCATTCATCCAAAATGTTAGCAAGTTCTTTGTAGTTTTAATTTTGTTATTGCGATACAAATAAGTTTTTCCCACAGATCTTTTGAGTCGCTTTCGTTTCCGTTCATAAACTTCATCGCAATTCCAAAATTTGCTCAGAAATTCTTTCGATTTGTGATGGTTGACGAATTGTATATGTATTGTTCTTTGCATCATAAAAAAGCTCAATAATGACATTTATAAGCTTCTTCCTACTTTCTTTATCCATTCTATTTCTATCTTCAAATCCTTCCAAAAGGGATGTTCCACTTTGGGATGATTAAAAGATATCAAACAAATTCTGAAAAATAAAATATGAAACATATAACAAAGGACAGAAATCTCAATAAGTGCAGAAATTCAGATAAATAGATCCAAAATGGATGTAAACTCATGTAAAGTTGTACAATACTAACAGAACTCTTCTCCGAGCATGTGCTCCGTGCCGATACAGGAGTGAACTGCTGCGCCTGAATCCATGAGGAAACCTTCGAATCAACTGTAAGCGTTGACAATATTTCTTCTGTAAACTATTTAAAATATTAGAGTAAATAACTTTCTTTGATTGCATTACTTGCATACATTATTGGTCTTCCACTTGAATAAGTTTTCCCGTAGTTCAGCTTTTAAGCCAATATTTTTCCTTCCAGGAAACATTTGTTTCAGTTCATCCTTAGTTATATATTTCATTCTGTCGTTAGTAAAGCCACACTCTAGAAAATAATTAAACTAAGCATTGATTTTTGTACCCAATTGATGTAAAATTATTAAAATGATATGTTTGATATCAATTTGAAATTTATTTTCATGTCTAATTGACATGAATATTATTAAAATGATATGGTTCATATTCATTTATAACGGAATTTCATATCTAATTGATATGAATTTTATTAAAATGATATGTTTCCTATCAATTTAAAATGCCATTTCATATCAAATTGGCTTGCATTTTATTAATATGATATGTTTCATATCAATTAATTTTAAATGGTCCTTAACTTCCTAAAATGATTTTACATATATTAAAAATTAGACTTGAAATTATTTTACATATATTAAAAATTAGCATACCTGAGAAATCCGCATATGCTTCTTCTTAATTAAAAGACTGGAAGAGTTCTTTTAGTTTATCTTCTCCTTGTTCAATTGCTTGGTTTTCAGTCGGTTCACATGCTAACGGAACTTCTTCTGACGGCTCTGTTGTCTCCATTGTGCAATGTTGTAAAACACTATCGTCAAAATAATAAATAATTTCTTTCGACATTGTATTTTTATGGCTTTTTTTGGTACAAGTTCACACTTTTTGCAATATTATTTTTTTTTACTTTTCTTTGTTTCCACTTTCACAAGCAACGCGATGCATACTCTGCGCGACCAACTGAGAACTGAGAAATGTGCAAGCTTTTTCATGTTGCAATTCAAATGAAAAATGGAATGAAAGGTTTTGGCATCAATTTGACATTAAATATTATCAAAGTAAAATCAGAAATATCAAAACGATATGAATCATATCACTTTTTAAATTTAAATCAAAGTAACATGAAAATTATTTATATAATATGAATCCATATCAATTATTTTTACGTAAAAACCTTTAAAAATTATATGTATTTCTATCAATTCAAACACTTTTTTTGTAAACTTGATATAAAAAATATCAAACTGACAGAGAATAATATAAAATTAACATATATATGATTGATATATGAAATTTTCATATTAACGTTGTGAAATGATATGCCAATGTAAAACAGTATCATATCAAATCAACAATTTTCATTTCAATTTAACGTAAAAACTATCAATATGATATGAAAAAGTTTACTTATGATATTTTTCCTATTAAATTAACAGTTTTGGAAATTACGTTGCAATTGATATGTACTTATCAATTATTTTACATGTGATAATTTTTTCAGTGTGCATTCAGTTTAATTTTCTTCAAATAACGCGTAGCAATTTCAGCTCTTGAGATACAAGTTTGATTCCGCAGATATTGTGCGAAATAACACGCGCAGTGATTGTGCTTTATTTGCAATAATAAACTAGTTCAACGCGTCGAAATCGAAAAGCGTGAATCGAACCACGTACCACGGTGCATTGGCCTGCAACACCAATAAACAACAACTAGCACAAACAACACAAGCACACTTACAAACACACTAGCATACATTTCCACAACTACTAGCACAAACACGGCGATGGCAAACAATGCACTGAATCAAGTCGGTTACACTGGAGCAATGCAGCAGAGCTACAGCGATAATATTTACGCTCAAGTTAAAAAATATTTCCTTCTTGGATATGGTTTTTGCAAAAAGGATTAACTAAATATTTCATGTTCCCATCGAAGCAATTTTACGCTCTTCAAATCCTGTTAGTCGAACTTCATGTCGTGATTGCTAGATGCAGGATGGTGTTGTAAGTTGCCGCTGTTACCTACTCTGTCCTGTGGCTAGGATCAGAACTTTAAAGCAACAACAGTAGAGCTTGAAAAATATTGATGCTGCTTCTGCTGCTGCCTCTGCTGCTGCTGCTGCTGTTGATACAGAGTTTATTATGCTTCATCATTTCCCCATGAGAAGCTATCAATATTGATACTCGATTGCAAGTGCACCACGATATTCATGAGGGATTCGTGTGAGTGGTACAAAAAACCTGAAGTTGTTAGAGTGTTTTATTTCGTGAAGAAAATAACATTTAAAGCTGCTCTAGCTGCTTTGGTTTTGGTGAAATGTAGATTATTTTTAGATTTCCAATTATGTGCTTGCTTAGGAAATTTCCTGGATGATTGCTTTAGCTATTAGATATAGATATATTGTAAATATTAATGTCATAGCTATGGTTTAGAGATTTTGAATTTGGCTTTAAATGGGAAAATGTAAGATATGGGTTTTGACGTTTGTTTATTCATTTAAAGTTTAAGTTGATTTTATATCAGTAACCAATGTTAATGCTGGATCCCAGCTAAACAAAGTCCATAACTTTAACGAAGTCTTTAAAATCCATAAAAGAGGTGTTGTCAACACTGACGTGGCTTGCAAGACGCTGGGACTATTTTTTGTTGATACAAGTTACTTCGTTTTATCTGCGTTCACTGCTAAACTAATCGGATCATTTTTTTTTTTTTTGGCCTGAAGAAGGCTAAAAATGGCCAATGATGTCAATTTGATCAGCATATGTCAACAGCATTACATTCTCACAAAATATTCTGCCACTGCGTCTCAGATCTGTAGCTCGAATAATCTTTGCATTACTAGAATAAACAAGTAAAAAAAGTCTAAAGTCAGTCTAGTCCGACTATGAAATACCCTGGAGTATTTTTTTCAAAATACAATAATAGTATTGAAAATGGACGTGAACGGCTGATGAAGCCCAAATTTTTTATGCATAATTATTATTTTTTATCAATAAGTTTTAATCCTGTATCTCACATATTAATGCTTTTATAGTGTTTTCGCAATTGTGGGTTTAAAACCTTACGCCCAAACGGATCACGCCCAATTTTTGAACACATCTTAGTTTTGGTATAAAAAAGATACATACCAAATTTAAGAAATTGTTTAAGAAATTTTAAATTTTTTGGGTTATATCGGAGGTAAACGTATCCGTGGTTGGATGACGCCCATTTTTCAACAACATCTCGGCTTTGTTATAAAATTCACACGTACCAAATTTTATATCAGTAAAACAAACATAAGCTTATTAATGCAATTTTACATTTTTTGTTTGCATTGGAGGTAGGCGTGTCCGTAGGCGGATGACTTTTTTGATCAAAAACGTCTTTGGTTCTTTATAAAAAAACATACGTACCAAATATTATCTCTGTAGGTTAAACATAACCTTTTTTTATTGAGTTTTTAATTTTTGAGTTATATGGGAGGTGGGCGTTTTCGTGGGCGGATATCGCCCAGTTTTCGAAGGCTTGCTTTGATATAAAAAACAAACACACCTAATTTTATTGTTTTAGGTTATTTATGAGCTTACTTATGCAGTATTAAAATTGTTGCCTTGTATTGGAGGTAGGCGTGTCCGTGAGCGGATTCTAAAGATATTCAATAGTGCAGATTCTTGGGCTGATGCGACTATGAGTGCCGAGTTAATCCAAATATCTAAACTCCTTCTTCTGATGCTCTGTTTGTGGAAAACACACAGATAGCTCGACTCACGAGGTGACGCTGATCAAGATAATACATATATACTTTTCTATTTTGGACTCGTTTATTTCTATGAGTTACAAACGTTTGCACAAAGTTAATAAACCCTCACCTTTCAGGTTAAGTGTATAAAAAGTCGCACGATCAAGAATCACCTCGTCTGAAACCTGGCTTGTAATCGAACTGAGAGGTAGATCATGTGATGCTCATCATGTGATGCCTGTTGTGTCATATCCTTTTATTTAAAGAGATCAATTGCTTTCTTTTTTTTTTTTTGAGAAAACATAATATTTTTTCGAGGTTAACATTAGCAAGATGACTTTGTGTGTCTATTTCGTTGCCTAGGTTTCTTTTCCTTATATGGAGAAGAGCTGACTGGACATTCAATGAGAATATGTCTGGAGGTTTCTTCATCCTCAAGGCATAGTCTACATAGTGAATCAGTGACGAAATTCAGTTTTTGAAGGTATTTCTTTAATTTTCAGTGTCCAGTTATGATTCTGGTCATCGCCCTTAGATCTCTTTTCCTTAAGTTGATAAGGAATTTCGATTTCTTATGTGAGAGTCCTGGGAATATTAGTTTAGTACATATCTGTACCGTGTGGTGACCGTGGCATGCAGGTTAAGTGTGTGGCTTAGCATGCACGGAGCCCGGATTCGATCCCCAGCCGTGGCGGAAAGTTTTTTCAATAAAAAATTTTTCTGATCGGTCACCACCTCTCTGCTGACAATGGCAAACCTGAGAGAGTAAATAATGCCATGTAAAGCTTCTTGAGAACATGAGCCGTTCGGAGTCGGCATAAAACATGTAGGTCCAGTTCTCGGTCAATTGTGTGCAAAAATTTAATAACACACACAACACAATCGATCCTTAGAAGCTCGGTCAAAGTCCTTTCAAGGGCTGAAATGGCCAATTTGTTTTGTTTTGTACATATCTGTACTAAACAGTTTTTCCAATAATCTTGAGTTTCACGGAATGAGGTTGTTTGACGTGCTACTTGAAGAGATTCTTACCAACATTACAGAACGGTTCCGGTCCTGTAAATGGTGATTCTGCACCCTGTTTGGCTAGAGAGTCTGCTTGCTCATTCCCGTCAAAGCTACAGAGGGAAGAAATCCACTGTAGCGTAGTTTTGTTATTTTGTGCGGCCAGGTCGTTAAGGACGTTGACAGTTTCTAACACTAGCTTGGATTTAATAATGGGTGATGTCATAGCCTTAAGGGCAGCCTGACTATGAGAGAAGCCGGAAATTGTTTTTCCCTTAATATTATTCAGACAGTTCAGTCTGATACATCTATTAATGGCAAGGATTTCCGCTTGAAAGATTGTGGTAAACTGACCTGGGCTTTGGCAGTGGCTCTCATTGGAGTGTCCTCTAAAAATTCCAGCCTTCCTCCATTTTGGAACCATCCGTGTACCACACAAGGTCATTTTCGGATGGGCTTAGTTTGTCGTGTTCCGAGTTAGATCTGGGGCGGATAACAACGATGAAATTTTTGTTAAAGTAGCTTTTGGTAAGCATGTCATTACGGGGCATGCAGAATTCCCCTTCTCGTTTTAGGGTTGTATTTGAGGAAATTTGTCCCTTTATGGAATTGCTTAGGACAATGTTGCCCAGATGGAAAAGTCTGTGCAGGCTGAGCTTCACCTCCATCTGGATGTGAATGTGGATTAGTGTAAGCCTTATGATGACTTTGAGGGCCGGTGTTGGCGTGGACCTGATGTCGCCTGTCACACATTTCCCTGCACATCTTTTCACTCGTCACACATATCCCTGCACATCTTCTAGAGTTTTTGACCACCACACTACATACACATATGATAGTGTAGGTCTGACGATCAAAGTGTAGAGATTGTACATCATCTAAGGACTTATTCCCCAATTCTTGCCGCAAATTCTTCTACAGGTCCACAATCAGGCTGTTGATCTGCTAAGTGAAAGTTCCAGGACAGTTTGCTGTCCTGAACCACTCCTAGATACTTTGCTGAATTGGGAAAAATCTACTTTTTCTAAGAGTTCTGGGCGAGTAAGAATAAGCTTACGTCATTTTGTAAAAGGAACAAGTACTGTCTTTTTTAGGGTAACAGAGAGGCCTTCGTTAAGATACCATCTCTGTACTGTGTTCAGTGCGGCTTGACGAACGTCGGACACTGTACTCTCGAAGCTCCCTGGTATGATGACTGCTACCTCATCGGCATACCCAAACCATATCTATCCCAGTTTCTTTGAGCTCGAATAGGAGTCTATCTACAACTTGGGGACCGAAGCAAGAATGATAGGACGCCTCCTTGCGGACATCCCCTGGTTGTAGTTGCTTTGAGCGAAGTGTTATCCAGACAGGTCTGGATAACTCTACTACTGAGTGTCGTCATAATCCACCTGCTTATAACTGGTGGCATATTAAGTTTGTTAAGTGCCCTTCTAGTGAACTCATATGACGTATTATTGAAGGCTCCTTACATATTTCCTTGCAGTTTATAGATTTTTTAATTGTGCTTACAAGGTCATTTAGTGCTAACTCTGTTGATTTACCCGTTTGAAAGGCATGTTGTACCTTACATAGGGGATACATTGGCAAGGCATTCTCCCAAATGTATTTGTATAATTTTTCATATTTTTCAGTATAAAGGACGAAAGACTGATGGGTCTGAAAGATTTTCGACTACTCTCAGATCTTCTGCCAGCATTAGGAAGGTATTTTACTATCACTTTTCTCGAAGCTTCATGTTTATAGCCATAGGCTAGATCGCAGCTGAATTGCTGATGATGTTCTGAACCTATTTGCAAAAATGTTGCAAAAATACCATCTCCACCAGCAGATTTGAAGGAAGCAGATTGAACGGAGGAGTAAGATCCTTCCCGTATTGCACTGCACTACTGGAGTTACTTAGTGTTTTCTTGCAAAAATGTTTTAGTTTTGCCGGAATTCCAAATTCAAATATGGAATATGGATGATTAAATATTGGACTGTCGAAAGCGGATATGAAATCGACAAAAATAAAGTGTGTGTCGATTTGTTTTTATAGGATCTTACCCAAGATTTGTCAGACCGTAAATAACTGGTCGATGGTGGCCTTTTTGCATCTGAAGCCAAACTAGTAATGTTCAATCAGTTGGTTTACGATGGGCTTCAGTTATGCGATATTAACAAACCTTATTCTTCAATTTTTGGCGCGAATGGTGGGATCGCCTTTCTTGTGAATTGGGTATAGCACACTAAGGTTCCAATGCATTCCTTTGTAGTCGGACTTCAACTACGGCTGTCATCCATAATTGCAATTTCCGAGATACTATCTTTATTGGTGGAACTGTTGTCATCGTTGCCATTCAAAAGGTTAGAGAAGTATTCCCTCCACAATATCAGTGTACTCCGGATATCTGTCACTAAATTTCTGTTTTCATCCTTGCAGAAAGAGACTGGATAAAACAAAAAAGTGCTTACATGTTAATTATATAGGAAGAACTGAAATTAAAACAAAATCTAAAAAAAAAATAGATGCCTCCAAGCAGTGTTAACCACATTCATTAACATTTCGTCCAGACCTTTAAAGCAGCGAAAAATCGCTTAACCCGGCATTATGAATTCTTTTACCTACCGTCGTAACATATCATATTATAAGCAGACTTGTATGCATACATAAATAATCTACACAAATTTTCGGTTCGTTAAACTTTTTCAGCACTTCATGCCATAGCTTTGTACGTGAACAACACAGCTATTGCCAAAATAATATTTTCCTGGCTAGCACTCCGCTCGCCCTTTATTAATTTGTGTCCTGCTTTGGCGCTCAGTCGCTAACACAACTACACTCCACTTTCAGTACTCCTCCGAAATAGTATAGTACTTGTCCTGTTGGCTGCTCCAAGTCAGAGTGGCTCTGCAGGACTTAGCAATATATTCAACATGCCGTAAAACAAACGAGTTGAATGAATTTTTCATGAGGTGTTGGCTTTTGTTCTCCACCGTGCACTTGAACTTCTGTTGCTCGCATGAGGTGAGGATTTAGTGGATGCGGCTGAATGGGTTTTCTTTCGGTGGATAGAGGCTAGTGGCTTAGCTATCGATGCTGCTGATATGAAGCCGAATATATGAAGGCTTTTCGGCTATGTTGGTTCCATGTGCAACAGGATGAGCTGCTGTTTACTAACGTACCAATGTTAGTTCTCTGCATCCACAAAATTCCGTGTACCATGCATGGCTTTCGAGAAAATCGGAAGTTATAAAACAAACAATTTGCTAATCGGTCATAAACTATGAAAAAAATAATCTCGCCAAAGGGTTGGATGCGCTGTTATAAGTTGCTGACAGCACCATCTGGTGTTTGTGTTAAATTGTGCAAAAAATTCATTAGAATAACATGTTGGTAAAGCAGAAAATCAACGCTTTTTATGTAAATCTATCTTCATTTTACCACAGAGCTGTTTATTTAGTTATTTGGCTAGGATAACGGTTAGCTCAAGTTGAAATGTATGTTAGAAGCAGATATTGGATCGAATTCCTCTATTCCTCTTAAGTATGCAGCTGTTAATATGCAGTGTATTAATATTTGCTTTTTTCAATAACCACCGGAAGCGAATTTGCTTTGGCAATCTGTCTGCGAAATTTCCGGATTTTAAAAAAAGCAGTTATACATTTTTAAAATATTTTTTGGAACTCCAAATGCAGAAGGTTCGCATAAAAAATAATTATTAAAAGCAAAACAACAGACCGCAAATAATAAAATTACAATCTTCATGTAGTATGTTTGTATTTATTAGGAATTTATTTGATTTTAATTATAATTTATAATAATTTATAGATAATAGATTTAACAACGAAGAAAATATTGCACTTTGATTATGCGGCTGAAAGTATTGGTTAATTTTGCAAGTTTTAAAGTTGACGTAGCTAACTTTTTTTGTTGAAAAATTCAGAACTAAAGGTTGAAGGGGAGTATATAACAAATTAGATCCATACTTGCCTCCATCTTAGCATGTTCCAAAATTAAACTGAAATGGTAGGATTTCTTAACTGCAAAGTTAAAAAAAATCCTTAATTAATAAGATGTAAGTCCGGCAAGATGTTTAAATTTTCAACTATTGAAGAAGAAACCGAATTGAATATTCCATCATGCTTAAGATTCAAAAGTTTTAAGTTGAGAACTTAAGGAGCTCAAACTTTTCAGTTTGAAAAAGACCCATACACTGAAGAGATAGAGTGTTAAAATGTTCCACAAAAATGTTGCTCGTAGTTTTTTACATAAGTCTCCGAAACACGTTTTGTAGGTAAAATGTTAGGGTCACATGGTTTCTTATAACGATTCACCATAAGAATTTGCAAAAAGGGAAAACTAAAACCTCCGTTAAAAAATACTCAGACGCAAACTTTCAAAACGCCAATACAAATAATTTTTTTTTTTTTTTGGCCCTCTTTGCCAGAATTCGTTGTCGGAACCTTGTTATTATGGAAAAATTTGAATTTGTTGAACAGTGTGATTATAGTCTTTATTTTGAAATAATACCTTAACATATTCCATCGTCCATTCCTCTTTTCGATTACGCGCGTCTGTCAGATAGTAATTCGAACCCGAATCTGCCGAGTTCCGTTAGTTTCCACGCCACGTCTAATTCTGTTGCACTTTCATTTGTGACAATACTATTTGTAATCTTAGTAAGGAAATAATTCATTATTTCTTTGTTTACTTTTATTTTTTACTGTTTAAAACCAGGATTTTTATTTTATTTAAAAAAATTTCACTTCGCAAAAGCTGTACCTCTTTGAGGTGAAACAAAAATTAGAAATCTTTATCGTCTTAGTCACTTTCGTCATATGACCTGAAAGGCATTATCGCCAACATACGATTATTCTTTCCACAAATTTATTTACGCAGTAGTTTTTACTACTTACAAGTGTTCAATGTACTTTTGTTTTAATTATCTTAATAAAGTGAAAAAAGCAAGAATTTGTTCTCTTTTGATTAAGGTACTATTACAGTGTGAAGCTATTAAAAACAACACCTTTTTTATTAATTTTTTTTACATAGTATTATAAAATTATTCAATTCAAATTTATTTACATTATGGACAATTAAAGTTGAAGATATTAAAATAAATGTTTTTTTTTGTTTTTGTATTTGTTGTTTATTTTCTAGAGGTCGTTGAAGTTGGCGTGTTTAAAAAAAGGTTGTAAGTTGGTTTCTCGTCTCCAGCGTAAAAAATCAAAGTGCATTCTTCAGTAAAGGGTTGTAGTTGAGCACTCTACCTACGCAAATAAAAAAATAAGGCAAACGAAAAAAATGGCATGCGTTGAAAAACAAATTTACAAAAAACCCCTCTTTTTGGCAGATATTCTTAGCCGTAAAAAACAAAATATAAAAGTTTCTCTGCTTTTTATAGGTAGAGTGCTTAACAGAGTTTATGAAGATCACAATAAATCAAGTTTCATCAAAATCGATCAAGCAGAACTCGAGATATCTTAGAAACCAATTCGAAAAAACTTGTTTCGAGAAAAAAGCGATTAGATTTTCTTCTATGAACGATAATATATGAATAATACGCGAAAAGCGAATATAATATATGTTATATCTTTTTTTTCATTTAATATTTTTTTCTAAAATTTTGTACACGCATTCTTAAGACCTTAAGGAACCAGATTCTAGAAAAAAACAAAAAAAATTTTTCATTTTTTACACACTGTAATAGTACCTTAAGAAGGTAGAAAGAGTTTAATTTTAATAGTACTTAAATAGTGTAATTTTTTAAGAGATTTAATCAATGTTGCTCTCCTTGAAAAGATAATATAATTGCTTGTTGGTTTTTGAGTCATAATGTTTTTGAAGTGAAACTTCTTTAGCCACGTATACAACATACGGCGAACGAAACTGGTAGTAAAACCGATGAAACGAATGAAACTGCGGTGAATTGTGGTGAATTTAGGTCAATTAGCTGAATTAGGTGAATTTAGTGAAACTAGGTGTTCGCAAAACCTTATAAATTAGAATTCATAAGGTGTTCGGAAAGAACAAAATTATCAAACAATGGTTTGAGTCCGAACTAAGAGATGAATTAATCAACAAAATTTTAGACCGAACTTTTTGAAGGTGGAATTTTCAACTAGATACGTTATGCTTAAATTTCCAACCATGACATGTTACGCTGGAATATTCAACCGGTATGATTCTATGGCCAATCGGATGCAATGGGATTATCTGAGGTCACACTTTTATGGATTCCATAGGATTATCTGAGGTCACACTTTTATGGATTCCATAGATGATTTTGACCAAAATGGATGATTCTATGGCCAATCGGATGCAATGGGATTTTCTGAGGTCATTCGCAGGTGGTCATCAAAACTTTAATGGATTCCATTTTCAAGTACATTTTTGTACAAGACGAACTCAATTTATAATGATGATGATGATGATGGGGCTGCCCGGCCATACACAAAAATCGACGTCAAAGTCCAATATTCACAGTGACAAGGTCCTTCTCTATGTTTGGTCTCTGTATTTGGTGGGGCCGTGATGTGCTATAGGCTGCTACAACTAGGTGTAACAATCACAGAGCAACTCTACCGAACTCAATTGATGCGTTTGAACCAAGCATTGAAGCAAAACCGTCCAGAGTGCGATCAAAGGCACAACAAGGTAATTTTGCAACATGACAACGCTCAGCCACATGTCGAAACGCTGAAATGGGAAGTCTTACCTAACAATTTGGTTTCTTTGATGACGCATGCTCCTGAATATCAGCACTCTTTTAAAATAAACTTCATCTTCTCATGGCTTTATATGAAATGAGACTTTTTTTTGTAAGACTAAACTAAAAACTCTCTACATTTTTGGGTTAAAGTTTCACTTATACCGTGCGTGGCGGCCACACACATATTTTTTTTTTAAATTTTATTTAAGATTTTTTTTATATAAACTTATTTAAATTTAAAAAATAAACTTAAAAAAATGTGGCAATTTTTTCAATAATAGTTCAACCTTTATTGCTGTTTTCTGACAATGTGCTTTTCAGCTTCTTGTGGTGAAAAAAAAAAACTTTCATTTGTAAATTATTTGCGTGAATAGGTTTTACAAGGCAGGTGGAACAAATTTTAAAAATTATTCATAGTAAATTGACATCCAGCATAGGTCTGTAATACTATACAGGAACATTTTTCATTATACCCTAAACCTGAAAGGTCAGGGTATATTAACTTTGTGCAAACGTTTGTAACGCATAGAACGAAGCGAGTCCGGTATAGAAAAGTATATATATTTTTGATCAGCGTCACCACGTAAGTCGAGCTATCCATGTCCGTCCGTCCGTCCGTCCGTCCGTCCGTCCGTCTGTCCGTCTGTGTGTTGTCCGTATACACAGGATAAGAAGAAGGAGTTGAGATAATTGAATGAAACTTGGTACACATAGTCACATGAACCCAAGGATCTGCACTATTGAATATTTTTGGAATCCGCCCACGGACACGCCTACCTCCCATACAACGCAAAAATTGAAAACTGCATAACTCAGCTCATAATTAATCTACAACAATAAAATTTGGTATGTATGTGTTTTGTATCAACACAAAGATGTTTTTGAAAAATGGGTGTCATCCACTCACGGACACGCCTACCTCCCATACAACCCAAAAATTGAAAACGCAATAAATAAGCCTCTGTTTAACCTACAGAGCTAAAATTTGGCACATATGTTTTTTATAAAAAAAGAAAGATGGTTTTGAAAAATGGACATCATCCGCTCACGGACACGCCTACCTCCCATACAAAGCGAAAATTGAAAACTGCATAACTCAGCTCATATTTCGTCTACAACAATAAAATTTGATATGTATGTGTTTTATACAAACACAAAGATGTTTTCGAAAAATGGACGTCATCTGTTCACGGACACGCCCACCTCCCATACAACCCAAAAATTGAAAACGCAATAAATAAGCCTCTGTTTAACTTACAGAGCTAAAATTTGGCACATATGTTTTTTATGACAAGACAAAGAAATTTTTGAAAAATGGACGTCATCCGCATACGGACACGCCTACCTCCCATACAACCCAAAAAATTTAAAACTCAAGAAATAAGGTTATGTTTGTCATAGAGAGATTAAATTTGGTATGTATGTATTTTATACCAAAACTGATGTGTGTTCAAAAATTGGGAGTAATCCGTCCATGAACACGCCCACCTCCCATAGCGAAAGCACAATAAAGGCAGTAACTGTGAGCTACAGGAATAAAACTTGGTATGTGTAAATTTTTCATCACCATTTAAATGCAATTAAAATATAGGCTTCATCCGCCCACGGAGACGCCCATTTGCAATAAAAATTTTTTTATTTTTGAAAAGTGGGTTTAGGGTATTTCATAGTCGGCCTAGACCGACTTTAGACTTTCTTTACTTGTTTTTTGATTCAAATGATTTTGCGACCTGTGGACAGGTTGCCAGCTCGGTTCGTGTCTATCACACTGGCCCACGTCGCACGTTGGGGAAAAATTAAGCAAAATGCACGCATGAGTTTATTTTTGCTCTCATTTCTATATTTTCAACAATATAAAGCTGATATATTGACACCTGAACAAGTATTTTTTTAAGGATTAACCTGGCATAATACAATGTTGTCATTGCATACACCCTACAGTTGAAACTGAAATTTATTTATGATTTATAAAGTGCTGAACAAATAGTATAAAATGTAGTACAATCCAAAAAAAAAAACATAGAATTACAAAAACTAGTATCGCCTGGGGTCGAAATTCGACCAATTTATTGATTGCCTATTTATAATTTTATGCGAGATGATTTAAATAAGTTCGAGATTATAACTCCTAATTGATTGGAGTTATAAAGCTATTTTCTTCTAAAAAATTATTTTTTTATTTTATTACTTTTTTTCAAAAACAAAAAAACAATATTTAAAATAATGTTATTTTGTCAAAGAAATCTTGATTTTTTGATGGCACGGACAGTTTATTAATTTAGTGTCAAGACAAAATAAATTCACCAAAAAATCAGTTAGACTTTGAAAGAAAATCAAAAATACAATTTTGAGTTTTAGTTTTTTTTTACAACAAAAATCATTTTTACCCCATATTTTAAGAATAAATCAAATTTTATAGTCTTTTTTTAAAAGGAATAATTTAAATGTAAACAAACAAAAAACGGTATTATTTTCAATAGTTTTTTCAAGTTAACTGATAATACTAAAGTACAAAAAAAAATAAATGAAATTTATTCACAGATGTAGGAGAAATTGGCTTTCCAATTTAGAACATTCACTTTGCGACAGTTTTTTTCTCTCTCTTGGCATTTGGTTGAAACACACGCTAAATAACTAACGACAATATTAAGAACATACATTAAAAATACTTTTTGTTAGAACTTTGCTGTAATTTTTATCACATTTGAAAGAAATCACATTCAAACATTCAGAAAAATTACAAAAATTGAAAAACCGTTAAAATTCAACCAAGATATTCACATGGAAAGTCATATTTTTGAATTCAAAACACATTTTTTTACAAATTTTACAATTGATGATTGCATAAAACTACATTTTTTTAAAAAATTGTTAGTTTTAAAAAAATTCAAATTCGACCAACTCAGGAACTCTTCCCCAACCAAATTTCATATTAATCAAAGAGCGGATTTTTTCTCAAAAATTTAATTTCTATCTTAGAAGATTGGGAACCCCCTTAATCAGATATATCATTTATATAAACATTCTGCACATCTAGGCAACATTACCTTTCGAATGATATACTAAGTTTCATTGATTTTGAGTTTTAATTATACCAAAAAAGCGTTCGACAAACTTAAATGTTCGCGTATTAATATATAAGATATCGTTACACTTAACGATTTTCAGAATCTTAATTGTCCTTTCACACTCAAAAATAGGACCAATTTATGTATATTAAAAGTGATGTACGTATGTGTGTGTTAGTTATAGACTCCGAAACCGCTAAACCAATTGATATGATTTTTTCAGGGCAGCTGTCGCAAGGTCTTGAAAATGTTGCTTCAAGTTTGGAAAGAATCGAAAAATGAGGCGTGGCACCTCCCATGTTTTCCAATTTGCAATACCGCTTAGCTTTGAAATTACTAGTCGTACAATCTCAGAATTAAGAGTTTAATCTCAATTTACACTTGCCGCTCCATTGGTAACATTTTGTAGGCTTTATACAAGGGGCGTGGCAACTATAGGTATGTACACACCAATTAAACTCTTAGCCCCATACTATTTAGTCGTGTCCTTTGACTGGCAAAAGTGAGCAAGCAGTGGTCAAAGGGGCATGTCACCGCCCATACAATACAAAAATATTCATATGAAAAAGCTTTGGAACAAAATTTCGAATGATAACAAAACTCAGTATGGAGTAAATAATTGATCAAGTTTTTCTACTGGAAAACTGGAACGAACATTGGAAAACTGGGAGTGACTTTGCCGATGTAAGTCAAATTTTTGAAATAGATTATCTATGAAAGTAAAATAAGATCACTCATATTAATGATAATTGCCAAAGGTCTCTAAACAGTGCAATAGTTTTTAAAATTTTTAGTGCTGTTGCTTAACTTCATCATAATATTAAGAATTCTGTTAAGCTTTATTGGTTAAATCTATATTATTTAAATTAATAATTAAAACAAATTTAAAAAAAAAATAAAAAAAAGCATGTTAAGGCTTTTATAATATAAAGAATAACAAAAAAGGTTGCAACAAGTAGCAAACAGATTTGATACCATATGTTTATGTTTATATTTTATAAAGCTTTATATTTTCATATGTATTGTTTTAATAATTACCTGAAGAAGTTGCATTTGAAAGAAAATTGATTATTTTTTATATTTTCTTAAAATTTATGCTATGTCAAGGAAGTACACCACCTTATTGTGTCACAGGACCAAAAATTTTGGCATACAAATTTAAATTCTAGTTTTTTTGTGATTTATTGCCGAAAACTTCATGTATTTTGACTTTAATTTGAAGTTTTTATGAGCATTTAAGTAAGCTTATATGTTTAGTGAAATTTTTTATTAAATATTTTTGAAGTTAGGCATGACTTTGGAGATCCATAAAAAAAGTGGTAAGGCCTATGACCTTCCAAAAAAATGGTTTTGTATCAATTAATATATCCAAAATTATAAAACCATTGTAAAAAACCAAGAAAAAAAAGACGAGATGTCATCGCAATGCGCGCGTTTTGCCTGATTTTCAAGACGCGATAAAATATCGGCGTCATCTATCCACGAACACGCCCACCTCCCATACAACCCCAAAATTGAAAATTATATTTTATTCTTTTTATAATAAATTTTAGACGTTTTAGAAAAACATGCCTACCTCCCATAAAACCTCAAAGTTTAAAACTCTATAACAAGCCATCTCTTTAAGCTGAAGTAAAAAAAAAATTATACGTTTGTGTTTTATATCAAACATCCGGCTACCTAGACACTCACCTCCAATACAAATCAAAATTGAGGCATGTTAGAAAAATTTGCATCAACCACTCAGAACACGCCTACCTCCCATACAACCCCTATTTGAAAATTTTATAAAAATCTACGCCTACCTCCCATAGAACCCCTAATTGAAAACTTTATAAAAAAGCCTGTTTTTACTTTGCAGGAAAACAATTTGATATGAATGTTTTGTAGACGTCATCAAATTATTACAATTTTTTTAAAATCTCATATAAAAAGAGCTGCAATTTAAGATTTGGTACCATTACGGAGATTCGTAATTTAATTTTCGTGGAGGTATTTTAACTTCGGCCGAGTCAAAGATATACCTTACAAGTTTTATTTGACAAAGTTACTTCTTCATACTTGTATACCGAAGCCTTTTCTACCATTATGTAGTTTATAATTTCCTCCAGGAATGAAAACCAAATTCGTTGCTGTTGCTATAGTTTCCAATTTGCGAACTGAGCGTTTTTTCATACTCTGATTTTAAGTCATAAAATAATTTTGAGTTTTTTTAGCCTGTGAGCAATAATTTTGTTTCATGATATAATGATTCCAAGGTAGTATTGACGTTTCTGTTGGAAACGGACTTTTGTCAAAAAATATAACAAGAAAGAGAGCGCTTACAGTCCGTCATTGCATACAATTAATTTTCACTGGTCACATTCAGCGAACTCAACAGTTGGCAACTGTTAAGTCAAAACTTGATGCACATAAATATGAAGTTGCACATTTAAATGCATTTAAAAATAGAAAATTTTTTATATGTCGGCAAAATTTCCATTGGTATTTGATACAAAGCTTGAAATTTCATAAACTTGACAACTTTTCTGAAACTTCAATACCGATAACAGCGCTCCCCGATGTGTTGCTGTCACAACAATTGACACAGCTGAATGTGGCCAACACATATAACAACGAACAGCTGTTTTTGACAAGCGTTCGTTTACTTGTAGCTGAGAGAATCAACATTTGTCAACACTACCTGGTAAAATTATATCATGATTTTGTTTAGAAATTTTTTTTGTTCTTAAACTGATTTTTATTTCTAAACAAAATTTGTATTGTTCTTTGAACAATATTTATTTTGAGAACAAAAATTTTTTTTTGTTTATATTTTTTTTGGCTAAATTTTGAACTTTTTATTTTTTTTCTATTTTTTGGATTCAATACCTGGTTTTAATATAAAACTTGAAAAAATAAAAATCTTAATATTTTTGAAGAGCACATGAACAAGGGTCAATTTAATATTCGTGACATTCTTCTCCAGTGCCTCTAACATAATGATTTTTCCTTAAAAATTTTCAAAATAACAGTTATTTTCGGTTTCACACATCAATGAAATTCAGTACGACAGTCAAGCCCTTTGAGCGATCTTTGGAAAGGCGCTCGTGGCATGGGCCATACCAGTAAAATTTTCAATACAAAATAGCTATTTTTATGTTGAATAGATTGTGGCATAAGAATGAAACTTAGTATGAAGTTACTTATTGGCCAGGTCTTTCAATAATATTGCTGGCACGAGCATTGGAAAACGGCGTATGGCTCCGCCCATACCAGTAAAATTTTCAATACAAAAAAGCTATGGAAGTAAAAGACACAGAACATTTCAACTCAGAATGAAGTAACATTTGGTAGTGTTCTGCTGGAAAATAAGAACGGGCGTTCTACAAGGCGCATGACTCGGCCCATATGAGACAAATTTTTTGAAATATCTTTGGAAATAATAGTCACAAATCACATAAGCTAGGTTAGGAGTTACCAGCTAGAATTTAATAAAAAATGTACAAGCTTCATTAGACCAAAATGTAAAGCCATAAATTTAAGAAATTTTCATAACAAAATTTTTTCTTATTTTCATTTCTTAATTGTTTGAAAATAAGCTGTTGTCAATGCGATTTTTTTAAAGAAGATAATTGAAAACAACAAAGCAAAAGGACAAAATCTATTTTTTTATTTACACGCATCCTTCATAAAACATGATATTAAAAAAAATGTTATTTATGTGTTGTTTTTTTTATTTATTTGGTAAAATTTTATTTTGCATCAAATTCTCGATACAATATTTAAAACTTAAATTATGTCATAAATATTTCACTTACTTAATACGAGAACAAGTTTTATTTTGGTAAATAAATATTGAAAATTATTATTATTCTATAACGTTGATTAGAAACGGGTTAGGGTTCAAACGATATTCGTTATGTTCTCTTTCGCAATATGTTATATTTTAATGTCAATTAAAAAATTAATATCAATTATTAAATTTTCATAATTATAGTCATAACTACAGGTAACAAATTGGCAATGGATTCATATTGTTGTTGTTTTAATTTTTTATTTGTTTTTTTTTTTTTTTATTCTCTTATACAAATGTTGTAAAATTTTCACATTAATTTATTTTATTAATTTATATGCTTTAAATGCATGCATACTCGTGTATTTAGTACTTTGGTAAATAAATCATTGTTTTCTTTTTTTTTTCTTGTTTAATAATAAAATTTTAAATTACTTATGTATGTGTATGCCATGCATAGGCATGTAAATAGCTAAAATACTATATAAATCTATTTTAAAAAACATTTGTTTGTGGTGTGTTTGTATATTTATATATATATATATTTTGGTTTGGTTGTTGCTGTAACTTACTATGTATAAATGTGAGTAAATATAATTTATTTTGTAATCTCATTAAAATTTTAATTTTAATCAAATAATGCTGATTATTATTTATAAAAAAATGTTGCGTGTATGCAGCAATAAATGTTCTTTTATTTATTTACTGTTGTTTTTTTTTTTTTTTGTTTAAATGCTTTAAAAATGTTTGCATTTATAAATTCGTTAAATTTTTGGTGTTATTTTGAAGGTTTGAGAATTTTTTATTGTTATTATTTAAAAATGTTGGATTGTAAGTGTGTTATAATTACTGCAATTTAAGTTTTTTTTTTCATGCCGTTAATTTTACTGTTATAGCTGATGATAATATTTTGATTTGAATATTGATATTATTATTGTTATTGTTGTAAGGCGTATCAGCGTTAAATTCCCGCAATTTTCCATTTCAATAGAGTAAATATTGTTTAAATTCATAAATTGTTGTGTCTGTGTAATTGTGTGAATGACGCTGTGTGTGAGTTTTCAAATAAGAAAACAAAATGCCCATTTCAGCACTCAAAAGGACTTTGACCGAGCTTTTTAAGATAAAATTGTAGTGCGGATGTCATTAAATGTTGCTACACAATTGAACGAGAACTGCACCTACATATTTTATGCCGACTACGAACGTTTAATGTTTATGTTCTCAAGAAGCATTGTTTTACTCTCTGAGGTTTGCCTTTCATTGTCTGCAGAGACATGACGGCCAATCAGAAATTTGTTTTCTATTTAAAAGCTTTCTTGACAGATTTTAGGTTTGAACTCGGGCTACCGCGTTTACTTATTTTACACGCAGTTTTAAACTAAACTGCCTAGCTTTATTTAGAACATCAATTTAAAATGTGCCAACCTTAGTGAAATAGTTTCGGTGTGTGTGTGTGTGTGTGCCTCTGCGTTTAAATATTGTTGGTTTTTTGCAATTGTTTTTACTGCTGTCACATTATTGCGAAATTGTACACAAACCTACTCTTACATACACTCTCATACAAACGCTCCTGCATTGTTATGCAAAATTTATTAAATTGATTTCAATTGACATTGTTTCTGTGTTTTTTTTTTTTATTTTTTTATTTTTGTGCTTCACTCTTGCATTTCATATTTAATTTTATTTAATTTTTTTTTTTTTTTGCACCATAATCTGCCAAACAATTTTCCGTTTCGTTACTTTGCCACAATAGCTATATTTTCCAGCTCTTTAACTTTAAAATGTTAACAGTTTTTTATTTAATTTGCCTGTTTGGTTTTGTTTTGTTTCCTGCATGTCCTTTTCTCCGCATAAAATAAAAATCAGCATCAACTCACTTGCGTGCGAAATTCAATAAATTTTTAATAAATTTATTTTTTTTTTCTTGTTTTTTATTTAATGCTCGCAAGTTTTTTTCTTTTTTTCATGCAATGTTCCAACGTGTTGGTCAACAACAGCTGCGTTAAGGCCATTGTTTGCATTTTATATCCTTTCGAATTTTATGAAGATTTTCTGCACGCAATTGTTTTGCTGAGTTTCAAATTGGTTATATCATACAGGGTGCTAGAATGAAAATTTTAATTATATTTTATAAGTACGTCAATAAAAATGTTTTAAAAAAAGTACTAAATTCTACAAATGGTAAAAGAAAATTACAAATTAAAGAATTTGTACAAAATTTATAATTATACTATGTGCTAATATACTAAGATTGAAAAATTCTTAAATATACTGTTATTATAAATTAATAACAAATACAGATTAATTTATTTTTAACGCATCATTATGTAAAAACAGATGTGATTGATTTTGCGTACTCAAAAACCCATATATGTGTATTAGGGCGGGTCGATTTAAAAATCGCTCAATGCTCTGTGAAAATCGTATTCTAGAGATCAAAATAAGAAACTTTGCAGAAAGAATCATACCTCTAAATCGAATTCTGATGTCCCCAATTTAGGTCGAACTTTTGGGTAAGTGCAAATTTTGAAAAATCCCACTTTGACCCATTTAGAGTGCTCCAATCGAGTCCAAATGTATGACCGACCCCCACTAACTTTGGAGGCCCGACCCACCCATGCTAGTGGCACACCCCCTGGAACCCCCTGGAGCTTCCTCATACAAACATTTAAAACAATCGTCAGTTTTGTCACTTTACATGGAAAAATCAGCGAAATGCCGCTGAAAAATAGCCATTTCGCTGATTTTTTCATGTAAGTTGCTCTTTGCAGTATTAATCCGCTCCAAATTTCGTTTTAATTTAAATAGGTATTTAAGCTACAAATTTTCAGCACCTTAACCAAATAAAGCAAACCTTCAAAAACTTTAAAAACGAACGCCCACCTCCCATACAACCCAAAAATTGAAAACGCAATATAAAAGCCTGTGTTTAACCTAAAGAGCTAAAATTTGGCACATATGTTTTTTATGACAAGACAAAAATGGTTTTGAAAAATGGACGTCATCCGCCTACGGACACGCCTACCTCCCATAGAACCCAAAATGTTGAAAACTCAATAAATAGGGTTATGTTTGTCATAGAGAAATTAAATTTGGTATGTATGTATTTTATACCAAAACTAAGGTGTGTTCAAAAATTGGGAGTAATCCGTCCATAAACTCGCCCACCTCCCATAGCGAAAGCACAATAAAGGCATTAACTGTGAGCTGCAGGAATAAAACTTGGTATGTGTAAATTTTTCATCAAAATTTAAATGCATTTAAAATATAGGTTACATGCACCCACGGACACGACCTTTTACAATAAAAATTTTTTTGTTTTTGAAAAGTGGGTTTAGAATATTTCATAGTCGGCCTAGACCGACTTTAGACTTTCTTTACTTGTTTTGCTTAAAATCTGTAAAAATGTAAAGAAGTATATCGATGGTTAAGCTCACAAAAATGATAAGTGAACTTTTGACAAAAATATGTTTACTGCATTTTCCAAATCATCAATATAATATCTACTTTGTGTAAATTTCTTGAAAATGCATAACCAATGTATGCTGCTCATTATACAGTTGAAATTAGTGTTTTGTACTGAAATATATTGAAATTAAAAACAAAATCGACGCTGAACATTTGAAATTTTTCACTTATCACTTTTTTGCGCTTAACCATCGACAAAGACTTTGAAAAAATATGAATTTATTTATGTTTGTTTAAGTATATTAATGTATATTTTAATATGATAGGAGGTTTAGGGTATTCCATAGTCGGGCTAGACCGACTTTAAAGTTTCTTTACTTATTGTTTTTTTCTATAACTGGGAACTACAGGTTTTTAACTTCAAATTCAACCTTTTCCATTTCAAATTAAACTTTTTCCAAATCAAATTAAACTTTTCCATTTCAAAAAAAACTTTTTCCAATTCAAATAAAACTTTTTCTATTTCAAATTAAACTTTTTCCATTTCAAAAAAAACTTTTTCCAAATCAAATTAAACTTTTTCCATTTCAAATTAAACCTCAGCCAAGAAAAAGATTTATTTTAGATTTTTATTGAATTATTAATATGTAATCGAAAATTATTACATATTTCTTGTGTAAATAGCTGTTTGAATAAAATATATTAAAACTAATATCAGTAGTTAGAACTAGATGAATCCGATCGAAGAAGTTTTTTCAAAAGTCCTAATCCTGTTGCACGCGCTGATATAAGGAACATTAGAACATTATCAAGGTATTTATAACGACTGTTACATCCACAGATTGTTATAATTATTACACGCATATGAACATGCAACTACCTTCAGCTGCTGCAGGGGTACCCTATATAAAATTTTGTACTAATCTCTAATTTTAATTTTTGATGATATTTCTTGTAAAAATTTTAAATATTAAAACAAAACATTAAAAAAAATTCATATTAAAATTTAATTTATTATTCTATAATTTTTTTGAAGATTTTATGAAAACCATGTAAGTATTGAAGATATGTGGTGAAGTGAATGGCAAAGTTCTTAAAAATCTAAGTGTTAATGATAAACGTCGGTTGGATTATGTATTACAGTGTTTTTTTGTTTTTTTGGTTATTAAAAAATGTAATTTTGATATACCATTACTATTGAAAATGTGGTGTAATCTAGCCAGTTTAAAGTAGTGCTATTAGTTTTAATATATTTTATTCAAACAGCTTTTTACACGAGAAATATGTAATACTTTTCTATAACATGTTAATAATTCAATAAAAATCTAAAATAAATCTCTTTCTTGGCTGAGGTTTAATTTGAAATGGAAAAAGTTTAATTTGATTTGGAAAAAGTTTTTTTTGAAATGGAAAAGGTTTAATTTGAAATGGAAAAAGTTTTATTTGAAATGGATAAAGTTTTTTTTGAAATGGAAAAGTTTAATTTGATTTGGAAAAAGTTTAATTTGAAATGGAAAAGGTTGAATTTGAAGTTAAAAACCTGTATTAACATTTTATATTTCGTTAATTTTTCAAAATAGTGGGCCACTTTTATTTAACTGCACTGAAAAGCAATCATGATTTTTAAAATAACTTGCTTTTCACCCTATTAAAACCATACGGCAAAGGTACGTTTGGCACAGTAATTGCAAAAAAATTGCATTAACATAACACAAAAATTGACTTTGGCAAAAAAATTTCAGTTCAACAAAGATTTTTTGATATGGTTTCAAATAAACCATGCGTTGCATTAAAAGTTTTTATATTTTTTTAAAACTAGTGGATTAAGATTACTATGCTTTGAAAAAGACAAGATTTTTTGCCATATAGATAAATGGTATTAAAGTAGGTTATTGCCTAAAAAGGAGTTTTTATATCTTTATATGTACCTGAACACACGCCCAACACTAACCATTTTGATATCAACTGAGGCAACCCTTAACCCACATCGTATCGAAATTTGAACTTAGCTAATTGCAGTCAGATACGAATGCGAATTAACGTCCCAGAAGAGCTCAGCTCACAACCCAAACATGGTTGTTGTTGTTGTTGTTGTTGTGTTTGTTTCGAAAGGTCCTGTAAGCTTTGCCATAATTAAACTCTAATGTGTTTGCGGTTGAGCAAACGCGACACTTTAACATATTTAATGTGTTTAGGCGTAGTTTTCAGTCATCGTTGGCAATGTTGCGACTTTGGCGAATAAGTTAAAACTATTTGCAGTTGGAATATTTGCAATATTTGGTGCCAACTGTGGTCGGCAACTGTTACTCCGGCCAAAATCGTGCCGAGCGTATGTAAACCGAATAAAGTGGAGCAAGTTGCTGGTGTTTGTGAGTGAGTGTAACTCATGGCTGCAATTTTGTTTTCCTGCTGATGTTAGCGGAAGTGATGTCAATGGTGGGTGAGTGCTTGTTTTTGGGAGTGTGGCACATTTGTGGCAAAGACATGGCCAAGCTTTCATGCGACATCAAATATTTATGACCGACAAATGAGTATTTAAGATGTTTGCGGCGATTCGTTAATTAATTGCACTTGTGTGGAAATTTTAACGAGTTCTAAATGTGGACTTGAACTGATGTCGCATGCAGTAAACATTCTAAGCTTGTTAATGTTGGTTAAAAAAAAAAAAATTTTAAAAAAAAGCTACGCAGTACACAAAAAATTGCAAACATTTTTTGAAATAACAATTTAAATTAATTTCAGGCAATTGAACATTTTTAGAAATAGTATACAGATATACTCCGCGACAGAAAAAAAAAACTTATGTATTTTTTTTTTTCAATTTTTGTTGTCATGTTGTCAAATTAACTTGTGGAACCCACTAAGGCGGCTGAAATATTTGGGAAAAACTTTGGAAAGAAGTAAGACAAATAATGAAATTTTAGGACTGAGTTTAAGAATAATGATAATGAAATAATAAGAGAAATTGCCTCTAAAATTGTAATTTTTCATTCTTTTTTTAAACCATCCTTTCATGAGATTCAGTAAGAAAATAATTCTGATTGATTTCCGAAACTAGAGAAAAAATTCACAATTCATCATTTTATATCATACTTTGCCGAATCTGTATGTTTCACTATATTGCCAAATATTATCCGATTTTAAGAAATAAGGGCTTATTAGAAAAAAATGGTTGGTTTGATTTTTCTTCTGTTCATCCGTCTATATCCAGTGATGTTTTAAAATTATACCAATATGCATGAATAAGCAAATGCTGACTTCTATCGAAATAATATCTTTTTAACGATAGGTCTTCACTAAACTTCTCCAAAGAGGAATTTTCATGAAACATATTTAATCTATAAAATATTTTCCACCAGTTTCAGAAACCAATTGGAATTATTTTTGTACCTTATCATGTGACTTCACTGGATACTTAATTCCCACAAAGAATTGGGGTTAATATGTAAGTTTTTTAAAAAATCGATATAAAATGACGATTTTTGGAGAAAATATCATCAATTATTTAGTTGATGAACCGTTGCACGAACAGTGATGGCAGAGTTAAACAATTTTATTTTTATTCGGCGAGAGATCAAATTTCAACATCAAACAAGATTCCGTTGTTCCATATTGAGTGAAATATTTCAATTGATATAAAGGGTGATTATTTAAAAGTTTTGTTTTTAAAAATAGAACAAAATAAACAGAAAATTTGCAATTACGGTTACGGTCCATCCGTATTGCAATTTTGGCACACTTTTTCTAGCATTTCGGCTGGTATCTCACAAATGGCATCTGTAATATTGCTTCCAGGGCTACAATTGTGGCTAGTTTTTCTCTGTACCTATATGAGAGAAACTTCACGTAGCACAACCAAAAATAATCTAGTTGGGTAAAATCGCATGATTTGGTGGACTGCTCCAAAACGTGAGATTTATTTCTCACAAAACTCGGCTATGGAATCGAGTGCCGTCTGACATGTGGCACCATCTTATTGTCAAACCACATGTCAACAATGTCAACATAACTCCAACTCTTCCATTTTGGGGGCAAAAAAAGTCGAGAATCATTGCACGGTACCTTGCTCCATTGGCTGTAACGTTGCGGTTTTCATTATTTTTACCCACAAATCGCACCAAACAGTGCATTTTTCAGGATGCAATGGCAGCTCTTAAACTGCCTCTATCTTTAACTTACCAAATTCGGCAATTCAGTTTATTGACGTACCCATTGAACCAAAAATGAGCTTCCGATTTACCAAACAAACGACATTGTGGTAAGTCACCCGGCTTCAGTTCTTGTTGTTCAGTTCTTGCCAGTTGTTCGCACTTTTGTTTGGTTTTATACCGAGGTCCTTTAAAGGTTTCAGGTGGTCGAATTACACAAGCCCAATTGTTTAGATCGGCGACGAAATGCAAATCGCGATATTCATTGACACTGGCCGATACAGCAGTTCGGTGGGTCAATTACACTGCTCTACAGTTGCAAAATACCAAGAACGGCATATATGTCGATATGTTAATCTGGCCCGCCTGCTCACATATCGCACACTAAATACAAAACAGTCACAACTCAAAAAACATAACTCTTCAGGAGAAGCGAAAAATAAAACTCTTTGGTTGAAACTGCAGAAGAAAAGCAATTTTTATTTAAACACACAAACTTTATTCTTCCAGTTAATGAAGAAAATAATGAAAAAGATAGTAAGATATGTGTTTTGTGATTTGATTTATAACAAAAAGTCACAGTCAAAAAATTTTGAGTTGTGACTGTTTTGTATTTAGTGTGCGATATGTTAATATATTTTTTTTTAATTTGTGAGGTTTTTTAGATAACACTACTTGTGTTTTTCGTGACATTATTTCATTCAAATATGTTTGTGATAAGAACTATAAGTTCGATTGGAAAACTTATAGTGGAAGTGTTGGAAATTGTATGTTTCGATCGAGTAAATAGTCGTCAAGCGTCATGGCTCATCAAATTAAAAATTTCTTCAAAGTTTGCAGGTTCTCAAAAAAAAATCATTTTTAATAAATTTTTTTAAAAGAATAGTTCAAATCAGGAATATTTTAAATTTTTAGCATATATATCATTTATTAACAAACATTTTAAGATAAACACGACCATCATCTGGTGAAAAATATATTTTGTAAAAATAATTTTGTAAAAGAAGTAATTTCAATTCATACAAAATTTGAGATGCAAAAAATATTTTGATTTCACTTCTTATACTTTATATTTACTGTTTCCGTCATTTTGGTCGAAACATAGGGTTAAATAAAATAAGGTTAATAATAATAAAATAATAAATATAATGTGTAATATATCAACAAGGGTAAAACTTAATAAAAGTAATAAAACCATACTAAAACAAGTACAGAAAGTCTGAAGTCGGTCTAGCCCGACTATGAAATACCCTAAACCTAAAAAAAAAAACAAAACAAATTGGCCATTTCAGCCCTTGAAAGGACTTTGACCGAGCTTCTTATGATCAATTATGTTGTGTGTGTAATTAAATGTTTGCACATAATTGACCGAGAACTGGACCTACATGTTTTATGCCGACTCCGAATGGCTAAAGTTCATGTTCTCAAGAAGCTTTACATGGCATTATTTACTATCTGAGGTTTGCCATTGTCTGCAGAGAGGTGGTGACCGATCAGAAAAATTTTTGAAGTGAAACTTCTTTAGCCACGTATACAACATACAGCAAACGAAACTGGTAGTAAAACTGATGAAACGAATGAAACTGCGGCGAATTGAGGTGAATTTAGGCCAATTAGGTGAATTAAGTGAATTTAGTTGAAACTATGTGTTCGCAAAATCTTATAAATTAGAATTCATAAGGTGTTCGGAAGGAAAAGAATTATCAAACAATGGTTTGAGTCCGAACTAACAGATGAATTAATCAACAAAATTTTAGACCGTACTTTTTGAAGGTGGAATTTTCAACTCGATACGTTATGCTTAAATTTCCAACCATGACATGTTACGCTGGAATTTTCAACTCGTATGATTCTATGGCCAATCGGATACAATAAGATTATCTGAGGTCACAGGCGGGTCATTGGTACTTTGATGGGTTCCATGGAACATTTGGACCAAAATGGATGATTCTATGGCCAATCGGATGCAGTGGGATAATCTGAGGTCACAGGTGGGTCATTGGCACTTTCACGTGAATACGAACTTCACGTGTAGTTCACGAATAAAATACACGTGTAGTTGAGGTTCGTGTATTCGTGAAACTGGAAGTTCTAGTTCGTATTGGTAGCATTGTAAGCATTGGTTGGCATTAGGTTTATGTCTGCACTACTGTTCTAGTTTACTAAGTGCTCTTTTTTGAAACCAGAGGTCATTAACCTCTATTCAACTCAGTCAATGAACGCAAACTGTTAAATTTAATGAAATGGGTCTGTGATCCGGTCAGATTTAACTCTTATGAAAAAAACGAGTTGGATCATATTTCGTTTTATGCTTTTACCTATAGATGGCGTAAGATTTAAATTTTTTTTTTAATGCAAATTAATTTGGATTCCACATCCCACTAGCGCTAGCGAGTGTAGTTCGCAAACTATACATCGAACAGAGACGAAAGTGTAGCTCGCAAACTAAATATCAGACAGAGACGAGAGGAAAGGACATGTGCTCAGCGTGAAATATAGACAACATGCGATTTTTTAAAAATCGGGATCTTATTTATTGAGCTTTAAGTGTTTGGTTTATTTGGGAGGTGGGCGTGTCCTTGGTTGGATGACATCCATTTAAAACCTTCTTCGTCTTGTTATAAAATACTAACGTACCAAATCTTATCTCTGTACGTTAAACATAATCTTATTAATTGCGTTTTCAATTTTTGGGTTGTATGGGAAGTGGGCGTGTCCGTGGGCAAATGACGTATTTTTTTTCAAAATCATCTTTGGCTTGTTATAAAAAATATGCGTACCAAATTTTGTATCTGTAGACTAAACATAAGCTTATTTATTGAGTTTTAAATTTTTGGGTTGTATGGGAGGTGGGCGTGACCGTGGGCGGATGGCATCCAGTTTTCGAAGACGTCTTTGTTTTGATATAAAATATATACGTTCTAAATTGTTTTTTTTGTAGGTTAAACACGAGCTCATTTATTGAGTTTTTAATTTTTGGGTTGTATTGGAGGTGGGCGTATTTCGAAGACGCCTCTGTTTTGATATAAAATACATACGCACCAAATTTTATCTCTGTTCGTTCAACATGAGCTTATTTATTGAGTTTTTAATTTTTGGTTGTATGGGAGGTGGCCTCGTTCGTTGGCGGATGACACCCATTTTGACATTTTTAAATAATGAAATAAAGAAATATTATTGCACGGTTGCCATTACCGTTAAAAAATGTATTTTCTCGCTAAAAAGTCTTTCTCTTTGGTAAGTAGATTATCGAAATTATTTAGTATTTGTGTAGAGATAAAAATACCGAAACTAATTGCGTTAAGTTGAAAAACGAAATTATCACAGAATAAAAATGCGTTTCAAATTTATTAAAAATATTATATTATCTTATATGTTCTTTCAAAGATAAAGTTGGAATTTAAATATGCGCTGGGATTCTGAGCGGAGCTCGGTCGCCCAGGTACTTATTTCATTAACAGTAATTAATTTTTGTTTTTATTAATTGTACCTAGCTTGGCTAAATTTTATAAACACTCAGAGTGAAGTTATATATTTCAATGAGTACTCGTAGCACCCGTCACATGTACTTTTATAAAAATTACACAAACATTGACAATAATTTTAAAAGTTTTTTCCCACTTATGGTTAAACAACCGTTAGTGTAATTTATGCTGAAAGCAAAAACTTTAAATAGGTAGTTCAATGTTTAAAAGCGTATAAAAAACCATGGGGACTTATTTCAATCGAAGATACTGGATGAGGAGTTTTATCGGTTTTTAATTACATGCCATTGAGTCTCCAACGTTTAAAGCAAGATAAAAAATATCTCCATAACTTCTAAAACTTTTATGTAATAAAAAATTATTTAATGCAGATTATAATGAAAATTGTCAATAAATTCAGTATTTAAAACCATATTTCAGCTTATTTGTTTTGATGGAGTGTATTCTAACAGAAAATGCAAAAAAAAAAACGAGTTCGAAGAATTATGACTTACGTCCTTTCTATATTAAGGTGCCAAGATATTCTAGTAAACATGTTCTTATATACTAAATTTCGAAAATAAAATAGTGAATATCATTAACTTTGAATATAGCATTCCCTGATTTCATGAAAACAGACGTTAGTTATAGTTATGCAGAAGTTAAATAAATTCACAAAAACAAACATTTTTTGGTACAAGACAGATAATGTACCACAGAAAAGTGATTAAAATATTTTCGAAACTATTTTTCAATGCAGTTTGCATGTTTTCATTTTTTCTATGCATCCATTGAATAAAGCACAAATTCAAATCATTTTTGATAAATAATACAAACAATGCGAAATCGTCTATCAACAAACAGCAAAACTCCAACATCAACACCAGGCAAAAAAAAACAAAAAACCAAATAAAATAACAATAATAAAAACAACAATTAAAATTCAAACTTATCTACAGCTGCGTGAACACGCACTACGTCCACTAAGACCAACCAAACAAACAAGCAGACCAACCGACAATTTCCAAGCACTACGAATTTCGACTGCACAGCAACACTGGCTGGCCGAAGTCATTGCCACAAACGAGGCTGCAACAGCAAATTTGCAAAAACTTCTGGTAGATACAACTAGCATTCAGTATGTGGTGGCATATGCCAGCCAGAATTGCAACATGCAGCAGCAGTGGCAGCAACAACCGGATGTAGTCGCCATTTGAGCGGAAATATTTTGGCAAGCAATGCCGAACAGATTCTGATTCATTCACTGGCTAATCGGACGACTGGCAGACAAACAACATCCTATATCACTGCGATCGACATATACACAGCTACCACTTGGCCAGTGGATGTTGGTGTCACACGAAATGTTGCTGCAATGCTTAAATATTTTCACAAAATTTGGATTAGTTTCGCAGCTAGACGCACGGGCAGACAATCAGACGTGGCAGGAAACCACACATGCATGATAAGCTTGATAATAATTTGTAGGCTTTATGTGGGCAAAATCAGAAAATGGCTTAACTAGAAAATAAAAATGTTCAAAATTCAAAACTACAGTGTAGTGTAAGAAAGAAGCATACATGAACAGAAATATACACTCTAATATTATAGTAGCATTTAGCACATGAAGATTTTATAAAAATTAAGCTTAAACTATGACTTAATTTGTATATTATTAAAACAAAATAAACTAGTTAATTATCATATGAGTTAGATAAGATGTAAATTGTTTAACCTACATTTAACTCAAGTTGTTACTAGATTCTTCATCTTCACATTCGGCTTGAGTTACTCATCTTTTGATTGTTGTTGTTTCATTGTTATTGTTTTATTATTGTTGTTTTGCTGTTGTTTTAATTGTTGTTGATATCATCTCGTAAAACACTTGTTTGTTTTATGTTGTACCATTGTTAATTGTTACTTTCGGAACTGTCGCCTTATTTAACCATTCTGTAAATCAACATATGTAACTTTATTGTATGAGTAGATTTATTTGTAGGTGTGTGTGTGTGTTTATGTCTGTGTGTGAGTTGGTTGTTGTGTTTATTTGTTAATTTATTGCCCTACGGATGTTTGGTATAGTTGTTCAGCGGCATTTCGTTAACAACGGTATGCGTGACGTCTTTGTTCCGATCATGAATTCCTTTGTCGTGACTGCCGGCTTTTTTGCGTGCTGCTTTCTGCGTTTTTAACTAGCATAAAAATGAGAAATGCGATAAAGAAAAGTCTGCTTAATGATGCATATAAGAGTGTAAACAGGATAAGCTATACGTCAAAAGTTAAACTACAGCGCAAGAATTTTATAACAATTTTCATTGTATCGAATTCTTAATGTTGCCATAAAGAGATTTTTAAAATTATTGTTTTGATTATATCCATATACTATAAATATATAATAAATAAATATATATATAATAGCTCTTCAAATATGCAGGCTATCAGCCCATTATCTTTCTAGAAAAATTTTGAATTAGAGAGCAAAATGCTCTATTCTAAATAATTTTATTTTAAATCTAACAGAAGTTCACTTGGAATTTAATAGTCTCAGACAATAAATTATAGTTGTAATACACCTAGCTTTACTTTCAATTCATACAATAATAGGGGAAGAGTGGCATGAAAGAGCCAGTTTTAAAAAAGTTACAAAATATATAATAATAATTAATAAAATTATAATTCTTGTATCAAAAGTATTTTCTCATTCATTTATGAACGTAATACCATGAAATATTTTCCAAAATCAACAATATTCTTGGACCTGTAGCCATTTATAAAAAACATGAAATTCGGCTCTTTCATAACACATGGGCATTGAAAGAGCCAACCAAAGTTTTGAAAGAGCCACCTTCTTATTACAAGACTTAACACGAAAAATAACGAATATTTTATTAAAAATATTAATTGTTATTATAAAAAGTATTGATTTTACAAAAACAAATTAAATAAATAAAAAATTCAAAACTAAAAACAAAAAATAGTTAAAAAACTTAAAAATATTTTTAGCAAAAAAATTAAATCGCTTTGAAGAAAATCTATAATAATAAGACCTATTCCAAAAACAAAATAAGAGGTTTAAAACACTTAAAAACATTTTTGACAAAAATAATTTAAACTTCCTTTACGCTTCTTCATACCACCGCAACCCAGCTCTTTCAAAACATATTGTCCAAAGAAACATAACCTCAAAAATTAGTATGAAATCAAGATTTTTCCGGCAAAATAAATATGTTATTGGTAGGCCTAATATATCCATAAAATTATAGTATAATAATATTACTGTTAGTTTTTAAGGTGAAGACGTCACTAAACAAATAAAATGTTTTGAAAAACTTACTTAATGATGAAGAAATCCAAAATACGATACACCATCGTCGTTTATTATCAGTGAACTGTCAAATGTTCGAGGGTGCCATATGGCGAGTATTGCTTCTTAAAAATTATAATTTAAGAAGCATTCGTATGAAAACTACCGCGTAAATCCAGATGGCTCTTTCAAAACTTGGCTCTTTCATGCCACTCTCCCCCTACTTATACAATAATACAATAATAGCAATTCATAATATTTACCCGATGTATTGTTTCTTCAAAATTTTGATGTGGTTCAACACGTTTCATGGTACCGCAAGTCTTAAGTTTTTCAGTCGTCTAAAATTATAATAACATATTCAAATAAACAATGTTTACATTAATAAGGACAATTTTATTTATTTAAAAACTTTATTTTTTGGTGCAGGGTTGTGTATATAAAAAAATATTTATACATATAAGAACATGGGAATTGAGACTCCAAAGTTTTTAGTTACTTGCCTAATTAAATTTAATACCAATTCAAATTTCTTATTTGAAAACGCAAAGAATAATTGAAAATTTTTTTTATTTATTGTATTACAAAAGTTTCAAAGTAAATAAAAAATTTTTTTTGCCTCGATACGTGGGCTGTTCAAAAAGTAATGAGACTTCAAAGTTGGTGGTGAAAAAAAAGGTGTCGTCACGGCGGCCACGATTCCGGGTCTCCGGAGCGTCTGAAATGAAAAAAAAAACGGGGTTATAATCAGTATAGATGTAATTCTCGAGTGAACCTCAAGCTTAATTTTGTGATTTTTTTTGACAAAATGGCGGCCATTCAAAAAAAAAAAATTCAATTTCGGGATTTTTTTTTGTAGTTTAGTGTAAAAAAAAAATAGTAAAAAATTGTTTAAAATTATGGTCGAGGTTCACCCGAGAATGGTGACAATTCTGCGTCGATTCCACTTTGTTTCATAAAAATCGGTTCAGTTGAACCGGAGATATCATGGCCGCCAGTTCGATAAACGTGGTTTCGAGATAAACGCGTTTAAAGTTTGAAGTAATGATGCTTTCAGTTGAACACCTGTACTCAAAAAATGCTTCAACCCCTAAAATAAGCAGAAATGTGTATTCGCATGTTTGTATGAATATGTGTGCAAACACGTTTTTACCTAACAATAAACATTTTCAACAGAATTCGGTGGTTACTTTATGCCGCTTCGTTCGAAAATGAGGCGAAAAAAAATAGCTCATTTTGACGAAGACCTTGCTTCACAAAAAAGGCTGTATTTTCTAAAATATTTCGAATTTCTAAAAATCCTTTTAGGGGCATATTCACAACTACCCAAGCTATAAATAAATGCAAAAAAAAAAGTCGAAAAAAAAAGTTGCTCAATGAGAAGACCCCCTTAAACCGGTCAACCTTCGCTTTCTTTAAGAAACCGAAAAAAACGAAAGTTAAAACACTAGTTTTGTTTAACTAAAGAAGATATTAACTAATGAACATATAACAGAAAGAAAGAGTTTTTATGAATCAGATTTCTAGCCAATACTGTGTTGATTAGGCAAGGTATTCCACATTATTTTTCTTTAAAACTTCTCTTTTACAAACCACAAAAATCGAGTTTCAGTGACGCCATGTCTCGTAAAGCCTAGTGCTCTGTTCCATTTCATGTGAAATTTCACTCGAATCTTCATAAAAAAACTCGATAGCTTTGAAATACGTGTGGAAATTTTCACAACATGTTTGTCAAGGTAGTACTCAGTTCCGCTGTGAAATATACTCGCAACATTTCCCATGCAACATTTTTTCACGTCAATTTAATTGAACTGCCTATTTATTTTGAAATGAAAAGTGAAGTTGTTGTCATTTTTTTTGTTTTTATATATTTATTTTTGTCAATTTTGAGAAGTTAAGCATGACTTTCTCAAAGTTTTCAATTTCTTCGCAACAAAATATTTATCAAAATTTTCACGCAACAAAAAAATTAATCTTGCGAGCGAAATTTCACGCAAACGAACAGAGTTACTAGGCTTTAAAATGTAAATTTAACATTTTTGTATAGCGATGGCAAGTTTTGGAGGACTTGTATAAAAAACATTATAAAGAAGTTTGAAAAAATACTTTATTTTAGAATTTTGACCTAATGGTGCCAATGACCTTTAGACCTTTTTTTATGTTTGGTATGTTCACACAGATAAAGCATGAGGCATTTTATTCTTCTTGCTTCCTATGCTTAATTCTTCTTATGTCTTCCCATAGCTATTTAATATATGCTGTTTTTTAACATGAGAACATATTTTCATATTTCATTCCAAGGATTTTTAAATAGGGTTAAGTTGAGAGACTGCAAAGACTTTGCAGTCGACCCATTATGTTCAAACCATCTAGTGACCTATTGGGAAGTCGTCGATTAAGGTAAAGTTTTCTCTGCATTATAATTTTTAGAATTATTTGAAGGTTTAATTCCTTATTCATGTTAGCCTTAACCCATTACATTCAACCCAGTCATTCAACTCCATCATAACAAAAGCATCTCCAAATTCTAATGTTACCACCGCCGATCTCAGTTTTTTCATAGTGTTTCTAGTATTCAGCTCTTGGTTCTTGTATCTTCTTACGTAAATTGTTCAATTCGATCCAAATAAACTAATTATTGCTGCATTACTATAAATAATATTTTGCAATTCCATTGTGGGCGTAAATTTATTTAATTGGCAAATTCCATTCGTTGGTTGATGTTCTCAGAGCTAAGTAATGAAAATTCATACTTTCTTACAATTCCGTTCATGAAAAGTTTTGTTCTGCAAATATGGTTCTGGTGCTTATTTCCAATTATCAGTTTCTTTATATGGCAGACGATATGGTGAGAAGATCTTTGACGGCTTCTCTTACGATGCTCTTATCTGCAAAATTTTAATTCTTCTCTTTCATCAATCTTTCTTCTTTGGTACATTGTTTTGATAGAATAATGAAATACTCAAAACTCTGAACAATCAGGCCTTTGCTACTGGAGGATATTCGGATGATTTGGTTATTGCAAGTTTGGGATAACGAAGTCTGACAGAATGCTTTCTATATTCTTGCTTTTTATCTTCTCCTATTCTCTCTTCTGTGAATATCTGTTTATCTTCTCTCTTCTCCTATCTTAGCAATAGCTTTTTTCTCAATAGTCTTTTTACATTAAATAATTCTTTTGTTTGCATTCTTAATATTGTACAAATCTTCTTACTCGTAATTAATTTATTTAATTTCTATTCTAAAATTTAGTTTAACATAAGTTAACATAATATGTTAAAGTGGTCTTATATGCCAACATATTTATTCAATAAATGAAGAAATGAAAATTAAATTAATGCAAAGTGCCTAACGCAGAAGGAATAAGTGGTATCAGAACAAAGGTTTAACTATAATTACTGAAACAGCCATAATTCTTCCATTTTATAGAAAGAGCCTCTTACATCTTACAAAACCCACAATAGACAGAAAGATGATTGATTCTTCAAATAAAGTCAAATACTTAGGAGTCACTTTTGACAAGAAACTTCTTTGGAACATTCACTTGACAATAACTGTAGGCAAAGCTATTGGAAATCAATAACTTGATACTTTATCTACTTGTTTATTTTGTTTTGAAATGAAAATTTTCCTCAATCTAAAATCTAATTTTGAATATTAAACATAGTTTTATCGTAAAAACTCAAAACTTAGCTCTTATTGATATACAGTATTGTGCAATATCTTGGCAACTCTGTCTTCACATTTGAAAAATGCCATTAATTTACTTTAATGACCCTAATTGATAAAGAATGAAGTTTATATTTGAAATTTAAGTAGTAATCTTATCAAATATAAAAAATTCGAAACAAATTTGCTTAAGTTACTGTAATCATTATTCCAAAAACCAAAATATACTCTTTGGAGTACAAAAACCTAAGGTTGTGCAAAACCTAATCAACTTAACGTGTTTCACGATTTCTTAAGGATTATTTGTTTTAATTCAGTACTTTTTCTAATTGTGTCTTATCATATGTGATATATTTATAGAGATATATTTATAGAGTTTAACATGTTTTTTCATTGCTTATTGCTGGTTGTCTTAAATTTTTGTAGTTCTTTATCATGAGTCTATATAAAATCAACTAAAATTAAAGTTAAGCCATTATAAAAACCATAAAAGTAATGTTATATAATCACAAAAAGTTATACATTTTAGGAATTTATAGTTGATTCCTTCATAACGAAATGAAAATGTTGCAGATCAGCCAGCTGAAAATGGTCACCTCGAAGAACTTCATGTGAAAAATATCCCTCTTTGAATTAAATAAACAATACTTACTTACTTAGATGGCGCTTACAACCGTTGGTCGGTTTTGGACTGGTCTAAGAATTTCTACCAGCCACTTTTGTCGTGCGCTTGCTGGCGCCAGTTGGAAACTCCAAGCGTTGTCAGGTTATCCAATGCCTGGTCTTTCCAACGGAGATGCGGACTTCCTCATCTGCGTTGGCCACGCTGGGCCACCGAATCCAATATCTTTTTCGTTGGAGCTTCGTCGTTCATTCTCTCGACATGACCTAGCCAGCGATGATCTATTTTAATACGCTTGACTATATCGATGTCGGCATATAGCTCATACAGGTCGTGGTTCCACCGTATTCGGTACTCGCCATTGACGCAGATTGGACCATAGATCTTGCGAAGGATTTTTCTCTCGAACCCTCCCAAAGTCCTTTCATCAGAGCTGCTCAACGTCCAGGTTTGTGATGCGTATAGTAGGATGGGCATGATTATTGACTTATAGAGCGTCAGTTTTGTTCGTCGAGAGAGAGCTCTGCTTCTCAATTGCCTACTGAGCCCAAAGTAACACCTGTTGGCAAGAGTTATCCTTCGTTTAATCTCAATACTGATATCGTTGGAGGAGTTAATGCTGGTGGTGACCGTGGCGTGCAGGTTAAGTGTGTGGTTTAGCACGATCGGTGCCCGAGTTCGATCCCCAGTCGCGGCGAAAAGTTTTTTTCAATAAAAAATTTTTCTGATCGGTCACCACCTCTCTGCAGACAATGGCAAACCTCAGAGTCAATAATGCCATGTAAAGCTTCTTGAGAACATAAACTTTAGCCGTTCGGAGTCGGCATAAAACATGTAAGTCCAGTTCTCGGTTAATTGTGTGCAAACATTTAATAACACACACAACACAATTGATCATAAGAAGCTCGGTCAAAGTCCTTTTAAGGGCTGAAATGGCCAATTTGTGTTTCTTTTTAGTTAATGCTGGATCTCAGGTAAACAAAGTCCTTCATTACCTCAAAGAAGGTGTTGTCAACAGTGACGTGGTTTCCAAGACGCTGGAACTGTTTGTTTGTTGACACAAGATACTTCGTTTTATCTGCGTTCACTGCAAGACCCATTCGACTCGACTCTTTTTCTAGCCTGGAGAATGCTGCACTGACTTAGCGCGTATTTTGACCAATGATGTCAATATCGTCAGCATACGCCAGCAGCATAATACTCTTATAGAAAATTGTGCCGCTGCATCTCAGGTCAGCAGCTCGGATGATCTTCTCCATGACTATAATAAAAAAGTCGCACGATAAGGAATCACCTTGTCTGAAACCTCGCTTGGTATCGAAAGGAAGGGAGAGGTCCTTCCCGATTTTCACTGCACTGCTGGTGTTGTTCAGTGTCATCCTGCAAAGAAGTATTAGCTTCGCAGGAATACCAAATTCAGACATGATGGAGTATAGGTGACTCCTAATTGGACTGTCGAAGGCGGCTTTGAAATCGACAAAAAGATGGTGTGTGTCGATTTGTTTTTCGAGGGTCTTTTCCAGGATTTGTCGGAGCGTGAAGATCTGGTCGATGGTGGACTTTCCAGGTCTGAAGCCACACTGATAAGGTCCAATCAGTTGGTTAACGATGGGCTTCAGTCTTGCACACAATACTCTCGACAGGACCTTATATGCGATATTAAGAAGGCTTATCCCACGGTAGTTGGCGCAAATGGTGAGATCACTTTTCTTGTGGATTGGGCAGAGCACACTGAGGTTCCAATCATCTGGAATGCATTCTTCCGACCATATTCTGCATAGAAGTCTGTGAATGAAGTCTGTGAATGTTCGGCTTTGTTATTTTTAAGACGAACTATAGCTGTTAAGACCTCGTTATAGTCGGGCAGCGGAACTTCAACGCTGTCATCCATAATTGGGGTTTCCGGGATATCATCTCCACTGGCGGGATTGTTGTCAGCGCTGCCATTTAGAAGACTAGAGAAATGTTCCCTCCATAACACCAGTGTACTCTGGATATCTGTCACTAGATTCCCATTCTCATGCTTGCAGGAAGAGGCTCCGGTCTTAAAACCATAAGCCAGGCGTCTTATTTTTTCGAAAAATTTTTGAGTCTCATTCCTGTCGCCAAGCATCTTCATTTTCTCGCACTCATGCATTTCCGCCTCTCGTTTTTTTCGCCTGAAAATGCGTCTCTCTTCCCTCCTCTTCTCTCGGTATCGCTCCATAACAGCACGCTTTACAACCGACTGCAGGGTGGCTTTGTAGGCGGCGTCCTTCTCTGCAGTGGCGTCGCGACACTCCTGGTCGTGCCACTGGTTTCGGCGAGGGCGGTGGTAGCCTATCACCTCTTCGGCAGCCGTACGCATAGAGTGGGATATGTGCGACCACTGTCCGCATATATCGTCGATCAGAGGAGCGCTTTCTTGAAGCAGGAGTGAGAGTCGAGTAGCAAAGGCTTGCGAGGATTGCGAGCATTCTTAGCTGCGCACAGACGTGTGCGGATCTTGGCTGCAACAAAATAATGAATAATGGTGCTATGTTAGCACCACGGATCGTGCGTCCGTCTAGTACACTGGAAGAGTGCCTTCCGTCAATCAAAATGTGATCAATTTGGTTGCATGTTTTTTGATCAGGAGACAACAAGGTGGCCTTATGAATATTGAGATGCTTGAATCTAGTGCTTCTAACGACCATGTTTCGTGCTGCGGCAAAGTCAATCAACCTCTTTCCGTTATCGGATGTGTTGTCGTGGAGGCTGAACTTTCCGACTGTTGGACCATATATATTTTCCTTACCCACCTTGGCGTTGAAGTCACCAAGCACGATTTTTTAGTCATGACGATGGCAGCGCTCGTATGCGTCTTCAAGGCGCTCGTAAAGACTTTCTTTGGTCTCGTCATCTTTTCTTCTGTCGGAGCATGCGCACATATTATGTTGCGTTATGTTAAAAAATTTTGCCTTGAAGCGGATTATGGCAAGTCCTTCATTCACAGGAGTGAATCGCAGGACATGATGCCGTATTCTCTTGCCAACTACAAATCCGCATCCAAACTCGTGCTTCTCCCGCATGGCCGCTGTAGTAGATATCACATGATGCTTGCCGTAAGCAACCCTGTCCCTTCCATCGCATTTCTTGGATCGCAGTGATATCAGCATTATATCTTTCCAAGATATCAATCAGTTGGATAGAGGCACCATCCCAATTTAGGGTTCGGACATTCCAGGTGCATATCCGTAAATCATTATCAGTTTTTCGTTTGCGGTTGTCGTCATCAGATTTGGGGATCATTCTTTTATTAATTCTTAAACTTTTCATTGAAATAGTTTTATTACATGGTGGGCTTCAAACCCAACGCACAACCTTTGCTTGATGGCCAAAGGAAGCCCGCCGCTCAGATTCGCCGCCAAAGTATATCGAGAGATAGTTTTTTGACGTTTCCAGGAGACACCACGCGGAGGTAAATGAACAATAACATGTTATAAAAATCCTTCTATTTTCTTAAGGTGCCTTAGGCCTTTATAATTCAATCAAGACTGCATAGTATAACAGCAGTGAAATGAGCTTAATTCTAATTTTGGAATGGTCTGTAAGAAACACAGGACTAAAGATATTGACTAAAACTTTTTTAATCCAATTTGGTTCTTGTTTGAGCTACACAATAAAATGTTTTAGTGAAAGTCTCATCCACAAAATTGTTTTTGAAAATTAAATGTTACTTTAAACTGAAAAGTACGTTCTACTTTAGCGGATGTTCTGCTACAACAAACTTCTAAAATATGGATCAAGATCACCAAGACCATATTTATTTTGAAAGAAATAGCCGTTATTGATTGATTGACTCCCATCATTACTAATTCCAAAGCCTTTTTCAACTTTCGCCAAGGTAGTCAAACCCTGCTTGTACACTTTGCTCTTTAAAAAACCAATAAATGGATGACTATTAGAGTGTATCGAAAATCTCACACCCAATTCCGGTACCAAAATTAAATAGTACATGAAAAATCCTTTCCATTGGTGTACTTTATTTTTATTTGAACCAATTTTGGCGTCCCCTGAATTGTATTTTTTATTAACTTTTGTACAGGAGACCCACTAATGGTTGATTTAAAAAGAAAATCAAGCTAATCAAGATGCCTTAAGCTACTTAGTTAACTAGATTTAACCTTCAACTTCTGACAATTTGTTAAACAGCTCACTGTGTTCTCAGTTTCAGTTTCAAGACCAAAGGCTTATCTGAACAAGATATCTGCTCTTCCAGAAGGAGGAATATACTCCAGAACACATCCTTTGATTCTAGACTTTGATAGATTTTTATTCTCAATTTGGTGCGGCATTTGTGCCACTATCAATAGTCTGGGATGGAAATCAAAAGCCTTGCACAATAGATTCATTGTCATTATTGACATTCGCACACATCTATAAATTTATAACAATTCATTAATCAAGCCGTCGCTTTTAAACATTCTTTCATTTTTTTATCAACAAATACATAACATTAATGGGCAAAAATAAAAATTAATTTGAAGATTCCTCTTAATTGTCATTTTGAGAATTTCTCATAGGAATTTTTAAAACTTACACAACCCAAGTTAAAGATATACCAACAATTTTACGAAAAACAGCCAACAAGTTAAACAAAAATCTTGAGTTGATGCCACTTCGACACCTTGATCCAAACATCAAGTGTCCACAAAATGCTACATCGGACAAACGATTCAACAAAGTGACTGACAAAAAAAAAAAACTAAACAGAGTTGTTGATGTTGTTGCTGTGGTAGTCTCTGCTACTAACTTGAGTTGTTCATTTGAATTGAGAAACTGAATGACTAGCACAAGACAAAAAAGTATTACAAGCAATTCTCATTGACAAAAAGGATTTGCAAGCAGCAAGGCAAAGAGCAAAGCGACACGAAATACGTAACGAACGAAAAGGACAATCATCATAATCACCTGCAACAAAAGCGACAAATGAAATTAAAAATTCAAAAAGAGTGCCAAGAAAAACAAAAATAAAAACTCTCAACAAAACTTTAATAATATTTTGTTTCAAAAAATAAACGACTCACACACACACACACACACAAACACAAACACACACCCATAGACAACCGAAGATTGAGGCAAATTTCCCAAAAGAAACATTTCCGCAACAGACCGCATAATGAACAAATTCCATTTTGAGTTTTGCAGACTGTCGCCATTGGCAGGAAACATTTGAAAAGTACCAAAAGTGCAAAGTGACCAAAGGATCATAAGAGGACGACAACAACAATAACAACAAGACCAAACAAAAAACAATAACAAATTTGTCAGAATATTTCAGAGTAGCAACGGAACTAAAATCGCTGTGACACTCACAACACTTTCTCTTATTCTCGAATGTGCCATCTCTTTCGCACACCACAAAAACAGGCACACAGCAAGAATGGCAGACATTTCAAAGTGACCATTAAAAAAAAAAACAAACAAAAAAGGACATAAGCACAATAACCAAAAAACACACAAACACATGCAGACAACGACTAGAGCAATAGTAACAGCAGGAACAACAAATTGTCCTTAAATATTAAACGAATGGAAGAGCCTTCATTACCCAGGCTGAGTAATGCCTGCTACCCTTCAATAGCGCGCACACACACACACACACCTACACTTATAAACGCTGGACATGCTTGCAATCATGGCTAGAGCACTTCGCACAAGTCGAAAGTCGCATCCGCCAGTTTGCAGCTTACAAAACACTCAACATGAGAATTGGAACTGCTTGGTTATGTGCTGCGTGGGCACTTGAAGGACATATTCCTGATGGATGCAACAAAAAAGAAGAATTTTAAATGTTGTTTATGAAAAGAAATACTAACTAAGGAGCACAAATTTTTCACTTCCAACACAAGCATTTTGAAGAAACAAAAATCCAACAACAAAAACTTCAATAAAATAGGGCCATAAACAGGTAAATAAAAAAAAAATAAGACAACGAAACAATTTCAAAAGTTGTGAATAAACCTTATAAAACGAACAAAAGTCAAACGCGCTTACTGAAGGATATTAACAACAAATGGTGAGAGCTGCAAGCAGGACTACTACTGCTGTGTGGGTGTTCACATTAGAGATGGGCTCGTGAGTGATTTTTACTCACGATCACGCACGCTCACGATTTGATTTCGTCTAATCACGCACGCTCACGATAAAAAATATTTTTTGGATCACGATCACGATGTGATTTCTTCTAATCACGCACGCTCACGCTTAAAAATAAGTTTTTGATCACGATCACGATGGCATATTGGACTCACGATTTCTCACGAATACGTTTTATAGGAAGAAGAATGCACATAAGTTTTTATTAAAAGTATATTTAGTGTATTTAGAGTACCTCTGGTAAAATCAGCATACAGGAAGAAGCATAAGCAACAGAGAGGTAGATACAGCACTATAAAAAGAAAATTGATAAAATTTCTCAGCTTATTATTTGTATTTAAAATTACCAAAATTGCCTCAAGTTGTCGCTGACGTTTCGCAAAATAAGTAAACAGAGAGAAGTTAGTTGTTGTCGCTTCTTACGACGTGGTCTGTGTTGCATTTTGTATGCAATTGGCAGCAAAAGCGTAAGAAAACATCATTAAGAAATTTGGCAGAGGTTTGAAAAATTTTGGTACACAAATCGTGACACGAATAAATTAAAGTCACGCACGAGAAAAATTTAATCACGCACGATCACGAATTTTTCGTGATTTTTTTAATGGTATCACGTCAAAATTCGTGACACGCGCTCATCTCTAGTTCACACACAAGAACAAAACAAAACAAATAAGAACGAACGCGGGTCATTTCTTTTTTCAATTAACTCAGTTAAGAAAAACTAAGATAACTTCGCGATAACGGCCTTTTGGTTCATTGTAGCTTCCACATTGAAATGTAAATATTTACATTGATTGTATTAATAAATCAACTTAATGAAATCAATAATAAACACCACCATAGTTATTTTTGAACAGAATCTCCAGATCAGCTGTTTGCATTTTTAGTGGCAGCTTTCTCATCATTTTAAGCGGTCAATTTCTAAAATTTGAAATGAAAACAAAATAATCCTTTGTTTCTGCGTTTTTCAGTATATAACACAGAAGCGTTCCTAGGGGAGGGCGGAGAGGGCGGTCCGCCCCGGCTATCACCATTTTAGGGGTGACACCATTTCGATATTTTTTATTTCTCAAACAATCAGAAAAAGTGAAAACATACTTAACCTTAAAAATTGTGTGTCTCATTTTTTTTAATAGCTGTTTTAAAATTTAAAATTCTGCTTGCAAGTCGAAACAATGAAGGGAAAATATTGTGGAAAAACGTTTTCGAAGCTAAAATTAATTAAAACTTATTCAAGGTCTTCCAAGGGAGAGGCAAGAGTTTCCGATCATGCTATTTTATCCATTGAAAACGAGCTTGCAAGAAATATTGATTTCGATGAGGTTATTTCGAAAGTTATTTATTTTTTAAGAGCATTATGCATCGAAATGGTACAAAAATAGAAAAAAAAATGTTGTCGTTTTGTTTTTAAGCTCTTACAAAAAAAAAGTATTTATTTATTTATTATTTAAAGTATTTATTTTTTATTTTCAAAATATGATTTGCACTTTTTTTTTATTTATTTATTTATTTAGGAACAATGTCGAAATTCCAGGGACCGAAAATAACTGTTATTTATCAATTTTCGAATGAAAAAGACAAAATGAAAAAATAGTCGAAGGACAATTTCAAATATACCATTATGATACAAATGGCCTCAGCTTCACGAATAGTTAGAGCCTTTTAAATTTTCGACTGATTCCATAAAAGTTAAAAATTAACTGTTATTTTTTGCCTTTTTTTCAGACAAAAATAACGGCTAACTTTGACTTTTATTTTATCGGCCAAAAATAACAGTTATTTTGTGACTTTTATTTTTTTAGTCAAAAATATCAGGCAATCTGTGTTTTTTTAAAGGCTGCTTGTCCGATTAAAAAACTATTGATACCATATTTAAAACGTTTCGATTTTAGCGAAACTTTTTCGTAATTTGATTTGAAGTATTTACTTTTTATTCCCAAAATATTATCTGAACTTTTTTATAAACAAGAAAGTTATACAGGTTTAATAAAGTTATATTAGTTTTATAATTCTTAAAAAACATATTTTTTAAGAATTATTTTTAGAGCTTGATGCCAAATAATTTATTGAAGCCAAACAGGTTGCTACAACAACAATGTTCTTTGCAGAACAAACCGAGCAGACTAGACCATGGTTTCGTCGGACGCTACTCCAACTCATCAGTAGTCTCTGTGGTTTATGCAGTCCACTAACTTTGATAAGTTAATAAGCTTAACTGCAGTAAAACCAAAACGGAATTACCCAAAAAGCTTTTCACTTGTCAAGTAGTGTTTTTCGACTCTTTTGCTAGATGCAAAATTTCAAAAATTGACTACATTTATTCTGCAAAGATTTTGTTGTTGCGCTTTTTGTTTACTTCTTTATCACGTGTCCATCTAGGTTCCAACATTTTGTTGGTATTTAACCAAAGAAGGCGTGAAAAAGGTTTTTTGAAAGCAGATGTTTATTATATGCGCAAGCATATAATTAGTCATCATGTTTTCGTAGGTTATGCTCGCACCAGTTTACATGACTTAAAAAATTAGTTAGTTAAAGTTACTTTTTGTGAAAACTTATAATATTTGCATAGAAAAATAATTTAACAAAGTTCAAAAGAGAATTACAAAAATAAGGATTCTTTAATTTTGTAGTGAATCTCACGAAGTAGTTATAGTGATGAAAGTCAGTATTGATATGAGTGATAAAAAAAAATTACCATATTTATTTTTCCATTATAAAAAAAAAACAAAAACAAAAAAAAAACAAATTGGCCATTTCAGCCCTTGCAAGGACTTTGACCGAGCTTCTTATGAGCAATTGTGTTGTGTGTGTTATTAAATATTTGCACACAATTGACCGAGAACTGGACCTACATGTTTTATGCCGACTCCGAACGGCTAAAGTTCATGTTCCTCAAGAAGCTTTACATGGCATTATTAACTCTCTGAGGTTTGCCATTGTCTGCAGAGAGGTGGTGACCGATCAGAAAAATTTTTTATTGAAAAAAACTTTTCGCCGCGGCTGGGGATCGAACCCGGGCTCCAAACATGCTAGGCCACACACTTAACCTGCATGCCACGGTCACCACAATTTTTCCATTATAAATAACATAAAATTTGTCTTAAATTGGATTTTTAAAAAACAAATAATATAGGTGCAAGAGTGGTAACCTTAAAGTTTTACCAATTTCTATAATTTTCAGGTCACATCTTTTACTCTTCTTGTCTAGCATTCTCACTGAGTTTTGATAGGATCGGGCTACTTTTGTATGTAAATCCCATACAAAATCGTATAAAAATTTAATATAGGTTCAAGGAAGGTACCTCTAAGTTTTCATCAATTTCTACTGATTTCAGTGCAAAACTATTTCTCTAATTTTGTTAAGATCGGCCAACTTTTGTAAGCACTCGCATGCAAAATAATGTAAAAATTTAATATAGGTCCAAGGAAGGTACCCGTAGGAACTAACCGATTTCAACCATTTTTGCAATTTCGCTTATTTAGCTTAAATTATTCAACCATACAAACTTTAATAATCATCGGAGCACTCCTATTATTTTTGTACCAATTTTGTATAGGATGAATACACTGTGCAGCGGCATTAAAAATCATACTTTAAAGAATTTTGTTTTGACATATTATTATTACAGATTTATTGTGAAAATTAGTATATTATAATACCTATAACATTTGAAGATTATTTAAAAAAAATTGGTACAAAAATACAAAGTAATAACAGATATATTGCAGTTCTCCGCTGGTGTCTCAAAAAAATTGGTTTTTGCAAAGAACGCGATGAAATGTTGATGTTTTTAACAATAAAATCGAACTATTTTTTATTGTAAGCTAGATATTAATTGTAAAATTTAAACGTCATTTGAGATTTATTTGAATGTACAATATGTGGAGAAATTTTTAAAATGACCGGTTCAGTTGTTTTCTCCGAATCGTGGTCACCGACTTTAAAAATGACATGTTTGTGAAAATCGATTTAAAGTTTGCTAACTGGTATAGCTGAGTTGAAGCCGATTGCCCTCAAAATTCAATACAATATTCTTGAGATGTTTAAAACTTTACCCCGCCCTTAAAAAGTTTTCTTTATTTTACCTTTTTTTTTGAAAACCATAAAGATAATAATAAAAACACTAAATCATATCGAATTGGTTTCTTAATGCATTAAAAAATGTCTTATCTATAGGGGGTGACACAATGGGTACCCGCCCCGGCTGACACCAAGCCCAGGAACGCTTCTGATATAAAATTTACATTAAACTATTTTCATAAACGAATTATAACAAAAATATTAAAAAAACAGCTGTTTTTTCAAGCATTTGCAACATAATCGTGCTAAAGGCTGCTCACAAAAATATTGGAAAAATGCTTTTGCAACAATATCGTGAATTACCTTAATGTTAACAATAAAAACTTTTTAACAAAAAAACAAAAACCGACTTCAAAATCACTACAGAGTAAAAAGAATTTTGTATCGTAAAATTCATATTATTTTCAGAGTATTTCGCGAAGAAATCTTAAAGGTTTGGTAAACTTGGATCCTCCGTTTTTTTGAAAATAGATGCTCACATAAAAAAATAATGTTTTCACATATGTATTTTTTGTAGGATAACTACATATAATTTAATCACACTAAATACGATGACACTTAACAGTTTTTTCTAGTACCTCACAATTTTTTTAAGATAATTTCTTGAGAAATTCAAGAATGAAGAAATTGTTTTTTTATGCCTTAATCATTGCAAATCATTGAAATACATAGATATAAAAGAGGTCTTCGAAAAGCACATTTAAAGAATAAAACTTAATTATAGTGCATTTATAAGTAATTTCACCAGTTTTCAAAAATATATAATTCTTATACATGTTTAATTTTCTCTTTTTCTAACTTGGTTACTCGTATTGATCGAAAATACGCCATGAAACGCATATCTCCTGTACAAAGTTGCTGAATCAAAACGATAAAATCTCTTTTAATTCCAAAAAAGTCAATATAAAACCTTGAAATTTTCAACATCAATATAAAGCTTTGATCTTAAAAGTACCTTAAGTGTATATTCAATAGAGTTTGAATGAAAACCAAGTCTGCATTCCATACGAAGTGACATCATCAAAACAGAAAATCTCTTCAAAATTCATAAAAATTAATTAATTAATTATTTATTGATTTCAAATTTCTGACATAACCTTTAATTATGGCGGCAGTGATAACATTAAAAGTACACAACAAAACCAAGCTGATATTTACGGTACAATTAACGATATTGACGACACAATTTATGACATCGTCGACTCGATTCACGATACCATTTTGTCGACAATCAAAAAGGAATTGTAGTGGAGGAGCACTGTTTGGTATCAAACATAATTAAAAATTTTTAAAACATACATAAAACAATCTCAATTAAGAGTTTGCTTATTTTATTTTGATGAAAAAACTTAATTTTTAAAAATATAATTTTATCATATTCTCTAGCCACTGTCAATAATAATTTCGAGGTGCTGTTAAGTGTCATCGTGTTCGGCGTTCTCGAATGTACTGAACAAATCTCAATTACGTCTAACAGCGCGGTTTTTATGGGGTCGTTTGTATAGATTTTTCAAGGCCATGAAACTTTTTTGAGTAATACTTTAGGGTATACCCCCAGCCTTTAATACCCATCGTTTAAAGATAATATATATACTAAAAGATCAGATATTTTCTGCGCTGAATGTATATTTAATTTTGGATTTTGTTAGTATTATATTAAAGCCACAAAAAAGTAAAATATAAGACGCAAAATGCATATGTTTATATAAGAAAATCAATCATCAGCTGCTTATGCTGTGCCAGCCGCTTTCTTTGTTTTTGTTTCGTTGTTTTTCGTTGTTTTTCGTTGTTATTGTTTTTGTTTTATACGAACTGATTTGCAAGCTTCTTCATTGGGTTCTTGTATGTACTACTTCTGTATTGCGTTCTTGTATGTACTACTTAGTAATGAATGCTCTTTTTTAACACAAGATGTCAATCACAACCTCTTTTCAACTGAGTCAATGAGCTCAAACTGTCAAACTTAACGAAATGGGTCTGTGATCCGGTTAGATTTAATTCATGAAGAAATGAGTTGATCCTATTTCGTTTTATGGTTTTGTCCAATAGATGGCGTAAAATTTTAATTTTTGATTTTAATGCAAATTAATCCCACTAGCACTAGCGAGTGTAGCTCGCAAACTATACATCGGACAGAGACGAAAGTGGCACTAATGGAAAGTACATGTGCTCAGCGTGAGCTATAGTCACCAAACGATTTTTTTTTTAAATCGGGGTCTTAATTTTATTTTGATATTAGCAGTTAAATTGCCTGAAGCTCGCAAACTATATATCGGACAGTGACGAAAGTGGCACCAATGGAAAATGCATTTGCTTCGCCTACTTTTCAACTAAGTCAATTAACTCAACCTGTCAAACTTAACGAAGTGATCGAAAAAAATTTGACATTTTGCTTGTTTCTTAACTTTTTACTTGTTTATTTTATTATGCTTACTTTTAACGTTTTTTTTTTATTTTGGTCTCGATAAGACGTCCATAATTGAGTTATATTTATTTATTTGTTAATTTTCGAAAGAAAAATACGTGCAAAATGGACAAAACCATCGGACTAAACAGACAAAGTAGAAGAGGTTACAACTTAAACGGAATTCTACGTCTACACTTACGATAAAATAAAAACTGTTTTTTTTTTTTATTTAGAACTCTTTGCTGTTATTTTTCAGTACGTTCCATATAGCCTCAAATTTGCGAATAACTCGGCGTACCCTTGGTACACAAAGGATGACCTAGAATCTGAAAATCTTGAAAATCTTTCAGCTGTTTTGTTTAATGAATATGTAGACAATATTAAGTTGAGAATATTGTCTGATCCAAAGAGATTTTAAGAGTTGATAAATACTAAAAAAAAATGTGATGGGTTGGAGAGATCATTCAAAACTCTTGAGACGGATTTACGGACGATCCTTCTTGAATTTGTGGCCTTTTTTTCAATTTGTTCAAGAAATCTTTGTGTACAGATTCATTTAATCCTGATGAAGGTTAATTTGACTACATGAACTCTTCACCCAGGGTCTCTTTGGAATCTATATCCTTAACCTTAGAGCATATTTTAAAGTATATTGGAAGAATCGATGATGACTTTGGCGCTGGACCCGATGGAATTTCTGCCGCAGTAATAACTCAATGCTGTTCAGTTTTGTGTCAACCACTTTCTTTATTATTTAATAAATCGATTACAGAAAGTAACTTTCCAGTTTTTTGGAAAAAATCATTTATAAGTTCTATATATAAAACGGTTGCAGGAATGATGTTAATTATTAAAGGCCCATCGCTAAGCTTTGGACGATTCGAGGGGTCAAAGCTCAACTAACAGGTAATTATATCTCGACACAATTAAAAACAACATTTAATATATATAAAAAAAAACCAATTGCTTGTACGCTTTTCATAATCAAAATTAGCTCATTATGAATTTTGCAATATGAAAAACCTGCAGTGAAGCGAAAACAATTTGCTTCACTTGGTACCAATACCAAATTTTAAAATAGCAACTTAGTTTATACAACCAACCGTATTCCAGAAGTTATTGAAGCTAAAAAAAAAATGCCAAAACAATATTCACTATGAATAACATAGCTAGAGCAAACGATGCCCGCGGGCATAGACGACGGCAAAAAATAAGTCCACTACAAAAAGCGTTCCACTCATAAGTGTCAGGATACGCGCTCAAAAGCCAAACAAATAAAGGGACACGAAGAATGTCAAAGTAAAAATAAAAAAAAAACAACAAAATAAAAACAACAGACAACAAACAAAAAATCAACATAAGTAAAAAGGAAACGTTAAACAACGTGAACAGAAAAAGAATCTTAATATTGCCGCAGCAACAGAACAGCAAAAACATTTTCATAAACGTTGTGCAGCTGGACTAAGAAGGACCTTTAAGCGTTAAGTGGACAAAGTGACTCCAACTCGTTGTTTGCATGTCCTTGTTACAGCAAGGTACACGTTGCTGGGGCGGGTAAACAGGGCTCTTTTTTTTTTGTTTTTTTTTTTTGGAAATATGTTGGTAGAGAGGATATAAAGGACGTGGACATAGCATGGAAACTGTTACTTACTTTTAATTGCATTCCTTCCGTCTGATTGAGCTCATCACCGCTTTGACGCAGACCGTTCAGGAAGCGTGCAAAAACCGTGCGTCTTTTATTTTTATTACGACCTTCTGCAAAAACAAAATAAAAACAAAAACAGACAAAAAAATAAGCACAAAGCATAGCATTATTATAAAGTTTAACAATGATGCTCGGCTGCAGAAGGAGGCGAGCGTCATTCGAGTTAAGGGACTAAAAGTATTTTTGCTAGAATTTTATTGAGGGAAAGAAAGCATGAAATGAAGAGCAAATTAAATTTTATAATGAGACAGCTGAGTGAACTTGTGAGATCAGTTGTTGTGGAATACAATTTTATGACAATTTTTAATGCTTAAAATAAAGAACTTTCAGCTACGAGTACTAGAACTGAGCATTCCATATTTCCACAGAGAATTTTAAAGATTACAGCTTACAACTGCTTAAATTAGTTTTACGCCATAACTGTATATAGTGCTTACTACTAGAATGATACTATGTTTTGTTTTGTATTTAAGTCTGATGAAATTTTTAATTTTTCCAAGTGCTCTTTCAGCTGATTGCATTAGATTCTGTGGCACTATTTTCATCTTATTACAAAATAGTACTATTTAAACCTTTGCAACCAGTCTAGTGCTTTCTACATCTGACCATAGTACAACATACAAAATGTGAGTTAAACCGTCAAATGCTTTTAAAGAGTTCAAGGTGCCTGCTAGAGAAGTATTAAAGGTTGAAAATATCACCATGGAAATAACATGTTAAGTGTAACATATAAGAAATTTAAAAAAAACTAATCATTTAAAGCTAGTGACAGATGGTTTTAAAAGTTGAAGTAGCGATTTTCTGTGCGAAATTTAAAAATATGTGGCAAATATTTATCTGCTCGGCCAGATTTACAACGCAGACGTGTGTGCGGCTTTTTTGGAAAATATTTCCAAACAAAACCTTGTGCATTATAAAGAAATATCAGCTCCAGATGTCTTCAATGATAGACGATATCATATATGATGATAGAAGTATTAATTACAAGAAAAAATTACAATTTATCTGAACTGTAAAGTTAATTACCAAATTTTTTTGTTATTTTTCTATTTTTGTTGAACATTTTACAATCACTACTATTTCTTAGGCCGCTGTAATATGACGCAGTTGGCAAATATTTAAAGTTGTTTTGAGCTTATAGCTTGTTTTTGTTCCGAGTTTTTATTCAATAAAAGATAAGATGTGGAGAATATTTATTCTTAACAAAAGTTATTAAATGCAAGAACGTGCAAGTTTTATTTTAAAATTTTTGTAGAAACGTTGTGGGCACTACTATTATTTTGACCGCAGCTGCATATCGGTGATTCCATTTAATTTTGATAAATTTTTATCCAAAACTATTTGCTTCCGAAACTTTGTAGGTTAGTAGTTCACATTGAAAAAACATATTCTGTGTTTTTAATTATTCCGAAATGCTTTTTTTGTTATACACTGTCAAAAATATTGAAAACTATAAAAAAATTAAAAAAGTACATGTATTTAAAAAGCTCTAACTTCTTAACTGTAAGTCGTACAGAAAATAAAAATTCGTAGAGGTATAGTTTAAGTGCCTTGAATGGATCTTACTGGTGATGTAATTTTTTTATGGTACTTATTTGAAAAAAGTACTTATTTTTTCTTAGCCTGAAATTTACCATCAAATTTTTCGTAATCGGTGCCACAACTTTTTCACCTTTTGAATATAATGTCATATTTAAGCATTTATTTGGAAGGTGTACGCAAAAGTTTAGGTTGGATCTCCAATGATTGCTATTTTTAATGATTTTTTTTTAAAAAATGTGTATTCAAGTTTTTCTATTTTTGTGTATCGAAAATTTTATTTTGATTTTAATTTTAATAATTTTAAATTTTATTGTTTTAAATGCCGAACGTTATATTAAAAAGGTGAAGAAGTTGGGGCGCCGATTGTGAAAAACATTATGGCAAACTTCAGGATAAAAAATAAATTTTTTCAAATGAGTACCATAAAAAAATGACACCAGCAGAAAGATGCAACCAATACACTTAATATAGCTGTTCAAATATATGCATATATTAAATTTTGTATAATTTCTAGTGCTTTTGACAGTGTATAATAGGCCGGATCATTCTTATATGGATTACAAAAAATGTCAACCGGTCGCAGTCTCAAAAGTTAGACGAACTCATTAAAATGCTTTCTATATACTTTTTTTTCAAATCGGAGAAAAACCGCCGAAGCAATTTTGATTCTCCTGAAGGTCTTTTTTGGTAAAAAAACCATGTTTTTTGCTTGTAACTTTTTATTTTTCACAGAACGCATACCCACATCTTCTTAAATGTTAAATTTCTTACTCATACTAACATTTTGACTTAAAAAAATTTTTAAAATTTTGTTTCATTATAACACTTATTGACCACCAAAAATTGAATTTTTTGCTATTTTTAAAAAGGCATTTTCTTAAATCCTCTGTAAAAGATACATTTTTTATTAGATTTACGTGGAGTTGTTATTGTTGGAAAGGTATTAAGTTCTCTTTTCGTTCTGTGTATCGCTTTAATCAAAGTTATCTGCTTAAAAAAAAAATTTATCGAAAACTGGACGATAAAGCATTGAACAAATGAAATAATTGTTTGTATGAAAAAGAAATATTTAATTTTATCAGATTTCTAAAGTCGATTTCTCACATTCTGCCAGTTTTCGCACACAGCTTTTATGAATGCTATACACATAAAGAAAGAAGAACTTAATACATTTCCAACAATAACACTTTCACGTTAATCTAGAAAAAAATGTGTCTTTTAAAGTGGTTTTAAAAAATGTCTTTTTAAAAATTTCAAAAAAAATCAATTTTTGGTGGTCAATAAGAGTTAAATTAAATCATAATTTTCAAAGTTTTTGTATATCAGAACATTGGTATAAGTAAGAAATTTAATATTTTAGCAGATGTGGGTATGCGTTCTGTGAAAAATAAAAAGTTACAAGCAAAAAACATGTTTTTTTTCCAAAAAGTACCTACAGGAGAATCAAAATTGCTTTGGCGGTTTTTCTGCGATTTGAAAAAAAAGTATGCAGAAATCATTTTAATGAGTTCCTCTAACTTTTGAGACCCCGACCGGCAGAATCTAAATTTCGATCCGGTCTAGTGTATAACTTTGCAAAAAAATTAACTTGCAAAAACAAAGTACGCAGTTATTATATTTTTCAGAAGAACTATCCACCAAGCAAGTTTAAAAAGTTTCAAAAATAGTGATGTCAGAAAAGTGTGTCTTTTGATATGGAATCACCGATATGGTATGGTAGATATCACGTGATGGATGATAGAGCGTAGTATAACAGATAAACTATAGTATAATAAGTCAAATCTAATGATTTTACTTTGATGGTATGGTGCACCTTCCCTGCAAAGATTTTTAATCGCCTAAGAATCTCCAGGAAATCGCTTGGAATATGAAACAACCGCCGGCTAGCTCTTCTGAGAGTCTTCCGGGTATCACCGAATGTAAGCAGCTGAGGCCATAAAAACGATTCGCCGGGAAGATTCGCCAACGAATCGCTGAGAAGAGTATTAAGCGATTCGCGATTTCAATTTGTTGAAAGTTTGAAAAAGCAGTTGCTGACAAGTAAAATTTTTTTGATTTATTTAAACGATTTTTCAGAGCCTGCTCCATATTCCAATGATAGATTTATAAAGCTTTTTAAATAGTCATCTTCCAACGATCGGCAGAATGAGCGAAGAAATTTTTTGAATCGCGCATGGCTAGTTGTATTGAAGTGTTTCAAAATACAGTTCCAGAAAACTATCATGAAAGCGTTTTGAAGCTTTATTATTTTATTCAATAGTGCAGAAGCTTCATGCCGAGTTTCGGATTTTTGGCTTTGATCTTCACATAAAATTTCCTCATATCTATACGAGATGCATATGGGCATCTCCCAGAAAAGGTTCACCAAAAGTGAAGAAAAACATTAAAATAAAGAACTCTAACAGCTTTTAACTTTATTTTTTTTTAATTTGATAAGTATTACTGATATATAACTTGAATTAAACTTATTATGATGTATTTTTATTAAAATTTATAATGAACATCTTTACTGTATTTTATTACTGTTGGAAAAATTTGTCGCATCCATGATGTCGCGTCCGTATTCGTGCTATATCTATTTAAAAAAAGGTAAGAGATAATTCTAATATTTCATAAGTCTACGAAGAATAGTTATCCGTTGACCTCCATTAACATGTATTTTATATATAAAAAAAATTTCTCAAAATTAGCTTAATTTTGCATATTTCTATACGAGCTTTAAAAAACTTATATTTTTTGTCGCGTCCGTTCCATTGAATGATTGCTTATTACTTTGTACTAATTTGTACTAAATCTCGCCAATATTTTTATAAAATGTAGCACTCTTTCATCGCGTTAGAACACTTAAAATACATATCGGCTTATTTTGTTTCTTTCTTGTTTTTCGAGTAATTAAAACCGTGCGAATGTCGCGTCCGTGCTACTGGGAGATGCCCATATTGTAAAAACATGATAAGCCACATTGCTTCAAAAGTTCATATTTTATATATATTACGTCTCTTGATGCATTATCAACATCAACTAATAATATTGCCAACATTACCAGATCAATTTTGGCCCTATACCTTTTTAAGCACAACCATGGTTTCTTGCAAATATACATTGCTTTAAAACTTTAAGGTCGATTACTTCGAAAATTTTTTTATATTGCTACAGCCCCCCCCTATCCTCCACCTAAATCCACGCCTGCATATATATTGATTGTAACAATTTTCCAGCCTAAACATTATGATTTTGCAAAGTTCTTAATTAAATCAACTAAAAATGATAAATTTGGGAACAAAATATGAAATGGCAGGTAATTTGAAGCTAGGACCTAAAAGCTGACGATTAAATTCATCATCTATAAGAAATATGATTTTTTTACAAAAGAATTTGTATAAAATGAAACGAAGGGTTGTGCATTGAAACAAAAATGCAGCAAAAATTTATTGCAAAAAATATTTTATGCTAAATTTTTCAAAAAGCTCAATAAAAATTTTTTCAGAAAATGTATAAATATTTAATCAAAATCGAAGTTTTAATTTCAAATGTTATTAATAGTGATAATAATAATAAGTAATAAAATAAAAATATTATATTATTAAAATCAATCTTAACTATGGTATAATACAATCAACAAGGTAGATTATAGTTTATGGAATGTCAAGGTCAATTTTGATTTCTGTATCAGCTCTTCTTTTGCGGTTTCTCCTTTTTTTGATTTTTGACATTTTAAATGCCAATGAGAACTATCACATCTACCTGGTTTTTGATATGTTTTCATTTCATTAAAAAATATTTCCCTCAATTCAACTACCTCAATGATAAATGGTAATAAAGTTTATTATGTTTTTATAATTATCGACAGCACTTATAACTCTTCATGTTATTTCCAACTGATTATTTGACACTCATATCCACCCACTGCAGCTCTATGCTACAAAATTTCATTGTCTTAACTTTGCTCTCTTTTTTATATCTATCTTCTCGGTGATTTTAATTTGTAACATGAAAAATTTACCTGTTGCCGAAAAATCGTAGAAAAAATTCGTTCGTGCTCCTGGATAGCTATGCTGCATTCCATTCAGGTTAACCGCCGACTTTGAGTCGATGGTATTTCTCGCCATGCGATTTACCAAATCGTTCTGGGCATAGCTATAAATTTCATTCTCCTCTCTATTCGACAGACAACTAGAAGGCTGCAGACAAAAAACATAAAAATAAAATTCAACATTATCAAAGTAACAGTAAAATGAGTAAAGATTGTGCATTGAAATATTTAAGCTACAAAACCAATTTAAAATTTTATTGCTAATCAACTATTTAACTACTTGTTATTTTGTGCTAATAAAAGTAACGGTATAGCTACCAAATAAACTGCATTAACTGGAATTACATTTACCAATAACCTTACCAAATATTTTCCCGGCACATACAAGGGTTGACTATGGCTTGTTGGCAGGTTTGATTGATTTGCAATGTTGCCACCGATTATACTGCTTTCTGCACCGCAAAACCCAACGCCACTTCTTGTATCGCATCGGTCGACACGATCGCCACGACGATGTGACCTCGATATCGTATTACCGGTCGCTATGCGCACGTGTCGGTCCTTCCACTTGGCCAGCCGCACTTGCTCGATGGCATCCAGGACATCGTCGTAAGGCAGTGATATGTGTTTGCTATAGTGTGCTGCCAGACCCTCCAAGTAACCACGCTTGCCTTCCTGTTTGGAATATGCAGAGAATGCAACACATCAATAAAACATGCTTTAAGCTTGCTTGAGTTTTTTTTGTATTTTTTTTTGGCACACCAAAGTTTAACGTATTGGTAATAAATTTTGAGTTTACAACGAGTGCAAGGAAAAAAAAAATTGCATGGAACTGCTTGGAATGGGCTTTCTTCTTTTTATGGTCTATTTAATTTATGGCCAGGCTGTCAAAGCTTAAGTTAACTTCAAGCTTTTAATATGCTAATAAATGTGCTTTAAGCTCAAGTTTCGCATATTTTATTCAAATTTTAATCTCATTGTGCGCCCTTTTTATCTGCCCTTCGAACGAAAATTAACTATGGCGCTTAAGTAGCCACTCCGATAATAAAATTTTGTTGCCACCCTAACATGTCGAAATTGTGTGCGCTAAAGTCATATGTATAAATTATAGTGCACACATATGCAATATAACTCACCCCCTAACAAACATGATTTTCATCTTAGGTTAGTCAACAGGAGCAGATCCCCTCGCAGAAGATGAATTATAGAAATTGCTTTATTAACTTCAGACAAGTCTTAATACTCATATGGCAATGAGACAGACTCTATTTTTTTTTAAAATCCACGTATTTCTTTATAGGTTTATACTGGTTTATCTAAACCTATAAATAACATGTCCTATTTGAAAACAAATTCAGTTTCAATGTACCATACGGACGAAACTGATAGTTTAATACCTATAGCTTCAATATCTTTACAGAGTTTCCCTTTTGCAGTTTTTAAAGGAAATAGGCGTGTCCGTGTGCGGTTAAAGCTCATAACTTCACGGTGAAAAATCTTGGGCTAAATTTTAAACTTTTTTGCATTACATATAGGACACGACCAAAAAAAGATTATTTTTCAATCCAATGAAAAGTTTTAAACTTTTCAATACAAAAAGGATTTATTTTTAATCCGCAAAAAGTTTAAAATTTCTTAATCCAAAAAGGAATAATTGTTAATCTACAGAATGTTTAAAATCTTATAATTCAAAAAGGATTAGATTTTAGTTCAAAAAAGTTTAAAATATTGTAATCCGAAAAGGATTACTATTTAATCCACAAAGGTTTAAACACTGTTAACTGTAATAATGTATATAATAATATTTTTGTTCAGATTTTAATAAACAATTTATTTCATTTAACTAAAAATAAATTTCGGATGATTTAACAACATTTAGAATTATATTTAACTTAAATTTCGAAGTAGTAGTAGTTTTCAATCTTATACCTGAATAACAATGCGGCAGTGACAGCGTCAGTGGCAGTGGCATTGATCAGCTGTTATTTGGCAGTAAGCAGTACTGCCGAGGTCAGCCCTATTTCTAAATTCACTGCCAACATGCAAATAATTAAACTACTAAGAAAAATTCAACATTCACTGATTTTGATGCTGACGCTGCCACTGCTAGATTGCAATTTGCAGGCAGGAAAATACGAAACAGCTGATCACTGCCGAAGCCACTGACATAGCTGCTGCCACTGACACTGCTGCATTGTAATTCAGCTATTAAAAAACAAAAATACTTTTTCCTGAAAATACTACCTTAATGCAAATTTTTAGTCCAAAAATAGTCTTAAACTTAAACTTTATCGGATTAAAAAAAAATTAAATTAAAATATGGAATAAAAAATAGTCCTTTTAGGATTAAAAATTCCTTTAAACCAAAGTTTGGATTAAAAACTAGTCCAACATTTTTAACCGTGTTGTACACATCTTAGTTCTGATGACGTTCACTGAAAAAAATTTTACGATTGGGTCATTAGCGCAGTCATTTTGTTACAAGTGTTCACCATAATTGTAGTGACCGTGGCATGCAGGTTAAGTGTTTGGCTTAGCAAGCTCGAAGCCCGAGTTCGATGCCCAGTTGCGGCGAAAAGTTTTTCCAACAAAAAAAATTTTTCTGATCGGTCACCACCTTTCTGCAGACAATGGCAAACCTCAGAGAGTCAATAATGCCATGTAAAGCTTTTTGAGAACATGATCTTTAGCCGTTCGGAGTCGGCATAAAACATGTAGGTACAGTTCTCTGTTAATTGTGTGCAATCATTTAATAATACAATTTGATCATAAGAAGCTCGTTCAAAGTCCTTTCAAGGGCTGAAATGGCCAATTTTTTTTTTTTGTTTTGTTCACCACAACTACTTGACATCGTACGAAAAACAAAAAAATTTGTATTCATTTATATTCACCAGAAATATAATTTGGCCAAATATGAACAAATTTCAGAATTTCTTATTTGTTTTGCTTTCCGCTTCACATGAAATGTGAACTAAAAAAATGAGGCTGAAATCGGATGATTCGTTCTCGAGTTAAGCATAGTCTTATATATACCACTTTGTTTTATTTTTATAGATTTTTCTTCATCAAACTTGAAAAAATACGGTTTAGTTGTAACGATTTGTAGTTTTTTAAACCAGAATAGCTTAAGTTAAAGTAGAAGACAACGTGACTATAAAATTGTTTATAACAAAAAAGTTTATCCAATTTTGGTAACGTGTTTACTTCCCATGTGGCTCAACATCTTTTGAACTAAAGAAGAAGAATAAGAAGAAGCTCCGCCTAACTGTGTTAAGTGGTTCGTGTTGCCTCACTCTAGACGTTTTGGCGTCTAAGGCACAAGAACAAAAATAATTTGGAAAAAAAACTACTTCATACGAATTTATTCACACTCTACTAATTACAAAGAACAACCAACCTCCAGACGCTTCAGTCAGCGGAACAAAAGAGAAGAGCAGTAAAAAATATTCTTCTCATCATTAGAACACACACACAAGATGCAACCAACGCCATCTAGTGCTTCTCGACAAAGTAATCATTTTCAAGATGTTGAACGTGCGTGGTTTCAACATATCAACAGAGACAAAAACAACAACAACAACAACAACAAAATCCACAATGTGTACTTACGGGTGGGTATCTGTTATGTCGAAGATGCAAAAAGTTGCAAAATTCATTTATGCCACGCAGTGTTGCATCACGTCTCAATTACCACTTTCCACTTAAATTCGACAAGTTAGGCTATAGAAAAAAAAAAAAACAAAAAGAAAAAGAAAAAGTAATTTAAACATAAAAGGGAGAAAAGCAAGCGAAAACGAAGGAAATGCATTTTTAAGCAGTTTACTAAGTAAGCAAAAAAGAATCAAAAGAAAAAGAAGAAGAAGAAGAACACAATTTGCTGTAATAGAAAACTTTGTTCCTTATTATGTCGATTGAATTCTATAACTAAAGCTGATGTTGAAACGTGAAATAGTGGTGCAAAGAATGGTGAAGTATTCAAAAAATTTAATAAAACACTCATCCACATCCATATAAAATATATATTTTGTTATAAAAATAATAGAATTGGCTTGTACACTAGGCTAGATAAAATCAACGGTTAGAGGCAGTCTTAAAAATGATTTCTTAAAAACGTTTTCAACAAATCTGAAGTAAAAACTCAGATAAATCACTCAAATAAAATAAAGAGAGAAATTCTAAGTACCAAGTTCCATACTATATTATTCTCAGATATGTCATAAACAGTCAATATCATAAAAAAAAAATAAGGAATCAATAAAGTCGATTTAACCCGACTATGGAAAACTCTAAAACTACTATCATATCTAAATATAAAATGTGATTTTTTTTTCTATTACTCTTTTCAGTGTACATATTTTGACATCTCACGCGTGATTCGTAACATGTGGCAAAGCCAAAAATGATCAGTAAGATTTGCCAATTCACCACAAAATACAGCAGGTGTACAGTTTTGCCAGAAGAGGGATTTTTCTCCCTCTTACGGGAATTTGAAACGGGGCTTGAAACGGTGAAAATGAGGTTGGACACATTTTTATGTAGAAAATGTTAGTTTTCAAAAAGTCGATCAAATATTTTATGAATTAAGCAATGTTTAAATAAATTTTGAAATTATATGAATAAACCTGATACTCTATTTGAATTAATTAGGATTATCGTGAAACGTTAGCTTAAACGTAACTTTGATTGTAATCTGAACTTTGATTTACTAAATATGGCAAAATATGAAAAATGAAGAAGTAAGGTAAATGTACGGAATTCCGTAAGTGAACCTTATCCCATAAATTTTTTTATTTATTTTTTAATGCCGGAAAATAAGATGCCATGGTAAAAATCAAACAATTTTTTTTAGTCACTGTCTTGAGAAAGGTGTCCTTCCCACACTTGCATCTCACTCGATTTCGAGATATCGTTAGATCATTCATAGTTTCCGAGATAGTCGACACACTTAGCCGCATGCGCACTTTGTTCTGTTTCTCTTATCAAAATGGTTAAGCCTTAGAGTATGTTTTCTTAAGCTTATAATTTGAAAATTTACAGAAGTTTTATAAAATTTATTTTGAACGAAAAGTAAGCAGTGTTTTTCAAGTGTTTTAATAGTATTTGTTGATTTAATAGAGTAGGTATTAAAAAATAGCAGTTACTTTAGTGATTTACGTAATTGAGGACAAACAACTGTTTGAATGAACCTTTTAAAATTTATTAAATTACATATTAATAATTAATACTTGTTATTGATATTAAGTTTTGTTTACTTCAAATATCCTTCAAGAACATTTTGAGCCAATTACGTGGTATACAATTACGTTCCAAATCCTTAATAGGAACGTTTGTTAATCATTGATTTCCTTTCAATTGATTAAAAAGAAAGTTTTTGAAGCATACTTATTTGTTGTCTTTTTGAAAACGTGGTAACAAAATCAAGTCAGTTCGCTAGTTTGTAATGTACAAAACATTTTATTTCTTATATTAAAATTTTAAGTTTTGTTTTTGAACAATAATGAATTCCGAAAAATCGTTTGCGGAATAAAGTTAAAAATTTCTTCAACGTTACCGAATTCCGTTAGATATCACGGCATTAGGAGCATAAGGTTTCGAATTACGTTGCATTTATTAAAGAAAAATACTTTTTTGAAAAAAAATTAACCAGGAAAAAAATATGATAATTCAGAAGAAATTATAATTTATTTCAGACAAATATTGAGTGCTGGTTTCGAAAATCATGTCAGTTTTTTAAGATAGCTTGAGTTAAGGCGTCATTGTCAACAATGTTAACATCTTTTTGCTGTCTGAATATTTAACTAAATCTTTTTAAGTCATTGACCATAAGTGATTTTTTGATCACTGAATTAAGTAAATAACTAGATTTGGCACTGTAAGAATGGTTAAGAGGCATCAAAAATATGTCGACAAATTGAGAAATAGTCGAGAAAGCATTAATTGTTGGATGGATCTAAGTATAACTTGACAAGAATAGAATTTCCTGTCACCAAAAATCAGTACCTTTTTAATGTATTCTCACAACTGCGCATTTTATTCATCCAATAACTATTGCCGTCTTCTAAACCATTAAAGTTTCTTAGAAAATGTCTCTGCAAGATCTGCGTATCAATAATATTGCAGAGCGTTTAAAACGAGAAGAAGTTGTGTCCTTGCTTGAGCAACGCATTCAGTCTAGTCTTAATCTTGATATTATCAAAAACCGATAAAAAAACCACACATACCAAGAAGTAATTTTTAATGGTTTTATCAATGAATTATCTGTTTTGAAAGGAGATCATGTTTTAGTAAATATGAAGAAGAGAAGTTTCTAAGACAAGTCGCTAATATTTTGGTTACTCCTCGGCACTATCAGGTCAAAACCATGGCACTAACACCAAAATAGATCTGCATTAAAAAGCTCACCAGAACAAATCAACAAGCGTGGTGTGTTCTCTTTAAATTACCTTCAATAAAAAGTTTTATTTTTATTCTTTAAAATTTTTTTTTTTCAATCCCATGCAATCCATTAAATTTTACCATTTATTTTTGATTTAAGACATTACCATTCATACCTTATTTTTGTTTCGTTACTAAAATGAATTTTGAACAAATAAAAATGCATCGAATGTCATCAGATTGCTTTAAAAATAAAAATAGAAACGCTTAAACTTATGGCTTAGATTTTTTACGGAATTAGAGACTTAAATTTACGGAATTAAGTTCAATCAACAAATTTTATCACGGAATTAGAGACATTTGGGTAAATTTGAAAATGTGCCAATTTTTCTCTAAAAAAACAACTTTTATCCCTATTTAGTATTTTGATATTAAAAAAACACATGTCCGAATGTTCCAAAAAAGATCTTGTGTCAATATTTTTTTTAATCTCTTTAAAATAATTCATAAAGCGAAAAGTTTCCTTAACCTTACGGAATTCCGTACATTTACCTTAAAATAGAGTTATAATGAGTCCGAATAAAGTTAAGTCACGTATCACATGCTTAAATCTTTATGAAAAAACAGAATTGAATAGGCTTAGAAGTGCAGTACTTCGAGACAACTCAAACAAAGAAATTGCTTTGCAAAACCGAAAAAACCGTCAAAAAGATATTCTTCCATTATTCGCATTTAATGCTCGATCTCAGGAAATAATGTATAATAAAAATGGGTTCAATACTCACTACATATTCCTCTTAAAGCTTTTGGACTTACGAAGAAATGAAGAAACTTTAAAGAAGTTTTATTTTGTGAAGAAGAAATTCGATTTTAGATGAGGTTAAATCGAGGGAAAGCTTAGTCCTTTTTTACGGTACATCATTTCCTAAGATATGACGGATATAGTTTAATTGTAAAGATCAATGAAAAAATAGCACTTAGGTGGGTGTCCAAATAACTTTTTTGTTTTCGAAGCTGTCTTGAGGGTATTTTTAAAATAATTTTCAATTTTTTTTTTCGACAAAAACAATCAGAAAATATAAAGGTTTGATATAATTTTGTTTTATGTATTTTTTTTATAAATGGGAAAAGCGGGAAAATGTAAGGGGAAAAAAAGAGAAAGCTTCTTGAAATGCATGGACTAAACGGGAATAATCTCTACCAAAGTCCTGCAACACTGCTCATGAAAGAACTGAATAGGCTTTAGATAAGTTTGATGAAGATCCACTTTTTTATCGAAAAATTGTCTTCAGTGACGAAGCTCATTTTTTGCTCAATGGGTACTTTAACAAACAAAATTTTCGAATTTGTTCCAAAGTACAGCCAGAGACAGTTCAAGAGCTGCCAATGGCATTCTGAAAATGCACTGTGTGGTGCTATTTGTAGGGCGGCGAAATCATTGGGCCGTTATTTTTCAAAAAGATTTAAATCGCAACGTTACAGTCATATAGAAAAGTACCATGTAATGATTATTGGTTTTTTTTTCCCAAAATAGAAGAATTTGACTTGTTGTTGTTGTTGTTGTTGTTGTTGTTGTTGTTGTTGTTGTTGTTGTTGTAAATATTATAATAGTGGGAATTGTTATCATTGAAATAAAGATGATTTACCGAAAGTCATCGAGTTGCTACCGAAAATAGTTTATTGGTTGCGTTTATTTTTAGTGCAATTAAGACAACTTCAAAATTTTCTTTTCGGGTTTACCCACTTTTGATGCTGACGCTGACAGTACTGTTATGCTTTAAAACACCATACCGATTTCTTTAAAAAGCATACAAAAATTTTCAAAGGACAGAACTTAACATTAAAATGCAAACTACTTAGGCCGCGCTCATAGTGAACGCGATTCAGACAGGCAGGCAGTCTAAAATCTGTGTGAAAAAACGAGATGCAACAAGCTATCTATCTTGCTTGTTCACATTGCCAGTCTGCCTGCCTGTCTGAATCGGCGTTCACTATAAACGCCGCCTTAGGAACTAAAATGTAGTGAAAAGTATATAGATAGGGATGACAATCTCGGGAACTAAGAATCCCGTACTTTCATAAGTCTCGAAAGTCTCGGAAATCTAAATCACTTAACGCAGATCAAATAGAAAAACTATCTAATATAAAATTTACACAAGCATGTTTAAACTTTGAGATATTCAGGATCAAAGAAAAATGTTTGATTTTTTTTTTATAGTTTTACTTTTACAATGAATTTTTTTTATATTTATAGTCATATATTAAGAAAAAAAGTATTTTTGTCGTGTTCTAAATTTAATTCCCTTAATTTTGTTACCGCAAACATAAACTTTAAAAAAAAACTTTCGTGTTTGCTTATTTCAATTTAATTTAATTGTTCCAAATAAAAAATTCAACAAAAAATACGATAAAAATTATTTATTTTTTATATAAGCACTCAGAAAAAACACCTATCTTTTTGCGATAAAAAATTTCTCTATTTTCGATAATAGCAATTTTCTCTTTTTCAAAAAGAATTTTCTTTAATTAGAATAAATTTTCACATTTTCGAAGAAATATTTCTTCACTTGTGGGAAATGGAAATATTTTTTGACTCTTATTATGTAAAGTATTTTTCTCGCACAAAAACATTCTCATTTATATAGAAAAATTTATTGGAAATAAAAAATTGTTCCTATATTTTGATAAAAAGTTCACTATGCGAAGTATTTTCTTCAATACATACAAATCTTGTCTAATATATAAAAACGTATTTTTTTAAAAAATATATATTTTTATATATTTCTCTTTTTCATGGAAGTTTTAAAACATTTTAGAGAACATTTACATTTAGAGAAAAGCATTCTCTGCAGCAAAGTTCATACCATTTTTCACTAAATCTGATGCCTTTTTTATCATATTCTGAGAAACTTTTTTCTGAGTGTGTCTGATATATTATACTGATATATTATCAAATATCTGATATATATTTGAAAAAAATGTTTGTAAAAGTCAAAATTTTTAATGAAAAAATTAAAAATTTTATTTTGAACCTGAACATCTTACGAACTAAACATTCCAGAAAAATCAAAAATACCACATTAAAATGCTTTTTTAATTTTACATCAGATAAATTAATTAAATGGTATGGATTTCAGGGCATAATAACAAGATCAAAATCGTAAAAATACACAGTCATAAAAAACGATATAGTGTTAAATTTGTGCATTACTATTCATCTTATTTAAAGCAAGTAAAATTCCGGAACTTATCTCGTTAACCTGTTGAATTTCTAAATCCCGAATGTTCCAAGATTGAAAAAAGCCAGATTTTGCCATCCCAGTAGATACCCTTTAAAATCAATTAAAAGAAATAAATTCAGATATATCGAAACCATGCTTATAGCTGTGATAACTGACAAATGCAATAAATCATTCAGACAATGACAATTTGCAACTAACACTGTGTATTAATTCACATTTAATTTATTATGCATAACTGTAAAAATAACGTAAAATTTTATAAGACATGAAGTATTTCAGCTATAAAATAATCACATTTCATGCGTACTCAACGAATGTTTACTCACTCTGAAGTGAAACGCACTAAAACTATTGAAATGATTGATATTTAAACACTTGAAAAGCTAACAATTTTAAATGCTTTACATGAGACAACTTGTCACTGAGCCAGTGACACAATTTAGCCCAGCTAGCATTCATAACTATGAATCTCATTAAATAACAACATGGATCAACCTAGTGGCACATTCCGCTTCAAATAACTAGCCACATGTTGGAAAATAATCCTTTTGAAATACTTGAGCGCTACTATGTAGTGTGTATGACGTAGCCAACGGCGCTGTAGTAGATGATGTAGTCATGATTTTTGAAAAGCAAATAAAAATTGTTCAGTTCATATTTACTTTGAGACGAAAGCAACTTCTTCTGACGAGGAGTTATCATTATGTGGAATAAGCAAACTTATGTATGCGTGCATAAAAAGTGCAGAACAGAAAATATTTTTCATTTTTATATCAAAAGAAAACTTTAGTTAAGTTCTAAGCTACAGCAATAGCTCATTGCAGGACATTGAAATTCAGTAAACTAGGAATTAAGGTAACATAAAATGGTATAACATATGCTTAACATAATCTATTTTAGCTGATATACTTTGATTATTTTTATCTTATTCGAATATATTTATTTTACAATTTTGCCCATTGACAAGCGAGATACCACATTGACCTATATTTATGTGTGCTTATTTTAAAATAAATGTGAATCTTTGTGATTGTGCCCAACGCCACTGACCAACAATAAATTTATCCTCACACAAAACTCCCAGGCGACACAGTACGATCACACAATCCTACACAACACACAAACATAAGAGTAGCAACAACGCTAGTGCACTGACACTGCAAGTATGGCGATGCAACCCTGACACAAAATGCTGTGCCATTTGAGTAACTGGCTAAAAACTTATTGATTCTGCTGGTGAACTAAAATTTATTGTCTGTTCGTAACAGCAGGACATGCTGCACACTTACTTAAATGCGGACGTGAACGGTAAGCCGGACTAGATGGAGCAGAGTGTAGCTCAAGAATGCCATCTGCTGTACTCTAGAGAAATAAATGCCCGATATAATGAGTGCAATAAGAATTATGTGAGCAGCCCATCACTTTAGAATGCAACGAGAATTATTTATTTTGCTTTCCTTTAGTTAGTAGAGATGGGGGGAGGGGGGTGCTCACATAAAATGTATATTTTATAAATCATGTTACATAATTATACACAGGTTTACACAATGTAAACAGGTTCACACAGGTATACACTAAGTACACTTTATATCAGTATCTAATATTCTTCTTAATTTTATTTTTCTTAAAACTTTGCTAGGGTGGATTTTATAAAAAGAATTTTTGTAAAGGTGAATTTTGAAACTGAGAATTTTAGTGAAGCGCGAATTTCGTTAAGAAACTTTTTAAAAAAGAGCAATTTTGTAAAAAGTTTTCTTTATAAATGAAATTTTTACCCCAGATAAAAAATTATACTAACTTGACAGTGCATGCATTTTGATGAAGCCGAGTTCAAATCTCCATTTGACCAAAAAACTTTTTCAATAGAAATAAATTTCTCTGATCGGTCGCCACCCTTCTGCAAACAGTGGCATGCCTCAGCAATGGCAAAAAATGTCATGTAAAGCTTTTTGGGGACATGAATTTTAGCCGTTTGAAGTTGGCATAAGGCTTGTAGGTCAATTTTTCGCTAAACTCTGTACAAACATTTAATAATATAACACAACATAATCTTAATTCAATTTTAGAGAGGTCCTACACTAAATCAAAAAAGTACACAATAATAATGAATTTTTACATGATCTCCATGAATCGCATTCATGAATTTTGATGCAGTAAGCAATTTAATGTTTCACATGAACTATTGAGGATATCAATGTTAGAAATACACAACATAAAAACACGAGAACGTGAATATTTTATGAGTCTTGTGTTCAAAGTTCATAAAGTGTGTGTACAAGATACATTAACCAAGAACAAGTTTCGTAAATACCATAAAAACTACAAAAAATACAAAAATACCATAAATTTAAAAAAAACGAGGAGAAAAAGAGCAGTTCATGAGATAAATTACAGAAATGCATGAAACTCATGTGCATATACAAGGGAAACGTTAACTTATTTATGAGTGTAGGGACCGAAATTCATGTAATCCATGTAAAAATTTAAGGGCAGCAAGAAAAGGAAGCTTAGAAAAGATTTAAAAATGCATGAAACTCCTATACTTATACAGTGGAAACATTAACTATTTTATGCATATTGAAGCAAAATTCATACATGCTATTGTGCATTAGGACGGATTGGTTTTCACACAAAAAACTGCAATAAGATTTGATTTTCAACACTTCTACAAATACTTCGATTTTTAATGATTGTTGTTAGCTGTTTGTATCTAACAATTTGATGTGATTTTTTTTTTTTGCAATTGCTGTTGCAACAGTCATATAAACACAATGCAAATAAATTCTCGAAGACAGTGTTTGCGTTCAGGAATTTTGTGAACGCTTTTAAATGTTTATGTAACTTATTCTTGCATTTTGAATTGGCTTGTGTATGAATAACCTCAAATCATGTATAATTATTTGGAGCTTATGTACAAGTGCACATAATCAGTGAGTTTAGGTTTTGTATAAACGTACACATAATTTATATTTTCGGTATAGTTTTGAATTTTTGAATTGAAACTATTTAGCCGCCTATACAACATACGGCAAACGAAAGAGGTAGCAAAATCGATGAAACAAATGAAACGGTGGCGAATTAAGGTGAATTTAAGTAAATTTAGGTGAATTTAGGTGAATTTAATAGAAATTTAGTGTTCGAAACACCCTATAAATTCGAAGGAAAAAACAATTATCAAACAATGGTTTGAGTCCGAACTAACAGACGAATTAATCAACAAAGTTTTAGACCGTTCTTTTTGAAGGTGGAATTTTCAACTAGATACGTTATGTCTCAATTTTCAACAGTGACATGTTACGCTGGAGTTTTGAACCTGTATTATTCAATGGCCAATCGGATGCAATAAGATTATCTGAGGTCACAGACGGGTCATTGGCAATGTCATGGATTCCATGGATCATTTGGACAAAAATGGATGATTCTATGGCCAATCTGATGCAATGGGATTATCTGAGATCACAGGCGGGTCCTCATTCACAGGTGGTCATTGAAACTTTAATGGATTCCATTTTTAAGTATATATTTTTACTAGACGAACTCAATTGATATTGATGATGATGAGAAATGGATTCATTACGATAACCTTTAGCGCAAAAAACCATACAGGCTGGGCCGCCCGGCCATACGCAAAAATAGACGCCAAAGCCAATTCACAGTGACAAGGTCTTTCTCTGTTTTTGGTCTCTGTATTTGGTGTTGCCGTGGTGTACTTTATGCTGCTACAACTACGTGTTACTATCACAGGGCAACTCACTGAACTCAATTGATACGCTTGAACCGAGCATTGAAGCAAAAACGTCCAGAGTGCGATCAAAGGCACTATAAGGGTAATCTTGCAACATGACAACGCTCGGCCACACGCTGAAATGGGAAGTTGTACACCTACTATTTACTTTCTTTGATGAGAAAACCGATTAGAGATCCGCATGGAATTGAGATCAGCAGTTTCGGTCTTTAAAAATAAACTTAATCTTCTACTGCCTTTGTATGAAATGAGACTTTTTTAGTAAGACTAAATTAAAAACTATCTACTTTTTTTGGTTAAAGTTTCACTTATACGTGAAGTTTCACTTAAACAGTTGTACGTGGCGGCCTCACACATATTTTTTAATATTATTTGGAAAATCTTATTTTTTTATTCCAAATATTGAGATTTAATGGGTGCAAAAACTGTGGATAAACTGGCCTTAAATATAAGCTATGTACGAAAGAAAAATTCTCTAATTTAGGGTCAGTGATTGAAAACCCAGGTTCCGTCTTAACCCTTTCGTTTACCTTGTCCATTATAATGAACATACATTTGAAATGATTGTAGCGGAATGCAAACTATTATTTTTAATGAAGTATGCATTGTAAACAGTGCATTGATTTATTCATTCCCCTATTTTTGCCTTTCATTTCGAAATTTGTGTTCATAACAATAGCACGTGCTGTTTATATGAGAGCATGTTGAACCCAAAGGAAAACAACCAAAGTAAATGAAGGTTTTTTTCTTATTATATTTATAAACTAACTTATTTGTTTTTTTTTTGTGTGATGTTATAGAAAATAAATGCAAAATAGTAGTGAATCTTTATAAAAAAACATATTAAGTGTTTTATTTAAAAACAAGTAAAGAAAGTCTAAAGTCGGTCTAGGCCGACTATGAAATAACCTAAACCCACTTTTCAAAAACAAAAAATTTTTATTGTAAATGGGCGTCTCCAAGGGCGGATGAAGCCTATATTTAAAATGCATTTAAATGTTGATGAAAAATTTACACATACCAAGTTTTATTCCTGTAGCTCACAGTTAATGCCTTTATTGTGCTTTCGCTATGGGAGATGGGCGGATTCATGGACGGATTACTTCCAATTTTTGAGCACACCTTAGTTTTGGTATAAAATACATGCATACCAAATTCAATTTCTCTATGACAAACATAACCTTATTTATTGAGTTTAAAACTTTTTGGATTGTATGGGAGGTAGGCGTGTCCGTAGGCGGATTACGTCCATTTTCCAAAAACACCTTTGTCTTGTCATAAAAAACATACGTGCTAAATTTTAGCTCTGTAGGTTAAACAGAGGCTTATTTATTGCGTTTTCAATTTTTGGGTTGTATGGGAAGTGGGCGTGTCCGTTAGCGGATGACGTCCATTTTTCGAAGACATCTTTGTATTTGTATAAAACACATACAAATCAAATTTTATTGTAGTTGGCTAATTATGAGCTGAGTTATGCAATTTTCAATTTTCGCGTTGTATCGGAGGTAGGCGTGTCCGTAGGCGGATGATGTCCATATTTCAAAACCATCTTTGCTTTGTTATAAAAACCATATATGCCAAATTTTAGCTCTGTAGGTCAAACAGAGGCTTATTAATTGCGTTTTCAATTTTTGGGTTGTATGGGAGGTGGGCGTGTCTGTAAGCGGATGACGTCCATTTTTCAAAGACATCTTTGTGTTGATATAAAACATAGACATATCAAATTTTATTGTTGTAGGCTTATTACAAGCTCAGTTATGCAATTTTCAATTTTCGCGTTGTATCGGAGGTAGGCGTGTCCGTAGGCGGATGATGTCCATATTTCAAAACCATCTTTGCTTTGTTATAAAAACCATATATGCCAAATTTTAGCTCTGTAGGTCAAACAGAGGCTTATTTATTGCGTTTTCAATTTTTGGGTTGTATGGGAGGTGGGCGTGTCCGTGAGCGGATGACGTCCATTTTTCAAAGACATCTTTGTGTTGATATAAAACACACACATACCAAATTTTATTGTTGTAGGCTAATTATGAGCTGAGTTATGCAGTTTTCAATTTTCGCATTGTACGGGAGGTAGGCGTGTCCGTGGGCGGATTCCAAAAATACTCAATAGTGCAGATCCTTGGGTCCATGTGACCATGTGTACCAAGTTTCATCCAATTATCTCAACTCCTTCTTCTTATCCTGTGTATACGGACAACGCACAGATGGACGGACGGACGAACGGACGGACGGACGGACATGGATAGCTCGACTCACGTGGTGACGCTGATCAAGAATATATATACTTTTCTATGCCGGACTCGCTTCGTTCTATGCGTTACAAACGTTTGCACAAAGTTAATATACCCTGACCTTTCAGGTTTAGGGTATAACAAACAATCGTATAAGAGCAAGTTCATTATAATGGACATGCTCAAAAATCTACTTCCTTTTTATTTATTAATTTTTTTTTTAATTGACTTTATTTTGAATGTATTATCATAAATTTATCGTTTTTAATTTTTTTTTCATTATTATTTCTTAAAATATACTGAAAGGGTTAAAACAATGAATGATGTATAGCCCGTTTCAAAAGAGAAGAACATTTTTTAGTTTCATTCTTCGATGCGCAGTGAGAAATTATTTTTAAAGCTAGAAAATTTTTAAGAGCGTAATTTCTTGCTCTTTTTGTACTGTTCGCTGAACTTTATGCTTTTTTTTGAGTGTTTTTTACTATTTTTCTATATATTTAAATGCGCAAACATTCAGAACAAATGATCGGACAAGTACGGTGTTGCACCGACGGACTGCAGCAACCTGCATCTTGAGAGGATATCAAATACAAATTACATAAAAAATAAATTATTTTCTCAAGAAAAAATTGTGAAGTGAAATTTTGGCTAACAAATTATTTTTTGAAGCCCTCTTTTTTCAATTTTGATTAGTTGATTTTGAAAAATAAAATTCAGTACTTCCGCAGCGCAGTTGCGATGAACAACAAAATTCAGGAATATACATTAATTTTTTTCATTTATTTTTCTGCTCAGAGAATAGTCAATTTTTTTTTTAATGTCGACCAATCAGAATGAAGAACGCTCTCAAAATTATTTTCTTATTCTCAAACATGCGCGAAATGTTCTTCTCTTTTGAAACGGGCTATACGATCTTGTGAGTTGTTATATGAGGAAATTCAATTTTAGTTATTCAATTTTAGTTATTCATTTTATTTATGTTCTTCATAACTTTTTAAGACATCGAAGAGAAATGTTTCCAAATTAATTTTTTTAAGACAGCAATGGTTCCCTCTAGTTGTGACCGTGGCATACAGGTTAAGTGTGTGGCTTAACATGCTCGGAGCCCGAGTTCAATCCCCAGTCGCGGTGAAAAGTTTTTTCAATAAAAAAAATGTTCTGATCGGTCACCACCTCTCTGCAGACAATGGCAAACCTCAGAAAGTAAATAAATAAATGCCATGTAAAGCTTCTTGAGAACATTCTTGATGTTCGAAGTCGGCATAAAAACATGTAGGTCCAGTTCTAGGTCAATTGTGTGCAAACATTTAATATCACACACAACACAATTGATCATAAGAAGCTCCTTATTGAAAGTCCTTTCAAGAGCTGAAATGGCCAATATGTTTTTTTTTAAACGAAATACTTCAGTTATCAAGCATACATGATTTATTTGTAATCGGGAAAACCAGTTGAATACAAAGCCGAAAAAAGTAAGATGTATACTAGACCGGATAAAAAAACCCTATGCTTAGTTTAATGGAATTCAAAAATTATAAACTCCATTTTTAAATTTTGCCCAACTTTAAGTATTTTTTATACTTTCTGCACGTTACTTTGTTAAATGCCATTAGCTTGAAAAATACATAGATGAAAACAACTTACCGGTGTCGAGTATGGATGCGCCGTCAGTCGTATGCCATCTGCCTCCAGATGTCGCTTCATCACCGACTCCAGTTCTTTCATAGTAGTCGGCGTATCACAAGAAGTAGCCAAAATCTCGTTGCTGTTACTGATCGCTTTCGGATCGTTGATCATGACATAAACAATGGCTGCACCTTTTTCTCGCAGCATGCGTACGCTTTTCAACAATTTTCCACGATGGTGAGTGCTCTCCACGCCAATGGCATCTAAATCAATTTCTCCGATTTGCTTGCAGATCTCCAACTCATCGTAACCATTCTCCATAAAGCTTTCTGCATATTGATTTAAGCCAATGGCGCGTAGCCACTCACAAACGATATTGTTGTTGGGCATATTTGCGTATCACGTGATCAGGGGAAATGTGATTTCTAATGGAGCAAAACTGACTTTGGAGGGTCTTGTATGTGTTCGCGTTGATGTTGTTGATGTTATGACGGATGTGGATGTCGTTATTGTAGCACTTATTGAAGGTGGCGGTGCTGAAGCTGAAGGTGGTTCAGGCTGACAAATACTAACGCCGATTCTACTATTTTTATTGTTAATAGTTGTGGTCACAGGTGTCGATGTAGAGCTAGAACTTGCGCTTGAACTGGCAGCTGCGACAGTTTGGCCAAGACTTGAGCTAAGTGTAGCCTTCATAGCATTGTTTTTAAGTACTATCGGTAAGTGATGGAAATTTGAAATAGAAGCTGAAGAGATTAAAAACAATAATTTAAATAAGTTAAATAAGTTAATAGAAATAAGTAAATAGAAATATAAGAACTTTGGCTATTCAAAATCTTGTATTTTTTAAAACGTTTAAATTTAACCTCCTACCGCAGTACCGAATACTGCTCATATTTTATGAATTTTCATCTTATTTACTTTTATAACAAACAAGATATAAATTTCAGTTAATACTGACTATATTACGACAAAAACACAAACACAAATGTCTCTATGTGTGTGAGTAACTGAAGGTTAAAATCTCAAAAACGCAAACAGCTCTTGCAATGTCCTATTATAACGCATTCTTACTTAATGATATTCCTGACCAGCAATGGTCACCAACCAACATTCTAACCTACTGCATGCATAAGAATGAGCCACTTAAAATGACAGATGTACTTGTCACACATACAGACACAACAAAATATATGCTGCACACTCTAACACCACAAGTAGTTGCTTCAGCAACAGCTTCAAGGATATCTTGGTCATTCATTGACTAGGATTTGGATGCGGACGAGACAATGCATTAAATCGACCTAAATAATTGTCATGAAAATTCTGAAAATTCCGAGAAACTCAGAGATATTTCAAGCATACACACACACACACACACACACTAACACAGCTGCACAATTTCATAAATAACAAATGAAGGCAGACGAAGAAACGTTGCCAAAAGCTTATAAGAACCGAAGTGGACTTCAAGGACCCTACAAGGATGTGCTAGCATACGAAAGATAACTTAACCAAATGAAACCAGAAACCCAGGAAATACAAACAATAAAAGATGCCAGCAAATAATCCAAACAGATGATTATGATAATGAAAACAATGTGTGTTAGTATGCGTGTGTGTGTAAAGATTTGCAAAAGACTCTCAACATAAGCACACTGTTCTGATCACACACATAAACACAGACACTCACATGTCGACTTATATGCAGTATTAAGAAACCGGAAGTTAAAATTTTGCTGCAAGTGTCACTAAAACACATACATACATACAAACAGCATCAAAGTAAAACCAACAATTTTATAGTTAGTAAATAATTCATAACTTACTAGTTTATTGTTGTTATCAGCAGACCAAAACATCAACAGAATTTCTGCTCATAACTAGATAAGTGCTGGTAACGCTGACATGCTCTAAACGCACTTCCCTGCTGGTAGTTGTTGCTTTGAATTAAAAGCAGACAATTGTTGTTTTAAGTGATCAGATAACATTTCCAGCAAAAATCGTAAAAACAAAAAATCAAAATCATAGCAGCATTAAATTATTACTTGATGAAAATTGCTCCTTAGATACCGCTTTAACGTAACTGAACCACCGTTGCATGAACAACTGCAAGAAACGGAGGTTAATGTTAAGGAGCAATTCTCTTTTTTTGTTCAAAAAACAAGAATGACATAAAAAAAAAATTTGACTTTTCAGCCCTTGAAAGGACTTGGACCGAGCTTCTTATGATCAATTTTGTTGTATGTGTTTTTAAATTGTTGTACACAATTGACCGAGAACTAACCTACATGTTTTAACGACTCCGAACAGCTAAAATTCATGTTCACAAGCAACTTAACATGGAATTGTTTACTCTGTGAGGTTTACCATTGTAGGCAAAGAGGTGAACGACCATTTAACCATTTAGAAACATTAATTTCCATTGAAAAAACTTTCTGTGTCATGTGGTGATTCGGAAAATTCAAAAAATTGTATATGATCTATGAAGAGGATTTTCCGAGTTACATATATAGCAAAATTTTGCTTCTTCCAACTACACGGGGCTTACACGAAATGAAATAATTTACTATTACTAAGAAGAAAAATAGCTCAATTGAATTTTACTATCAACAAGTGAAATTTCACTTAATTTTAGTGGAAAGAACAAATGTAAGCTTCTACCAACAAGGAAATAATTTAATCAGTTCTCAAAATAGTATTGCAGTATACATGGTATCCCAGACATTGAGGAAAATAATACGGTGGGTGATTTCCGTCATGGTGCAAGTATAAAATTGTATGTGTAGGGTGGTCGCGAAGTCCCACTAGGGAGCCAGGAGAGAAAAACATAAAACATGGATAATAAAACATAGATACAAAAGTTGTCAATTCAGTAACAGTTAACCGGTTCACCATTTAATATGACTAACCGTACTCGACGGTTAATAAAAAATGACGAATAATAATCGTTTCCAATAACCGGTTATTTTTGATGGCTTTGCCGGAATTTCAGTTAATAAGCTTAAATACACAATGAAATGTGTTGATTCCGCGGGCTGGGAGGGCAAATAAAAACGTTTCTTATTGCGTTTAAATACGCTTGAACACGTTTTATTTCCTATTAGTTAATTTAGAACAATTTTAATTAATATCAATTACAATTAATTAATTTCGAATAATATAAACTTACACTTTTGTGTGACTCCCTTGGCTTGCGACCCGCTCTTCAGTTGGAATTGGAATGAATTCACAGAATTTTAGCAACTTGTTTCATGGTCGCTACGAATGAGCGAGCAAAGGGAATAAGCAAGAACTGTCAAATTTCTTGACAGGGCTGTCGAGCGAGGTTGCAAGCCAAGGGATGCACACTCACAGTAATTTAAGTGTTTATCTTTTCAACATCCCGGACCCCGTGAATCCAAACCCTAGGATTCACCGACATCTAACTTGGCAATCAAGCACGCTGGTCGTTTCAGAATTCCTGCCTTGGTGGTTACTTCAGCTGCTCTCACTTGTGAATCCTTCCCTGAGAACACCTTAGTAATTCTACCCATTTGCCATTTGGAACGATGCACACTGTTGTCGCAAATAAGCACGATATCATTCAACGCAAGGGGCCTTACGACTTCGCACCACTTGGTCCTTCTGCACAAGTCTGGAAGATATTCTGACACCCATCTTTTCCAGAAGCTTTGCTGCAACTGCTGTACCTTTCGCCACTGCTTTCTGGTCGCTCGGAGTCTTTCTTCGTCGGGGTGAGGTGTCTGTACGGAGTTTGCTGTACCTATAAGAAAGTGATTGGGGGTGAGGGGTTCATCGGTTGGCGTGTCAAGTGGTATATGAGTCAGTGGTCTAGAATTAACAATATTCTCAGCCTCGCACATTAAACTAAAAAGTGCATGTTCTTGAAGATTTACGCCGTATAACGCGTGTCCCATCGCTCTCTTGACGCTTCTCACTAGGCGTTCCCAGCAGCCACCAGCATGCGGGTTCATAGAACAATTAAACAACCATTCTACCTTCTGGTTTGTAAGAGCATTCGCAATCTTACCATTTTGAAACTCGTTGAATTGTCGCTGTAGTTCGTTGGCAGCACCAACAAAATTCGTACCATTGTCAGATCGAATGCGCACTGGTGTTCCTCTCCTGTTGATAAAATTCTGTATGCACATGAGGCATGTATCGGTGGTAAGGTCACGAGCTATTTCTAGATGTACCGCGCGAATGGTGAGGCAAGTGAAGAGGGCAATCCATCGCTTTTCAGTGCGCCTTCCGATGACTATCTGGAATGGTCCCATAAAATCAAGGCCTACGTATGAAAATGGTCTGACAAAGGGTGTTGTTCTATCACGTGGGAGTTGTCCCATCTGAGGCACCACCGGTGCTGCCGAGGCATTTTTACACTTCTGACATCGAAAAGCTGCTCTACGAACTTCGGCTCTGAGGTGAGGAATCCAATATTTTCGACGAACTTCTGCCAGGATCGTGTCTTGATTTTGATGCTTCCATAAACAGTGATAAAAGTCAACTATGAGATTGGTGACGTGATGCCTTTGTGGCATGATAATCGGCCGTCTCGTATAATGTGGTACCGCTATAGCGCCATCGATCCTTCCGCCTACTCGGATAACGCCTCGACTGTCCAAATACGGTGTCAATGTTCTGATCTTACTGGTTCTGTCAATCTCTTGTTTGGCTCTAAGCGCCTCGTACTCATTAGCATAGACAGAGGCTTGCACGCTTTTACAGATCATCGATTCGGCTCCTTCGAGCTCAGATACTCTTAGACAACCACTCATTTTTTCGCCTTTAACTCTTCGACAATTGGCATAGAATCGGCGAATCCATGCAAAAACTCGAGTCATGTGCAGGAAGCATGAAAACTTCATGAAGATGTCACAGCTATTATTTATGACCATACAGGTGAACTTAGCGCGCAGCTCCTCGGATGTATCCAAAGGCGGATGTGCGCTCGGCCATTCGGATTCAGGTCTCATTAAAAATTTTGGTCCTGTCACCCAAAACGATTGTCTTTTCCCATCTTTCTTGCGCGTTCCGAAGTCAGCTGGATTCAAAGCGCTTGGCAACCATCGCCATTCTGCTATTTCGTTGTCTTCCAATATTTCATTTATTCGGTGCGCCACGTAGGGCTTATATCGGCGGTGATCGGAATGTATCCACGCGAGGACGGTTTTGGAGTCGCTCCACATAAACGTTCGGTTGGGCATGAATTCATGATGGCTGAGGATTAGCTTCCGAAGACGTGTGGCCAAAACTGCTGCCTGAAGCTCTAGGCGAGGAATCGATGTTAACTTCATCGGAGCGCATTTTGTTTTACCGCATACAAACGCAAGCTTCACGCTGGCTCCATCTGGAATCCTCCAGTAACCAACCGCTGCATAAGCTTCTTCGCTAGCGTCCGCGAAAATGTGCAGTTCCATTGATGACCTTGAAAATTCCTTGCCATAACAGCGTGGGACACTGATGTCAGCTATCTGCTTAAGCATACCGAGCCATTTTTTCCAAGTGTCATGGTCTTCTTCAGGGATAGCCTGGTCCCAATCAATACCCTTGCGCCAGATGGATTGCAGCAAAAGTTTGGCCACCAGCAAGTATTCCGCGGCCATGCCAAATGGATCTAATACAGACATGGTTACTCGTAGCACCTCGCGTTTCGTTGGCCTGCGCTCATCATTAACGATTGCTGGGTCCACCTTGCCAAATGTAAGAACAAATTTTAATGCGTCTTGCTGAATGTCCCACTGCATTCCAAGCACCTTCTGAAATTCGGCATACTCGCCCCTTTCCAAATTAAAGGTTGTTCCTGCTGCCACCTCCGGATTAAATGTACTGTTTATCAGTGGCGAGTTTGAAATAATTTTCTTCAAATCGAATCCACCTTGCTCGTGAATCCAAATGACCTCTTTTGTTATTCGAACCGCTTCATCTTCGTTCTCAAAACAGTGAACGAAGTCATCAACATAATGATTGTTGATGATTGCCTCAGCTGCTTCTGGAAATTGCGCACGAAACTCTTGGCAATTTACGTTTTTAACATATTGCGCTGAGCAAGGAGAACATGTTGCTCCGAAAGTCATCACCATCATTTCATATTCTTCCACAGGCTTCTCTCGATCAGCTCTCCAAAGAAAACGTTGTGCTGCTCTATCCTCTTTGCGTATTACCACCTGATGGAACATTTCTACGATATCAGCGCACACGCCGACGACCCTTTGCCTGAATTTTAAAAGAATATTTAATAATGGTGGACCCTGCTCCGATCCGCTAAGTAAAACTGAATTCAGCGACGTGCCGTCAACCTTCGCAGCAGCATCGAAAACCAGCCGAAGTTTTCCTGGTTTGCTTGGATTATAAACACCAAAATGGGGTAGATACCAAGTGCGTGGTCCTCTTTCCAGCTGCTCAGTTTCACTTAATTTTCTGCAATAGCCCTTCCTTTCGTATTCTAGCATGACGCGAGCATAATGCTTAAAAAGGTTATCATCCCGCTGAAATTTGCCTTCTAGGTTTAGGAATCTTTTCATCGCCATCTTACGACTAGAAGGTAGAATTAAGTTATCGCGTGACCACAGCAATCCTGTCTCAAACCGCATGCCCTGGCGTATAGTTGTTTCCTCTAGCAACTGGTTAGCTCGTACTATTGCAGCTGCCTCCACGGGATCCGCTTGACGCACAACTAGCTCATCGTCGACTATTCGTTTGACTTGCATTTCCAGTCTCGTTAGTTCATCTGAACTATCGCCTTGCGCGAAGTAAACGCCATGACTTTTAACTGCAGCATCACCTTCATCGTTTCCATAAACTACCCAGCCAAGTTTCGTCAGAACAACAGCCGGTCCCTTCCAACCTCTCGCTGAAACTCTTCGTGGCACACTCAGGTGGACGTTGTCCAAGCCAATTAAAAGTTCTGGTCTAGCTGAATCGTAAGCTGAGAATGGTATCTTCTTCAAATGTCGGTATTTCCAATGCAAGTCAGCCATGTTTATTGTTTGCTTTGGCAGCTGAAGATTTCGCACTGTCCGAACACCCTTCAGATCAAACATCCTTGAATTTTTACCAACACCAGAAATAGCGATATCGTGGCGGCTGGTGGGCTCTGTGACCGTGTTGTTCCCGAACCACTGCAAGGTCAAATTTTCCATTGGGCCTTTTAGACCAAGCTTCTCTGCAAGGCAGCGGTTCATAAGCGATATGGCTGACCCGTCGTCCAGGAACGCATGACACTCGACTTCTTTTCCGTTGGCGAATAGTTTTACTGGTAGTATTTTGAACAGTGGCTTATCATTCAATGATTGCAATGTTGTGGCTGCGAACACCTGTTGCGATCCCAGTGGTCGTTCCAACCTTTCGTTTGGTTCACGCTGCTCATGTAGAAGCCTATGCCTCCGTTTCCGGCAGCCTTCGATTTCACACTCGTGCTGTTGTGTGCAACGGTCGCTTCGATGACCGCTTCTCAGGCAGTTAAAACACAACTGCTGCTGCCGTACGATGCGCCACCTTTTCTGCAAGTTGAGATTTATAAACTGCAAGCAGCTACCCACTTCATGTCCACCTGAGCACACTTCGCAGCCACCACCTGAAGATTGCCTAGAAACATTGTCTGTTAAGAAGAACTTAGCGCGCCTATCTTCTCTTGTGCGTGTCTCACGACGCTGATCAGGAGCACTTACGCCTGCAACGTTCACCATACTGGCAAGCTCTTGCAACCAGTCGCTAAAATGCCTTACTGTTGTTCTAGATCCCAACGTAATAGCACGTCGTGCCCAATCCAAACGACGCTGCACCGGTAGCTTCATTAATAATTCATCCATTAATGCTGGGTTGGAGAGATGATGGTCACAATCAGCAGCTTCCAAAAATGAAGTTAAATTATGCACCTTCGTCGCAAAAGGCACAAGCAGATCGATGCGCTCTTCTTGAATATTTGGAAAATTACGAACCTTCGTTATTTGACTTTTCACTAGCTGTTCAGGCCTTCCAAATCGCGTTTGCAACGTCTCGATCACTATAGGCACATTGTTGCTATGTATCAGCAAGCACTCAACTTCTTCACGCGCTTTGCCTTGGATTGCTTTTTGTAGCCGCAGCATATTTTGCCTATTATTGTAGCCATATTCGTCGGTTGTCATCATGAATGCCTCTTTGAACATTGGCCAATCTTCAGGCTGTCCATCGAACATAGGCAAATCATACAAGGTGCGCGTCTGTTCAGTTCTTGCTGTTGATAGCGTGCGATTTAAATTTTCTACTGCTACAGAGATTGCGTTGCCAACTTCTGCCTCACAGCCATTCATGGCTGTTGTCCTAAATTCAGCATCTGATATTCGTGGTGCGCGATCTTCAATGCCTTGGTTGCTTCTGGCGATTTCCGCACGTAATGCCTGGATTTCCTTCATCATCTCACCTAACCTCATTTCAAGCGATTCAGCCTTTGCAGTTGAAGCTACGGGCTGACGGATCGTTTCGTTCAGCTCGTCGGCACTGCTGTTATCTTCGGGTGCATTGGCAGCCGAGTCGGATCTTGACCTCGTGGTAGGCATTGTAAAATGGTGGTTGCAATGGCGGACAGCGATTTTACGAATAAAGTATACCAAATTTTTTCTACTACTATAATGACTCACACCAAACCAATTTTTTCCCTACCCCAATCAACTTTAAAAAGGCACTCACCTGACCACCCGACGAGTAGCAGAAAGGCAGACTTCTTATTCTTCACGGTGTCGTCTTGCTAGCGTTCCGCCTCACAGGATGCGTGCAGTTAACTCGGGTATATTTGATGCTCCGCTATGTGCAGCTATAACCAACAGCGTTTTTACCAGCAGTGAAATTTGCTTATTAAGCTTCACTGCCGTGTTGTTTCAAAAATTAAAAATTGTCCTCATGTGAGTGTGTGTGTTCTTCTGTTGCTGGCAAGTCTCTTGCCAGGCCCCTTGGCACGGTAATAAAAGTGAAATAAAAACTTGTTGATTCCGCGGGCTGGGAGGGCAAATAAAAACGTTTCTTATTGCGTTTAAATACGCTTGAACACGTTTTATTTCCTATTAGTTAATTTAGAACAATTTTAATTAATATCAATTACAATTAATTAATTTCGAATAATATAAACTTACACTTTTGTGTGACTCCCTTGGCTTGCGACCCGCTCTTCAGTTGGAATTGGAATGAATTCACAGAATTTTAGCAACTTGTTTCATGGTCGCTACGAATGAGCGAGCAAAGGGAATAAGCAAGAACTGTCAAATTTCTTGACAGGGCTGTCGCGCGAGGTTGCAAGCCAAGGGATGTACACTCACAGTAATTTAAGTGTTTATCTTTTCAACAAAATGTTTTATATAAAATTTATTTTTGATATTAAAACTGTTTTCTTTTGCATACCCCAATAATGTGTGAAAGTTTCTGAAGATCACATCAAACCATGATGTCAACACATATCATACAACCCGGTTTTGTTATCTTCTAATATATAAAATCAAATGTTTGTCTGTCTGTCTGTCTGTCTGTCTGTCTGTCTGTCTGTCTGTCTGTTCCGAATAGGCTCGCGCACCGTTTATCCGATTGAGCTGAAATTTGGACACCGAGTACCTTTCATAGTGAGAAAGAACATATTGGGTGTACAAAAGTGGGCGGAAGTATGTGGGCGTGGCACTCTATAATAACTTCCAAACTCCTGGACCGATTTCAATGAAATTTGGTATGAAGGTTCAACTACTCCCAAAATAAAACATAGGCTATAAAAAAGTACAAAAACTTCCACAAGAGGGCGCTTTAAGTAGTGCATTTTAAAGACTCAATAACTCCTAAACGCCTGGACCTATTTCAATGAAATTTGGTATGAAGGTTCAACTGCTCCCAGTATAAAACATAAGCCATAAAAACTTCCAAAGACTTATGCAAGAGGGCGCTTTAAGTAGTGCGTTTTAAGACTTAATAACTCCTAAGCTCCTGGACCAATTTCAGTGAAATTTGGTATGAAGGTTCAACTGCTCCCAATATAAAGCAAAGGTAAAAAATTAGGCGGAAGTATGTGGGCGTGGCACTCTATAATAACTTCTAAAAGCCTGGACCGATTTCAATTAAATTTGGTTTGAAGGTTCAACTGCTCCCAGTATAAAACATAAGCCATAAAAACTTCCAAAGACTTATGCAAGAGGGCGCTTTAAGTAGTGCGTTTTAAGACTTAATATTTCCTACGCTCCTGGACTGATTTCAGTGAAATTTGATATGAAGGTTCAACTGCTCCCAAAACAAAACAAAGGTAAAAAATTGGGCGGAAGTATGTGGGCGTGGCACTCTAAAAGAACTCCTAAACACCTGGAACAATTTCAATTAAATTTGGAATGAAGGTTCGACTGCGCCCAAAATAACATAGGCTATAAAAATTCCAAATACTTCCGACTCAATAACTCCTAAACTCCTGAACCGATTTCAATGAAATTTGGATGAACGTTCAACTTCACCCAAGATAAAACATAAAATATAAAAAATTCCTAAGACTTCCGAAAGAGGGCGCTTTAAGTAGTAGATTTTTAACACTAAATAACTCCTAAATGACTTGATCGATTTTACTAAAATTTGGTACGTGAAATAACTTGCCTCTACAACAGAATTGAGGCTATTTAAATTTCAGAAAACTTCCGTGAGAGGGCGCTTTATTCAATCAACTATGTTCGGCCCGGCTCACTCACGTTAAATCGGATGAACCGATTTTGATGAAACATGGCAAGCATTTGTATCTGATACTGAAATAGATCCTATGCTTTTAAAAGTTCTTTCCACAAAAATCAAGGAATGAGCCGAAGGCAAACGAAGTCAAGAACCAAAGACGAATGAAAACAAAGAAGTTTAACGAACACCAGCAGAAGCTATATAGAGATAAAAAAAAATTAACCGAACAGTATCGACCAAAACCGAAGTTGAACGAAGACAATCCAAAAACCGAATCGATGCTTGAAGGATTTTTTAAAATTGGAATTTATTTGAGATAAAATTGCATATTAAATGCATGCTAAGAAAAACTTTAATCGCATTTTTCTCGAAATGACTTTTCAAACTGCATTTAGAAAACAATTTCTCGGAATATGATAAAAATGGCATCATATTTACTGAAAAATGGTATTGACCTTGCTCCAGAGAATGCTTTTCTCTAAATGCGATCCCAAAAATTCTCTAAAAATCATAAAAACCGTCTATGAAAAAGATAAATATATAAAAATAGTTCGATATTAGAGAAAAACTCTCTTTATTTTTGAGAAAGCATTTGTTTTCATTGAAGAAAACACTTCTCATAGTGAATTTTTTATCAAAATATAGGAAAAAATTTTCATTTTCAAAAACTTTTCTGTATAAATGAGAATTTTTTGTGCGAGCAAAATTTTTGGCATTATAAGCAGTGTTGCCAGAAAGTTTTGAGAAAAGAAGCTAGATGGCCTTTAAAAAATGGCTAGAAAAGGCTAGATGGCTTTAAAAAAAAAGCTAAAAAAAGGCTAGATTTGTTAACGCTATTATACCCTAAACATGTAAGGTCAGGGTATATTGACTTTGTGCAAATGTTTGTAACGCATAGAAATAAGCGAGTCCGGTATAGAAAAGTATATATTCCTGATCAGTGTCACCTCTTGAGTCGAGCTAACCATGTCCGTCCGTCCGTCTGTCTATGTGTTATCTGTTAATATAGGTTAAGAAGGAGATGAGATTGGTACACATGTTCACATGAACCCAAGCATCTGCACTATTGAATATTTTTAGAATCCGCCCACGGAAACGCTTACTTCCCATACAACTAACAAATAAAAATCGCTGTATAGATGGTTGTAATTAAGCTACCGAAATAAAATTTAAATGTATTTATTTTGTATCAAAACGTAGACGTACACAAAAAATTGGCGTGCTCTACCCATGAACATGCCCACCTCCCATACAACTCCAACATTGAAAACACTATTATAAAGACCCTTTTATTTGAACTACAGGGATTAAACTTATCAGATATGTATTTTATATTAAAACTTAGATGTGTACTTAGATGTAAAATAGTCGTCATACGCCCTTAAACACGCCCACCTCCCATACAACCCACTATCGTAAAAACGCTATAAAGAGGTTTATATGAGCCAAAAATATAAAACTTGGTATTGAGATTGTTGTATCAAAACTAAGATGTGTTCACAAACTGAGCGACATCCGCCCATAAACATGCTCATCTCCCATGAAACCCACAATATCGAAAACACAATAGAAACGTTTATATTTGGCCTACAGAGATAAAACTTGGTATGAGATCATAGTATATAAAACTAAGGTGTGCTCACAAAAAAAGGCGTAATCCACCTACGAACGCGCCTTCCTCCCATACAACCTTCATTAGTAAAACCTATATAGTTCTATAAATACAGGGATTTTAAACAAAAATAGGAAGTTACTTCTATTTGTTTTAGTATTTTAATATATAGTTTATTTAAATATAATAGGAGGTCTAGGGTACTTCATAGTCGGACTAGACTTTCTTTACTCGTTTTCTTTTAAGAACAGTTGAATATGGTTTCTTTTCTAGTTTTTTTTTTAAATTTCGTTGTACTAAGAATTCTTTCTACCTCAGCGTTGCTTAATGCTAAAATAATAAAACTAAAAATCAAATCTGATAGCTCTTGGAACGGATCTTCATTCAATGAATCTCTAGCTTCTGCCCAGCTAGATTCCTATTCTACTTGTGATTTACAATTTTTTGCCATTATATTTCAATTATACACTGAGGGAAATATGTGTTAAAATAAAATGAAATTGTGTTCATTTTAAACGAATTTGTTTTTGAAATAGAGCTTGAAACAAATTCATTTAAATAAAACACAACTGTTCTTAAAGTTAAATTTAAAACAAGGGTTTTTGTTTTTAAAACAATGTTTTTAAATAAGAAAACAAATTTAAAACAAAAATTTTTAATTTTAAAACAAATGTTTTAAAGCATAATTTTTTCGATGCCATTTTTTAATTTTTTCCGAGTTTTTGATGACAGATTCGTAATCAGCGACCCTTGGGACTCTCCGAATACCGAATCTCAACTCCTTTCAATGAAGTTTGCATTTTCAATATTTCAATATTGAAAAACTGAATTAGTTTTTATTTTATTTTATGTTCGATATTTTTCAAACCAATGAAAATTCAAAATTCAAAAAATGTCAAAGAAAGTTTCAAGGAAATAATGAATGAAAAAAAATTGAAAGGAGTGTATAGTTGAAATTTAAACACAATTGTTTTAAATTTTGTTTTGTAGAAACGCAAAGGCGTTAAATTTATATTGTAAAAATTTTTGTTTAATTTTAAAGTATGTTTTTTTCTCAGTGTAGTTATTTCTTCTGTAGAGTAACTGCAGTTTTCTTTCTCTATAACAGAAAATATTTGGGTTTAACCACTTTAAAAGAATAAAAAGAGCAATAGAAGATTTACACTTTCAAAATTGCAACGTCAGAAAAATTGGATGTAGTAATGCATCTTTAAGCAATATATTAAAAAAGGCTAGAAAAGGCTAGAAAAAAACAAAAAAAGGCTAAAAAAAAGGCTAGAGGCTAGATGGTAATTTTCGAGGCTAGACAACAAAAAAAAAGGCTAGATCTAGCCTCAAAAAGGCTAGACTGGCAACACTGATTATAAGAGACCTTGAAATATTTCCATTTCCTAGAAGTGAAGAAATATTTCTTCGAAAATGTGAAAATTTATTCTAATTGAAGAAAATTTTATTTAAAAAGAGAAATTGCTATTATCGAAAATAGAGAAATTTTTCATTTTACCAACCGTAGGAAGATATGTGTTTTGACGTAGAATACGTCTTACCTTTCGATATTAGGGCACCATGTATGAAAAATTTGAATTGCAGCTTTGGAGCTTCACGAAATTGGCTATTGTGAAGAAACTAATGGACCGATTTGCTTCAGACAAATTTCATTTAATAGATTAAACTTCAAATTTTATATTTCTTTATAATTCTGTGTGCAAACTTTACTATTTTTTCTTCAAAACCATCTCAAACTTTATGCATTTTTCCAACTTTAAATCGCTATAAAAACGTTCATATATACTAGAAATGTCTGGATTATAGCTAAATTTATAAAATAGAATACAATACATAATATAGTATATGATTTGTATGTGATTTTATAAAAAATCGTCGTTTTTCACGCAAAAAATGTGCAAAAAATGTGCAAAAAATGAGGATTGTTTTTTTAATCCTTCATAACTCGAAATCGGCTCCAAGAAAATGGATGAAAATTGAGGGGTGTACCAGTGCGATTGAAAAGATGTAAGTGGGTCTATTTATCATTTGAAGGTGAGCAAGTTTATTTTTTCACTTAAATTTTTGTGCATACATTTTGTTTTTGTTTTAGTTTTTTTGCATTTCGCTATTATTTCCTAAAAAAAAGCAACAACAACAAAAAAACCTAAATAACAATTCTTTTGCCTTGCTGTTTGGTTTCTTCTTCTCATCGTTATCATAAATAAACATAAATCATAAATATAACAAAAACCAATTGTACAAGGAATGTATTATTTTATTGTCCTTTTATTTATTATTATTATACTATTATATATTATGCTATTTTATATTACAATTATGTATATAATGTTATTTCTTCTTCTGGTCCTAAGCATATTATTTATTTTACTTTATTTATTTTCCATTTTCTTTAACAGTGTACCACTTAGACTACGTATTCTACGTCTAATGTGATGGCCGTGTCTCTGACACAGCCTGTCTGTTTTATTTTCTATCGAAATTTAGAATACCAGGGTTGCAAAGTACCTTATATACAATACGTCCAAAAAAGTACGTCAGCAAAAATGGTCACAAAATAAATAACTGAACTTATATTATTTTTTCTTAAAAATTAATTTTGTTTGAGAAATCATCGCAGAACATGTTTTTAAAATTCAAAATAACTGCGGCAAAAATGCAATATTGGCTAATTTTCATACAAATCTTGATAGAAATCATAACATAAAATAGTGGGGTGCAAACAACCCCAGTATGCCGAATAAAGGTTAATGAACTGACTACACTTGACAATTTTTGATAAACACGCTCGTTCTGTCATTTATTTTTGAGCAGGCAACAAAAGCCGACAATCTATTCAAAAATAAAATAAATGTTAAAGAAAAACACAAAACTGTTAATTTGCAGTGTCATTCACGCATACGTTTTAATGCAACTGTTATTGTTGTTTTTTTTGTTTTTCAATTAATGATTGAATGCATTCAGTTTGACGAGCACATCCTTGCTTTGTATTACAACAAAATGCATTTCATTATTATTATTTCTGTTGGTGTTGCATTTGGAATAATATCCTTGTATGGCTTCTTCGTTAGCACGCAGTGAAGCCATGCATGGGTTTTTTTTATTCTACTTAAGCTCAACCTCAAGCAAATGCTTGCAAATCCTTCGCGTTATCCTTGCTTGCTGTTGTTACTTTACGTTGTCACATGTTGTGCAAGTTTAATTTTTCTGCCAACTGCATTCAACTTGGCCTCGTCGTCAACCTTGGCCATGCCTGATGGTGTGCAGTCAGAACAGAGCAGACTGAGTGCCGACAACGCTGTGCGTGCCGTCGGCAGATGCCGTCATAACGTTGCATAATAAATGGCAACTTGAGGTTGCATTTCAGAAGCGAATGCAAAAAAATATACAACAAAATATAGGGTTGCACTCGTGCATCCTTTCGCAATGTTTATTTTTTTATATGTATATTATTTGTTTTTTTTTTTACTGTTTGCATTTGAACGCATGTTCAACACTCAAACACATACTCATGCTGGTATTAGTAGACAACCTATGCCGTTAGGCAATTCGAGGTGGCTTTGCTCTGCACCCCCCTTGCCACAGCCACACACTCTGCTTGTGCAACTCCGAAATGGTAATTGAAAATACTAAATTTTCCAATGTCTAGACAGTAAATTATGTGACGATTGTTTTTTGTTTATTGAAATTAATTACTTCAGCTGGTTGTGAGCCAGACCCATTGCCGAGAAGAAACTTCGAACTGCATTAACATTGTGCGGAGGGAGTTTTTTAATTATGTAGGTTGAAGTGAATTTTATTATGCTTTTGGCACTGTTACTGTGTGAAAAATTTAATCAGCCGAAAATGTACATGACCAGTTCTTGATTCCAGATGCTTCCGGAATGATATATATAATTTTTTCAATTGTGATGAAATAGCTTTAGTTTTCAACCAGATTTGAAAGAAATAACTTTAAAAAGGTTCATATATCATGAAGTATACTAGCTAAGTTTTATTTTTTTGCAATATAATTATTATCCACTGATTGCAGTATTCTTGTGTGAACTATTGATGGCGATATTATGTCATTTTAAAAGTCAGAGTATAGACATTTGCTTTTTCTTCCATCATACTTATCTTGAGCGCGACACAGCTGATACTTTTTGTTTTTTTTTTTTATATTAAGGAGTCAGTTCCGATTGTTTTAAACAAAACGGTGCTAAAAGTCACAGTTGCTTATAAGTGGAACTTATAGGGTTAAAAATTCTATTCACAAAAGCTGTATGCTTCTTCAATAATCTCGATTGACAAAACTTATAATGGTGCTGTATACCAATTCTTATTGTTCGTTATATAGTATCAAACTGCAGAGTCGACACTTTTCAAAATATGAAATTTCGAACAAAATGTTTTTTAATAATATAAATGAAAATTAATTAATAAAAATTGCCTGCCCAAATTATTTTAGGAAATATGAAGTAAGTACTACAGATTAGTTTTTTGTTGTCATATGCTTTACAAGTTCGGCTTAAATCCTTAAAATAGTGTTATTTCTAAAATTATGGAATAAGTCATACGTGGTCACACCTGCGTTCAAGATTTCATAATGGGAGAGGATAGTATTACATGTGAGGATTCTATTATTGTGAGCAAAGAAGTTTATTTGTACAAGAAACATGTTTCTATTTTACGATTAATGCATTATCTTCACTAACAACTATAATAATTTGTGGCAATAAATATATTATGTTCATGTGCCTGTTCACTGTGTAAGTATACAATTAGAGCATACACAAAATTTTTATTTCGTGGTTCAGTTGGTTAAGCGCTTGTTTATATGATTTCAGAATCCCAGGTTCAATTCACAGCCAAACTGTGCTCTTAATTTTATTTTTATACCATAAACCTGAAAGGTCAGGGTGTATTAACTGTGGCAAACGTTTATAACGTATAGAAATAACCGGTAAAGAAAAGTAAATGTATTCTTGGTCAGCGTCACCTCGTGAGGCAAGCTATCCATGTCCGTCCGTCCGTATGTCCGCCGTCCGTTTGTACGCCTGTGTGTTGTTAATAAAAGAAGGAGTTGAGATAATTGGATGAAACTCAGTACACATGGTCACATAGATTTAAGGATTTGCACTATTGATTATTTTTTAAATCCACCCACGGACACGCCTACCTACCATACAACATAAAAATTAAAAACTGCATAAATAAGCTTATAGTTAACCTATAACAATAAAATTTGGTAAATAAATCCGCTCAGAGACACGCCTACCTCCCATATAATCCAAACGTTGAAATCGTAATATATAATCTTTTGTTGAACCTACAGAAATAAAAAAACCGAAAACTTTTTTTGGAAAACGATGTCTTCTGCCCACGGACACGCCTACCTCCCATATTACGAAAAAATTTAATATGCACTGAGAAAAAACACATACCTATCTTTGGTAGAAAATTTCTCTATTTTCTACATATAATAGAAATTTTCTCTGTTTCAAATAAAATTTTCTTAAATAAGAATAAATTTTCACATTGTCGGTGAAATATTTCTTCACTTGTGGGAAATGGATATATTTCAAAGTCTCTTATAATAATAAGTATTTTTCTCGCACAAAAATATTCTCATTTATAGAGAAACATTTATTAAAAATGAGAAATTTTTGCTATATATTGATAAAAAATTCACTATGAGAAGTATTTTCTTCAATATAAACAAATCTTTTCTCAAAAATAAAAAGTCTTTTTCTCTTAAAACGATACATTTTTTCATATTTTTCTTTTTCATAGAAGCTTTTTATCATTTTTAGAGAATTTTGATGATCACATTTAGAGAAAAGCATTCTCTGGAGCAAAGTCTATACCATTTTTCTCTAAATACGATGCCCTTTTTATCATATTCCGAGAAACTTTTTTCTGAGGGTATTTTATAACAAAACAAAACTGTTTTAGAAAAGTGGGGTCATCAACTTACAGACACGCCTGCCGCCGATACTACATAAAAACTTGAAAACTCCATAAACAAGCCTATGTTTAGCCTACGGAGATAAAATTTTGTGTGTGTGTATTGTGTGTGTTTTTTATACCAAAACTTAGATGTGTTCAAAAATTGCTTTTTTTTAGTCTTATGTGTAAATTTTTCATCAAAATTTAAATGCATATAAAATATGGGCTGCAACCGCCCACGGACACGCTTACCTCCAATACAAACAAAAACTTTAAAATTATATAAATAAGCTTTTGTTTGTCTAACAGAGATAAAATTAGATACATTATAATTTATATCAAAATAAATATGTCTCAGAAAAATTATTGTCATCCGCTTATGGACACCCCCACCTCCCATACAGCCGAAAAATTAAAAACTGAATAAACAAGCTTATGTTAACCTACAGGAATAAAATTTGATACGTTGTTTTTTTATAACAGACCAAAGACGCTCTTGAAAAATAGGCATCACGAAACCACGGACACGCCCAAGTGTTAAAAAATTGAGCGTTATCCGTCCACGAACACGCTCACCTCCCATACAACCCATAATAGTGAAAACTTTATAAAGGCATTAATATGTAAAATCTTGGTAAATTTATCTTCAAAATGGAGATGCATATAAGATACGGGCTTCATTATCCCATGGACGAGCCCATTTTCAATTCTTTTATTGTATTTTGAAAAAGTAGGTTTAGGGTATTTCAAAGTCGGGCTAGACCGCCCAACTAACACATGACCTTCGACAAGGCTAAGAAAGTTTAGTATTCGACAGCTGCAGCTTGGTTTGCGCTTCTATAAAGCTTGCAACTAGAAGTTTACTTGTTAACGAAGATAAAGCTGATATAATAGCTGTTATAAAGTATTTCAGAAGTTAATATCAGCAGTTTTATAAAGGCTTATTTCAAAGTTTTCAATAAGTTTTATTTACGGTTTGTTTACGGAAGCTTAGGAAGTTTTGATTTTGAAAGAGCTTCGGTTAGTAGAACAACCGAAATTGCTGCCTCTTAGTCTGCAAAAGATTTCTATAAATCTTTACAAGAAACGTTATCAAAATTACCGTCAGTTTTGTTTAAGTAGCTCTTTAAAGCTATCGAAATTATGTGAATCGAAGTTGAAATCTCCAGCCTGAGAGAAAATTAAAAGAAAAAAAATTTTGAAAAAATTCACAATGTCTGGATTAGACCACTAGCGTTATGCCATTGGGAAAATAAAATTGCAAACGACCAATCTATTCATTATTGATTCAAGACTACAACAAACTAACTTTTGGTCTCTGCAACCAATAAAATGTTCGGCAACCGTTACGAAATTATTAACGGAATTATAAGAAAGTAATTTTTTTAAATTGAATTTAATTATTTCTGAAACTGACAGTAATGACTTCGAAACTACTAAAAAACGTAAAATTTTGTATTAAAAAATATCAAAATATTTATTAAACTGTTAATTGGCAACGCAAAAAAGAGCGAAAAGGTTAGGGTTGTTTTGAAAATCGTACAACCTATCTGAAACTGATTTTGTAAGAGAATAGTAGCCTCGTTTATATTGAATAGAAACTTATAAAAGGCTTCTATTTCAGTTTAAGCTTGAATAAAAGGTTATAACTTCGATTAAGTCTGTGGTGCCAAGCTGCACTATATTTCGTTTGTACTGAAACTGAACCTTCTATTTCCAATAAGTTTCGATAAGGTATATTATTGAAACGTAAGCCTCTTGCATGTATCATATAGAAGCTCTAATTACAGTAAAAGCAAATAATTTATTTATTTGAAAATTTGACAGTTGCATTTCGAAGCTTATATTTCCAATAAGTTTTGATAAGGTGGAAACTGAAGCCTTTCGTAGGCACAGAAAAGACTCTCAGTTTCCATAAACATGAAGTGATTCAGTTTCAACTCTTCGCATATAAAATAGAAATAGGACCTAGCATGGGGTAGTTTACGGGTTCGAGTCCCATGAGTGCATCCGAACAATTTTGTCAAATTTTTAATTAATAAAATATAATTAAATCAAAACATTTAGCCTTAAAATTCAAATTAAGTACGGTAAAAATTTATAAAAAAATTGAAATATCATACAAAAATCAGAAAGAGTAGGTACCTTTTACAATATTTCTTGCACATTTTTTGTTGTTAATTTTGAAGCTTCGGTAAAATTAATTGGACAAATCTTAAATTTGCTTTAATAATAATAAAACACCAACTTATAACGAAAACTGTCAACTTCGTCTTACATTATGAACGACTTTACCATGGTTTTTTGAGTATCGGCTCATCTGGATAGCACACTCTCAGATTGTTGAGCTGTTTCGATGTCATACTCGTATACCCAGTCTCATTACTAGTAATTATGAGCTGAAAGAGCATCTCTAGAACAATAGTTTTGGGAAACTATTTTTGGGATACATCAAGCTTACCAGCCTTATCTCTCATGGTCACACGGCCATTTTCGAGCACAATTTTTTCAATTTTTTGATATTTTCATTGTTTATGATGTTGCTGAGCGAGAAGAGTGAGGCAAGTTGTCAACTAATGTACGACAGTGATGGCATTTGCTGTTTTGGATTTCGTAACGAATCAAGTTGAAAATAGTACTTAATTGAAGTCAATCGTATCGAAAATTTTAAAATTTGCATTCGACCCATTGTTTATATAATTTTAATTATATTTGAAGTACAAGTTTATATTCTTACGAGTATATCATATTGTTACAAATAAATTTTAATCCTGATTTAAGAAAAAGTTTTCTTACACAACTTTACAATCTTCGTTGTCTATCTTCAAGAATTCAAGTTGAAATAGTTTTTTATTGTATATGGTTTCTCAATTTTGATTTAACCAAATTTTAGATTGAAAAAATATATTCAGCAGTTCCCCTAAAATTACTTCCAACAAGGGCTTATCAAATAAATTTTAAGCATAAGAAACTTTTCTAAGGCCCGTTATCTGATCTCAATTTTAAACAAAGGTTAGTTTAAACAAAGTTTAAAACGCCTTAACCTCAGTTTAAATTTTAACGCCGATAACTTATCTCAAAAAATCAAAGTTTAACTTGGTGAGGCAAGTTTAAATTTAAACACAGAAATTCTAGGTTTAAAAAATTTAAACTTAGATTTTGTCAAAAGTTCTCTGAGAACATTGGAAATATTCTCAATAATAAACAAAAAATAAAAAAATCATACTTCAAAAAATTCAAAACAATAAAAAAAAAAACATATCTTAAAATTTGAAAAAAAAAATATTCCAATGAAACTGACAATTTGCATTATTTTATCAAAAATTTTTGAAATATTTTGATGTTCTACGTCAAAGTTGTAGAATTTTTACTACAGTGCTGCTCAAATATATTTTTTAATCTCAGTTTAAATTTTTAAACAGAGTTTAAGTAAACTGCCGATAAAAATGAGATAAGTTACGAAAATAATTTTAACTGTGTTTAAATTTAAACTCTGTTTACGAAATCTGAGGTTAAGCAATTTAAACTTCGGAGATCAGTTAACGGGCCTAAAACACATATTTTTAAACATTTGGATACGCATTCGGGTAAAGATCAGTATATCTGATTAAGTTTTTCTTAATATTTGGCTTATTTTGGGTAGAATTTGTTTGAACTTTGAATCAGGGATTTTATTTGGCACACCTATTCAGTTAAGTCTGCCTTTGTTCCTTTCCACTTATTATCCATATTAAAGAAATTTGAATTGAATTGAATATCAGTTGATTTGAAATAATGAAAGAATTGAAGAAAAGTTAAAGCGTTATACAAATTAAAGGACTATAGTCAGGCCTATATTCGAACTCAGGACCTTTCAAAGGGTTGTCAAGCATGCTTACCACTCGACTAAGGGATCGCTTTTATATTTTGTAATATACTGTTCGGTACTAAAGAATTTCAAATGTCTTCAAATGTCTTCTTTCCGGGAGATATTTGAAACTATTGCTAAAGTAATGATTTATAGAATTTATAGATTTCAGTTGGGTTTAATTTTGACGCAGCCAACGCATTTAAATAAGGAACACGATAAACAACTAAGACACACGATAAAATATTTCCTAAAGTATAACTTTAGTGCTGTCCAAATGCGCTTATAATTTAACTTTTTTTGTATTTCTGCATTGTCATCAGATTAATTTATAAAGAAATTTCGAATTTTTTACATTTATATTTGAAGCAGTTCAAAAACCACAATTTTCCTAGAATTAACTACAAAAGCACAAAAACACTGGGTTACTCGTAAGTACTGTAAAGTTAAGAGAAGAAGAAATATAAAATTTTGTATATTTTGAACCAATTTAAATAATATGACACTTATAATGTAGGTTTTGTACATATACAGGGTTGCCCATATTCGACGGACCCATCTGGCAACGCCATAACTTTTGACAGAGATGTCAGATCGCTTAATGACATACCGCGTTTGAAGCGTCAGTCCAAGCAGATTTTTACCATGGCACAATACACGCCACGCGAGCGCTCTGAAATAGTTGAAATTTACATTCAACAGAAGAAGTCAATTGTGAAAACTCAACGTGCTTTTAAAATATTAAAAAATGTGAGAAGTGCGCCTTCTAAGAACACCATTAAGCGTTTATACGAAAAATTTTCGACTGGTGAGGCTCTTTCTAATCCGAAGAGGCGAAATAAAAGTCGACCAAGGCGATCGGCCGAGAATATCGCTGCCGTACGAGCCAGTGTTGAGAGGTCCCCAAGAACATCCCAAAAACGCCGTTCTCAGCAGTTGGGCATGGCTCGGTCCACTTTACAACGGATTATTCGCGTTGATTTGCATTTGTTCCCGTACAAAATTCAATTGACGCAAAGATTGTTGCCTGCGGACAAGCCTCGTCGATTGGAATGGGCCCAAAGAGTCATCGAAATGGCCGAAGATGACGAGCAATTTTGGAACAAAATTATCATGTCCGATGAAGCCCATTTCACATGGAATGGGACCGTAAATAAGCAAAATTGCCGTATTTACGCCACTGAAAATCCTCAGGAGATTCAAGAAGTGCCTCTTCATGACGAAAAAGTCACAGTTTGGTGCGGCGTTAGTGCGAAAACGGTCATTGGGCCGTTTTTCTTCCAAAATGAAAATGGCCATGCTGTTACCATCAACCAGGAGCTTTATCGCGACATGATGACCAATTTTGTGATGCCAATTATTCGTCGAAAGCGTATGAGGCAGTTCTGGTTTCAACAAGACGGCGCTCCACCGCACACAAGTCGGTCGGAATTTGTTTCCGGGCCGTTTGATGTCGAAAAGTGGTGATTTGGACTGGCCACCGCGTTCGCCCGATTTGACGCCGCCTGACTTCTTCTTGTGGGGATATTTGAAGTCAGAGGTTTACGTTAACAAGCCAAGGACCGTAGAAGAGCTCAAGGACAACATTCGTGAAGAAATAGCCGCTATTCCGGCCGAAATGTTGGCGAAAACGATGGAAAATGCTGCAAAAAGGGCACAATACGCCATCAACGCCAGAGGCGGCCATTTGAGAGATATCAAATTCAAAAATTGATGTAAACAAATTTACTTGGAAGAAATTAAATGATTAAGATTGCCAACCGCCAAATTTTTATTTTTTTCTTTGATTTTTTTAACAAAAACATGGGTCCGTCGAATATGGGCAACCCTGTAGTACTGAAAATGCCTCCGGGGTACTTACGTACTTTTGATAAGGGCAGTGTACTGAAAAAAGTACAATTGTATCGAAAATTCCATCACTTATGTACGACCCTGTTTAAACAATTCGAACCACTCAAATGTCTCCGTACGTGATTGAGCAGACAACCCATAGGTTTTGAGAATTATATTATTGACAAGAAATGCCTTGGGAAAACACAATTTCAAACACACTCTTCGCTCAACTTTTTTTTTTTCATTATGAAATTCGCAGGTCAGTCTCGCTGTGAACGGTTATTTATTTAATGTACTGTAGTCAAGCTCAATTACATGGAGCTCCAGCTCCATTGTTTTGAAGCTACTCTCATGATGCTAGAACCGACAAGAATGACTGCTGTGTAAAGTATATGGAACAATTTTCTCGAGGTGTATCGAGTAAAGCTCATTTTAAGTTATGTTAAGTGTGCAATGTACATATGACATGATTGTTTGTTTGACTTGCCTACACAAACAAATTCGCCAAACAAAACTTTTCGGTAGATTTGATTGAAATTTTCACTGATTATTCCCAAAGTTATGTTAGTTTAAATAAGCAAAACCCAATATTTAAAAAAATTAAAAAAATGGTATTATCCAAAAAAAAGCTTACCTAAATCAACTCAGCTCCGCATAAACATAAAATATCCTTTTGATTAAAGCGTCCGTAAAGGGCTTAACGCCGTCGACTTTTAAGCTCCAGAGTATTCTAAGAACTTTATTTTTAAATTTTCACTCTCCCTTGTTAATTTGTAAATTTTTATGTTTTTTTAAAGTGGTGAAATTGCTGGCAAAAGCTTTCGAATTCACACTTCAAATTGGAATTTTTACTCTTATTTTGTTTTTTTTTTTTATTTCTTCATGTTCTCTCGCAATCCTTAACGTAAACATCACAATTAAATGAAGTCGTTTGTTTCACTCACTTTAATATGCTGCTGCCACAATACAATTTTGTAACGTGTTAGTTGGTGTTGGTTCAACACGACTACAAACAAACAAACAAACACAGCGTGTAACAACAACAACAACAACAACTACGACATTATAATTCCATTTGATTTAGAGCGCTATAAAAACACGTAAAAAACACGCACGAACACAAACATTCATCATGCAGGATATTGTTGCGTGCAGGACACCAAAAACATAGCAACAAAAGCACAACACAAAACAACACAGCATAACACGATCAACCATAAGCCATAAGCGGAAACGGAAGCGGGCGTGCTGAGTACACGGATGTTACAGCAGCTAGTGGAGGTGTTGCTCTTGTTGTAGCTGTTGTTGTTGTTGTTGTTGCTCCTTTTTTGTTTTCCCATTTTATTTGGCTGTTGATAATTACACCACCACGAATTAACACCAAAAAAAAAAAAAGGCAAGCACGTGACGCATTGCCAAAAATTTGCTAGCAAACTTTCAAATGGCACACGTTGCAGCCAACAATTGCAACCAAAGTGCACAGCCAACAGGCAGAAAAACACCCACAAGTGACCGGAACCAAACAAACGTTATCGTTGACTAGACAGACCGAAAAATCCAAGACACACTGAAACGAATGTATGAAACAGGATTAAACAGCAGTTAACCGCTCGTACGAACGACCCGCAAGCCACCTCACCACAAGGACACACAACGACTGACGAAAGGCATAAATCAAAAGTTTGGAGACAACTAGATTTCAGGTTGCACCAAACATAAACAAAACGAAAAAGAACGTAATATATAGCAAACAACAACAACAAATAGCTGGGAATTGGAATCCGTAACACGCTTGCACACGCCCGGAATGCACAAGGAATAACTACCTCCAATTTATGTGATGTACGGCAGCAAACTGTGGAACCGGCTACTGTCACCAGTGCAAGCAACTCCTCCGAGACCCTGACGTCGAAGCGACGCTTTGTAGGGCGATGCGTTGAAAACCATCTCAATGATGATGACGACGCCACGTTGCGGCGACGACGACGTTAACAACACGGACGCCATATAAAATGCGGCAGGCCTAAGCAAACATTGAGAGAGGATTAAGAAGCCATCGTTGCTGTGTCCTCATCAGAGAGCGTCATCAGGGTGCGGGTGAGGAGAAGTGTGCATGGGTGGAATGGAATATATTACTAAATTTATATATATGTGTGTGTGTGTGTGTGCGAACGCAGAGAACGAATTGGCAGGGAAAACATGAATGAATACGCTGTGCTTAAAAAAAAATACAAAAACAACAAATTCAAAACATAAATAAAAAAATATCTACAACAAATTGCAGCAAATGCAACGAGTTGCTGCAACTAAACAGCAGCAAACAACACCAACAACAGCACTCTCATAGACAGGTACGCACACATACTCACACGCAAGCAGACACACTTTTTAACAAACACACAGCCACACATCCAGACAGACAGACAGACAGACTGACGAACAAGCAGACAGACTTGCAACAACCGGCGACAACGCGCTGTATTCTAATGACACTTGCGACTGTTTTAGGAGTCGCTTGTTTCTTGCTGCTATCGTTGTCGTTGTCGTTGTCCCCGCTGTGACTGTTGAGCTCCTGCTCCTGCTGATGAGCTTCGAATATGATGTTACATGTACTATGTATGTGTGTGTGTCTACATTTGTGTGCTTGGTTTACAAGTAAACTTAGAGTTTAAGCCGTTATTTAAAAGGATATCATTGCGGAGTTGCGTTTTTTGCTGAGCAAAAAAAAACACAATAAAACAGGGTGTAAAGTTATATTTTGAAAACGAGTTCATAAATGATCTGAATCTCAAGGTGTCTAATAATAATTAGATTGTTTTAGACGGGGTCAAAGGGTTCAAAACAGTTAACTAGAGAGCTAATTCTGGCAAATTTTCTGGCTTCATATCGCAACGTAAATATGACGAAATACTATTCGAAATTCACAATTGTTTCTTGTAAACAAAAAAATCAACTTGATCTTTTGATCTATAAGTTATGGCAGAAAAGGATTAAATTTGTTTAAAGCAACTTCACGCAACACCCTGTTATATTTGCATGACGAAGCTTCGCTCTCACCGACCTGAAGCAGAAATTTATGTGTGACCAAAAATAAAAACACAAAACCAGAAAAATTATGAAAAAAAAAAACAAACAAAAATTTAAAAAATAACCCACATGCCTGCAGCAACTACCTCGGCTCATCTTCCACTGACTGCAGCGTAGGGTAACGTGACAAGAAGCACCAATCATATGCGACACAGAGGAACACCGCTATTCCACTGTGTTGGTTAAGAAAATCTTCATCTTCAGTGTCTGTCACAAAGTTGCAAAAACTGTTTTGTTTTTTTTTGTTTTTTTTTTTTTTTTGTCATCGTATCCTTATTATTTAATTTTTGTTCTACAAACCCAAGAGCTATTGCAAGTGATATGTGTGGATAGAGCAACTCAAGACAGTTTCCCTCGTAGACTTTATCTTAACCCCCTTGTGAGTTGACTTTTTCTTAGTTTTAATGTTTGTGTTTTTATGAATCTAGAAAAAAGTAATTTCATAAACAGAAGCTTAACCCTCAAACCCACCAGGAGACATCCTCTGAGACATACGGCGTTTTATTCAGTGTATCATTATTTATAAACCGTCTATTATTTGTTTTTCAATTTTAAAATAATTTGACAGCACAACAAACATAGTAAGATTAACAAAAAATGTTTTAAGTTCAATTATTCAAGCAATTTTAAGTTGATTTTTATTATTTTTAAAAACATAATTCCTGAAAGTATGCTGAAAAACCAAAAACAAAAAACCAAAAGAGAACTCGTACGCTTTCCAGTACGAGGATAAGAACAACTACTCGAGCGATGAATATTATAAGATATAGCACAAAGGCTTTAACAAGGATTAGGATAGGTATTTAGATTAATGTTGGGATAAGGATTAAGATAAGAATCAGCACAGGGATAAGAACAAATATTTAGACATAGATTACGACTAGGATAATAAAACTACCTAGAACAAGTTAAGAAAGTCTAGAGTCAATCTAACCCGACTTTAAAATACCCTAAACCTAATTTTTCAAAATACAATAATAGTATTGAAAATGGTCCGTAGGCGGATGAAGTCTATTTTATATGCATTTCAATTTGGATGAAAAATTTTCACATATCAAGTCTTATTCCTGTAGCTCACATGTTAATGCCTCTTCAGTATTTTTGCTATTTTAAATTGTATGGGAGGTGGGCGTGTTCAAAGACGGATAACACCCAATTTTTTACCAAATCTTGCTTATGGTATAAAATACATACAAACATCCGTGGACGGATTCCAAAAATATTCAATAGTGCAGATCTTTGGCTCCATGTGATCATGTCTGCTGAGTTTCATCTAATTATCTCCTTCTTCTTATCCTGTGTTTACGGACTACCCACAGACGGTCAGACGGACGGACGGATATGGATAGCTCTACTCACGAGGTGACGCTGATCAAGAATATATATACTTTTCTATACCGGCCTTCCTTATTTCTATGCGCTACAAACGTTTGCAGAAAGTAAACAAAATATCCTGAATTTCAGGTTCAGGGTATAAAAAGGATTAGGTTAAGGATTTGGCCAAGAATTATAGACAAGGACTAGAACGAGGATTCGAATAGAGATCAATACATAGGCATGGATTGAGACAAGGATTAAAGCAAATATTTTAACAGAAATTAGGAAGAGGATTTATACAAGGATTTGGAAAAAGAATAGGGTAAAAATTTAGACAAGGAATTTCATCAAAATTGAAATGCATATAAAATATGGGCTTCATGCACCTACGGATATGCCTATTTTTAATACTTGTATTGCATTTTGGAGAAGTAGGTTCAGGGTATTTCGTAATCGGGATAAACCGACTTTAAACTTTCTTTACTTAATTTTCATATTACCTGTAGCTTCAAAAAAAATTCATACAGTTTAAGATATGATATAAAATTTATTTATTTGAGTATATCAGTTTATATGTATAATTAGAAATATGAGTTTGAGAATGAGAGTGCAGAGACCTTACCCTTCGGTGGTTAGTTATAGAAGAAAAAAAAAAATACAATTCATTATTCCGCTAAGCGGAAGTTAGCTTCAGTATACCTTTAAGCTACGTTTAATATTAAAGTTCGAAAAGATAAGATAAATACTTAACCGGTACAGTTCGGTGTAAAAGTTTAAATTAAAGCAGGTAGGTACTCATACAAAATGGTAAGTTTATACAACAATTTGATTAGATATATTCAGATACTCAGATATATTCAGCTGCAGTCAAAACGGACGGCCGAAGCCTTCGCTACTCGACTCTCACTCCTGCTTCAAGAAAGCACTCCTCCGATCGACGATATATGCGGACAGTGGACGCACATATCCCACTCTATGCGTACGGCTGCCGAAGAGGTGATAGGCTACCACCGCCCTCGCCGAAACCAGTGGCACGACCAGGAGTGTCGCGACGCCACTGCAGAGAAGGACACCACCTACAAAGCCACCCTGCAGTCGGTTGTGACGCGTGCTGTTAAGGAGCGATACCGAGAGAAGAGGAGGGAAGAGAGACGTATTTTCAGGCGAAAAAAACGAGAGGCGGAAATGCGTGAGTGCGAGAAAATTGAGAAGCATGGTGACAGGAATGAGACTCGAAAATTTTTCGAAAAAATAAGACGCCTGGCCGATGGTTTTAAGACCGGAGCCTCTTCCTGCAAGGACGAAAATGGGAATCTAGTGCCAGATATCCAGAATACACTGATGTTATGGAGGGAGCACTTCTCTAGTCTTTTAAATAGCGACGCTGTCAACAATTCCGCCAGTGGTGATGATATCCCGGAAACCCCAATTATGGATGACAGCGTTGAAGTTCCGCTGCCCGACTATAATGAGGTCTTAACAGCTATAGCTCGGCTTAAAAACAACAAAGCCGCAGGAGCCGATGGCCTACCGGCTGAGCTGTTTAAGACCGGTGGCGAAGCTCTGTTTAAATGCATTCACAGACTTCTATGCAGAATATGGTCGGAAGAATGCATTCCAGATGATTGGAACCTCAGTGTGCTCTGCCCAATCCACAAGAAAGGTGATCCCACCATTTGCGCCAATTACCGTGGGATTAGCCTTCTTAATATCGCATATAAGGTCCTGTCGAGCGTATTGTGTGAAAGACTGAAGCCCATCGTTAACCAACTGATTGGACCTTATCAGTGTGGCTTCAGACCTGGAAAGTCCACCATCGACCAGATCTTCACGCTCCGACAAATCTTGGAAAAGACCCTCGAAAAAGAAATCGATACACACCATCTTTTTGTCGATTTCAAAGCCGCCTTCGACAGTCCAATAAGGAGTCACCTATATGCCATCATGTCTGAATTTGGTATTCCTGCGAAGCTAATACGTCTTTGCAGGATGACACTGAACAATACCAGCAGTGCAGTGAAAATCGGGAAGGACCTTTCCCTTCCTTTCGATACCAAGCGAGGTTTCAGACAAGGTGATTCCTTATCGTGCGACTTTTTTAATATAGTCATGGAGAAGATCATCCGAGCTGCTGACCTGAGACGCAGCGGCACAATTTTCTATAAGAGTGTTATGCTGCTGGCGTATGCTGATGATATTGACATCATTGGTCAAAATACGCGCGAAGTCGGTGGAGCATTCTCCAGTCTAGAAAAAGAGTCGAGTCGAATGGGTCTTGCAGTGAACGCAGATAAAACGAAGTATCTTGTGTCAACAAACAAACAGTCCCAGCGTCTTGGAAACCGCGTCACTGTTGACAACACCTCCTTTGAGGTAGTGAAGGACTTTGTTTACCTGGGATCCAGTATGAACTCCTCCAACGATATCAGTATTGAGATTAAACGAAGGATAACTCTTGCCAACAGGTGTTACTTTGGGCTCAGTAGGCAATTGAGAAGCAGAGCTCTCTCTCGACGAACAAAACTGACGCTCTAAAAGTCAATAATCATGCCCGTCCTACTATACGCATCACAAACCTGGACGTTGAGCAGCTCTGATGAAAGGACTTTGGGAGCGTTCGAGAGAAAAATCCTTCGCAAGATCTATGGTCCAATCTGCGTCAATGGCGAGTACCGAATACGATGGAACCATGAGCTGTATGAGCTATATGCCGACATCGATATAGTCAAGCGTATTAAAATTGAGCGGCTTCTCTGGCTAGGTCATGTCGAGAGAATGAACGACGAAGCTCCAGCGAAAAAGATATTGGATTCGGTACCCAGCGGTGGCCAACGCAGACGAGGAAGACCGCATCTCCGTTGGAAAGACCAGGCATTGGATAACCTGACAACGCTTGGAGTTTCCAACTGGCGCCAGCATGCGCACGACAAAAGAGGCTGGCGAAAATTCTTAGACCAGGCCAAAACCGACCAACGGTTGTAAGCGCCATCTAAGTAAGTAAGTAAGTAAGTATATTCAGATACTCATATTCAGATAATAATCAGTTGCGGAGAACTTCTTGCGACGTCGACAATAAGAATGTATATTTTGTGTCGAAATACAAAAATAGTGGAGAACAGTTCATCCCAGTGTGCCGAGTAAAGGTTAAACGAGTTTCAGAATAAGGTCAAATTTGTTTTGATTAAAAAATTCAACATGGTGGATAGAGCGTAACGATAGAAACCGATTCATTTTGATTAGCAATAAGAACTTTTGCGTGAATAAAAAAAAATTTTTGGACACATTTTTTTTAACCCTTATCGGCCCACCTCCGTGGCCTTTTTCAATTTTGGGGCATAACAATGGACGCAGATATTATAGAAATTTAAATACGAGCAATTTGATATATTTCGTAACTATCTGATAAAAAAAAATTTGAGCAAAAGTTGGTGTAAAAGAGTTCAATATTGTATCTTAATTAAAAATGTATTTAAAATCAAAAACTAAAAACAAAATTATATTTTTGAGAACCCTCCGACATTTTCTATAAAAATATATATCTTGGCTATCTTAGCTATGTAGTATACTAAATTGTTCATATTTAAATTGTCTACAATTTCTGCGTGCATTATAATGACGTGACTCAAATACTTTGGATGATATACCGCAAAATTTGCAAAAATATCGATTTTTGGGTTTACACAAGTTCGCGGTGGTTGGCCGGTATCGGTTGTAAAACCAAGAAAATGTGCGAAATGTATTGTTGAAAATTGGTGTAGAATATTTTAATATCGTATCATGAATAGTATTTTATTTAAAATCAAAAAGTAAAACAAATAAGACTTTCCTTCCTTCGATATTTTTTATAAAAATATATATCTTGAGAGCCAGACGTCTCAAATAGTTAAGTAGTATACCAAAATGTTTGTATTTAAATTATATACATATTTTACATACATTGTAATCCTCACTGCAATAGTGTGGATGACATGCTCTAAAATTGGCAAAAATGTAGTTTTTTGCGTTTATAAAAGATCACGGAGGTGGGCCGGTATTGGTTTGAAAAAAAAATGTCTCCAAACATGTTTTTTCATCCATTCACAAGTTTTTATCGCTAAGAAAATTTGATCAGAGAAAAAGTGGGAGAGTGTTATTCCTTAATGGAAAGTCCCCAAAATGGCATCCAAAACGAAAATTTTTGAAAAATTTCAGAACACTTTCTCAGAAATTAAAAAAATATTTTTAAAGAAAAAGGCTGTGGGCAGATTTAAGAAATTATCAAGAACTACGTTTTGATCAGATATTTTTGGTGACACTAAAAAAATTTTTTTATGGAATTTAAATTTTTCAAATTTATAAAAATAAAATAATATTTTATTTCCATACTCGAATATTAATGACACGAAATCAACTTTAATTTTTGAAAAAGTGTTTATATTGCCGATTTTTTATAAAAACTTAAGGTACACCATTTTTTTATTGGAAATAATCGCATTTTGTTGCAAGAAATTAAGGCTCGCATTTCATTTTAAGTAACACGCAAAGAAATTTTTCGTTTACCGCAACTGAAAAATTCACCAACTATACTTCGTTTGCGAACTATATTTGCCGCAAATGAATACTCAGTTGTCACCAACTTAAAAATATTCTTGCTTGAAACGAAAAAACATCGAACTTGATTAAATTTTTCATTGTTTTGGAAGTTCAAGTTTAGCCGAGTGTGCTGACGTTCGAGTCTAGGAACTCGATTGAACTGGGTTTAATCCCCAACAAGAACACCAAATATTTTTTTTTTTTTTTATATATGGTTTTTTAAGTAAAACTTATTTTGACGGTTATTTTTGACGAAGCAGTTAATGAAACAGAATTAGAATTTCAATAATTAAATAAAAATTTTTGGTACTAACACAGCCAAGATTCGAACGTCTTCCGCGTGACAGTCTAGCACGCTTCCATTGAGCTATTGTGAGATATTGTTTAGAATGAATTTTTTTAGATTACAAATTTGTGTGCCATAAGAAATGAAGTTTTCAGTTGAACAAAACAAATTTTTCGCAACTTAAAAATTAAAATTTTAAAAAAAAATTAAAAATTTCGGTGCAACTTAAAAATATCTCACCTCAATGGCAAACAAAATTAATTTCTTGCAACTAAATAACGCGTTTCCCGCAACTGACTATTATTATGACAACTGTTCAAACTGTTCCAAAAACTGTTCCAAAAAATGATTTTAAGCACGACAAACGAAGTTCGTTTGCAGCAAACTGGCTATAAGCGTTTTTTTTCATGTGCCGAAAACAGATTTTGATGCAGTTAATAGGTACCTATATAAATGGATAAAAAAAACATTGAAAATTTCCGAAATTTATACTTAATGTATGCATTAATTTCTTTATGCAGGCACCCGGCAGAATTTAAAAATCAAAGGACTTATAATCCATAGGTAAAAAAAAAATATAAAAAACGTTAAAACATAAGGTATTACATAAGGTACTAAATACTACGATTTTATTTTGAGTAGTGAGGTGGCAAATTTTTCATTTAACACACCAATTATAAGCTCTTCCAAATAATCATTAGCCTTCACTTTGCCATCACTTTATCCATCTATTCATCCTTTTTTGCAAAGTTATTGAAAACAAACAACCGTTATTTAAAGAATTTCTTACAATTCATGTTTTGCAACTTGCAGCGTGTTAAGCTCTTTAGTCAAATCACTAAATTGTCAACTGCATCATTTCAGCCACTTGGAAACACAAAAGAGGCGATGAACGCATGCAAAACAATTGCACAAAAGCCACTTTTAAGCACGCACAAATGCCACTCATACTACTTAAGCCAGTTTTGCCAGACAGACAGACACACTCACACTAACCTAGCCAAGCAGTGACATTTCGCGTTATAACAAAAAGAGTCAGCACTGCGTATACGCAACATTTCCTTCCGTCAATTTTGTTACACACGCAGTTACACACAAACACACACACACACACACACACACACACACACACACACACACCCACCCACCCACTCATGCAGTTAATTCAGGGTTAAACAGAAAGCTTCCTTAAAGCTATTCAAAGGCGTGCTGCAGGCGGACAAGAGGTGGGGCAGGCGGTAAGATAAAAGCAACGGATATACTACATATCTAAGGCAAATGCAAGTAATTGCTACAGATGCAGTTAGAACACGTGATGAGCGCTGCGTGCAGCTCTATTTGTTTGCTTGTCTGCATCTTTATGTCTGCTGATGTTGTTGTTGTTGTTGCAAGCATAATTTGCATATTGCACCTGAGTGCAGCTTTGCACACAAAATCATGCAATGCAAACATACAAACGTCACGTGACACTTTAGACACCTCGATGAAGCATCAGCCTTGCAAGGCTGGCTGCGTTGACGCTGACGGGAATCCTTTTGTGTTCATTCAATTTATTAAAAAGCAACAACGCAGTGAATGTGCCTGCGTCTGGCTGCTAGTTAATTAAGAGTCGCTGCTCGTGATAGTGTGCAAAACTGTGTGAATATTTAGCTCACCAAAATCTAGATATTTTTTGTGTTTTTTTTTTTTTGTTTTCTTCTTTCAACTGGGTCGAAATGTGTTTGTTTATTTTTTATAACTCAGTGCAACGCCAACAAATGCAACACTTTTAATGATGTTCCGTGATGGCGAGAGTTTAATGACATTTCCAGACACTCACACACATATCCTCACACACACACTCCCTCACTCACTTTCTGATTGCTAACGCCAACAACACTCAGACAGGCAGCTATAGCGGCTCGGCGGCAAATACAATGCATATTCAAGCGACAAAAAACGACAAAATAGCAAAAAGCTTTAAAGAAAACCAAGTGGAAAAAGAAGCACACAGCAGTAGTAATAGAAGAAGAGTATAAAAACCAAAACAAAAACAGGGCAAAAAGATTTCAATTGCTTAAATGGCGCATGTGTTAGTCTGAAGTTGTTGTATTTTAACTAAAAACCTAACAAAATAAAAGAAAAAAATCGAAGAAGAAAGCGAAAAATCAAAAACAAAAAATCCGTTACTCCTTTAGAAACCAACAAACACACATGAACCACCCACCCCCATCTATGCAACCACTAACACAACCAAGCACACTGATATGCATAAAGTGCATGCATACATGTTGAGCTGGCTGCATTTGTGTGAAGCTTTTGTTGGTAACTCTGGAAGCAGAGGAGGAAGCCATTAAAGAGCCCTGCTTCTTGAGAAAATTGCAGACATGGAAAAGTGAAGTATTGTGCGACGCGATGCTTGTTAACGTTGTCGGCTAGCATCCAAAACTTCTTCTACACCCTCTAGATACCTCTGCAAAACCCAACTTCGTCTTCTATTTTTTTTTTTTTTGTTTTTTTTTGTTTAGTTGTTTAAGCCTCTCCTTGTTGCTGTCGACTGCAGCTTAATTATTTTACATTGTTCCATAGCTAAATTTTGACTTCTATGGCTTTGTTGTTGCCTTAGTGGGTGGGTGTGGCCAGGCTGGGTGGTATTACTGTTGTTTTTTTGCCGTTTTAGTATCATGTTTATCATCACAACACGTAGCTCTGCTATTCGATATGGTTTAATCTCTGTTCTTTAATCTCAAGAGGCACTGACAGGATTAGATGGTTTTTTGTTATCATTTTTGATTTTGGTAGCGCATGTTTTATTATTGTTTCCTCCTGCTTTTGAAGTGTTTGCCTAACAATTGAGTTAAGCTGACTGTAGCAAGGAATTAAATTAACTTTTAATAAATTATATCACAAAGTTATCTAAGAGTGTGGCTAGTAATGCTGATCAACTGAAACAGGAAGTCTCAAACGCCATGATAAACACATTGCTTAGAACTCTAAGGACTGAGCAAATGCTGTGCTCATAAGTTTAAATGAAAATTACCTGAATAGGTAGTAGCTTTATCTCTTCGGCATTCTTTCGACATTATTTTTTCTTGAAGTCAAACTTCTTATGACTCGAGAGTATACATGAGAAAAGAAAACGGATGTATTCCAAAACCGTTCAAAGTGTGACTCTATCAAGGCTAGGAAAATTAACATGGAATATAGTCTGTCTGACTAAGTTTGTATTAAATAATAAGATTAAGACACTCACTTCTGCAAACATAAGCGTAATATAGAACATGAATGCTCCAACGGAAAGTAAACTTCAAAAACCACACTAAAAATTTAGATATCAATAAAATTTTATTTCGCTTTAATAAAAAAACTTTGCCTCGGAGAAAACAATGCCAATCAAATGTTCATCACGGTAGTTTTTACAGGACTCAATCCTTTTGAGATAATTTTCGATGATTTTGTGCACAACTCGGGCACTCGGGGACTTTAAGAAGTTTTTCACATCAACACGATATATTGCGTAGACCTCCACAGTAAATTCTAGAGCCGTTAAATTGTACGATCTAAAATGGCAATCTATATATAAATAGGCGTAGGGAAAACAGTTACGAGTAAGAACCCTTTTCTCCCGTGTTTCCCGTGATATGCCAAGAGAGTTCTGGCTCAAAATCACGTGTATTTTCTGATGGCGGTCTAAATTCGATAAAATGAGTTATATTTCATGATTCATTCTCTCACTAGATGTTTTATGGTAACTGGTTACCGGTTACCAATTTCCAGTTACCTGGTAACTAGTAGCCAGTTTCCAGCAACCAGCAACCAGTTACCAGCAACCAGTAACCAGTAACCAGTAACCAGTAACCAGTAACCAGTAACCAGTAACCAGTAACCAGTAACCAGTAACCAGTAACCAGTAACCAGTAACCAGTAACCAGTAACCAGTAACCAGTAACCAGTAACCAGTAACCAGTAACCAGTAACCAGTAACCAGTAACCAGTAACCAGTAACCAGTAACCAGTTACCAGTTGCCATAAAACATCAAGTGAAGAATAAATCATGAAAAATTATTAATTTTACATATCTAGTGATTTTGATAATTTTTGTTTTGAATTAATCAGAGTACGGAGAATGAGTGCACCTACTATTTTTTATAATTATAAATTACAAATTTTTTTTTGCTTCAAACGTCATTGACTTCAAGTACACACTCACTCCCAACAGTACTAGTACTTAACCAACAGATCTCATCGTCTACAACAGTACCTAATTTTTAAGAACGGGTTCATTCGGTCTTTCTTCATTCTTTGGTCTCCTCGAGACAAAAATATCAATATATCCTACTTAGAGATCAGACTATATAAGAGATGGACATGACAACCCGTAGACGGGTTGCGGTCGACTTCATCAGCTGGAGCTCCTTCATTCAAACGATTGACATGTTCCAGCCAGCGAAGTCTCTGAATTGTTATACGCTGAACTAAAATAATATCGTCGTAGAGCTCATACAGTTCATTCGAATGCTATAATTGTCGCCAACTCGAACAGAACCAAAAATTTAAAGGATAACAACTGCAACCTTGTATTACACGGAGAGAAATTCGAGCTGAAAATAATCCCAAACCAATTAATATTGGGAGTAATTGTAAGCTTAGCCATAATGTGCTTGATATCAAGCCCTTATGTGATTTTTTATAAAAAAAAAAAAAAAAAAAAAAAAACAGAGAAACCAACCAACTTGAGAACCTCCTCCTTTTTGAAGTCGGTTAAAAATGAACACGTCCATTCGTGCATAATGTATGTGATTATTGGATTGTTTATCAAACCATGAATATGCACACTTATGCACAATTTATGCCATTTTGGCATAGTTTATAAGAAAGACATGCTCATTTGTATCCAAATGGCATAATTTATGGATTGTTAGTAAGAAAAAACAAGTAAAGAAAGTCAAAACTTGGTAGACGGTCTAGTCCATTAAATAACATACACCTTCTTTTTCAAAATACAATAAAATTATTGAAAATGGGCGTGACCGTGGAATGAATAGATGGATGAAGCCCATATTGTATTTGCATTTCAATTTTGATGAAAAATTTGCAAAAACCAAGATTTATTCCAGTGGCTCACGTGTCAGTGCCTTTATAGTGTTTATGCTATTGTGCGTTGTATGTGAGGTAGGCGTCTTCGTGGACGGAATACTCCCAATTTTTGAAGACATCGTAGTTTTGGTATGAAATACATACGTACCGAATTTTATATCTGTAAGACAAACATATGCTTATTTATTGAGTTTTAAATCTTTGCATTGTATGCGAAGTGGGCGTGTCCGTGGGCGGATGACATTTCTCAAAAAATCTTTTTGTTATAAAAAACATACGAACCAAATTTAATCTTTCTAGGTTAAACATAAGCTTATTTATTGATTTTTCAATTTTTTTCATTGTATAGGAGGGGGGCGTGGCAGTGAGCGGATGACACCCATTTCTCAAAAACATCTGCGGTTTGTTAAAAAAAAAAAAGAACCAAATTTTATGTCTCTAGGTTAAACAGAAGTTTATTCATTGAGTTTTAAATTTTTGAGTTATATGGGAGGTAGGCGTGTCCGTGGGCGCGTGACTCCCATTTTTCGAAAACATCTGTATTTTGATATAAAAAATATGCATACCAAAATGTATTTCTATAGATTAAACAAAAGCTTATTTATTGAGTTTTCAATTTTTGCAATATATGGCAGGTGGGCGTGTCAGGGGCCGATGACACCCATTTCTCAAAAACATTTTTGGTTTGTTATAAAGAACATACAAACCAAATTGTATCTCTTTAGGTTAAACAGAAGCTTATTGAATTTTCAATTTTTTTATTGTATGGAGGATGGACGTGTCCATGGGAGCATGAAAACCAATTTCCGAAGGCATCTCTGTTTTGATTTAAAATACATACGTTCCCACTTTTATCTCTGTAGGTTAACTGTAGCTTACTAATTAAGTTTTAAATTTTTGGGTTGTATGGGAGGTGGGCGTGGCCGTGAGTGGATGAAATCCATTTTTCGAAGACGTCTTTGTTTTGATATAAAATACATATGTACCATATTTTATCTCTGTAGGTTAAACATGAGCTTATTTATTGAGTTTTCAATTTTTGGTTGCATGGGAGGTGGGCGTGTCCGTGGAAGGATGACAACCATTTTTCGAAGACATTTTTGTTTTGATATAAAAAACAGACATACCTAATTTTATTGTTGTGACGAATTATGAGCTTATTTATGAATTTTTCAATTTTTGCGTTGTATGAGAGGTAGACCTGTCCGTGAGCGGATTCCAAAAATATTCAATAGTGCAAATCCTTGGGTTCATATGACCATGTTTACCGAGTTTCATTCAATTATCGCAACTTCTTCTTCTTATCCTGTGTATACGAACAACACACAGACGGACAGACGGACGGACGGACATGGATAGCCCGTCTCACGTGGTGACCTGATGAAGAATATATATACTTTTCTATACCGGACTCGCTTCGTTCTATGCGTTACAAACGTTTGCACAAAGTTAATATACCCTTACCTTTCAGGTTTAGGGTATAAAAATATAAATAACTTAAAAATTTTAATAATTTAAAAATTCTATTTTCTTGGTGCAAATTAGATATATTTCTTCGAATTCGGACGGAAAATATAATTTTTTAATTTTATTTTCTGCATTTTATCTCTAACAGGAACAAAAACTAACTGAGAATTACGTCGTTCGGTTGCTCATTTTTTTCTTGTGCGAAAACATCAACAACAAATTTAATTTTTTTGCAACCAATCCCAAGATAAAATTTATATAGCACGAATTACCGTGTTTATCAGAAAAAAATTTCAAGTCAAAAAAATTCAAGTCAATTTCTGACATAAACTGCGAACGTGTACAGCATGTTTGGAGATGGTTTTGAGCTCTATTGAGCTAATTTCAGTTTCGAACGCTTTGAGCTTAATTTTAGCCTATTTTGTTCTATCTGTGTATGCAATAGTTCTTCCTTACTTGGAAAAAAATGTTTTTTGTAACTTTTTACCTAAAAATGATTCTTAGGGTCTTAGGGTCTTCTTTGAGTCTAATGATTCAAAATGATATATTTTTTTATTCAACTTTTAAAATTGTTTTTTAAGGTTTCACGTCCCCTTAAATTTAATTTATTGACTTGATAAAAAAATACAATTTTGCTGGTTATGTCAGAACAAATTTTGCATCAATGGGTCGGTCCTATAGTTTTTGAGTTTATTGGGAATACACAATAAAAGTATTAATACACTCTTCAAGATTTTTCTCCGTGTACCGAAAAGTTACCGACTTTACGTTTTTATCGCCCTAGGCTAAAACTACATGATTTGTAATTAACACATCTGTTCATAAAAGAAGTCAAAACTCAACTTCCCTTCTGCGTGTTCAATCAGCTGGGAACGACAAAAAAATTTAATACTTTCGCCAAATTTGGCTGTCAGGAAATACTTTTTATATCTTTAACTACATCTTATTTTATTAATAAAACATACATATATGTATGAAAACTTCAAACGCAACATTAATGAGATTGTATTCAACTCACAGATTGTTAAGCAATTAAAACCAACAGAGCAAATCCAATTAAAAAATTATCAAAATACATACGGCATACTTAAACCAAAATGTAAGAAATAAAAAAAAAATTAAATGAAAGTGTAAAGAAGGCAAAATAAAAATTAATCAAGTCATTTTATAACTCAATGAAGAAATAACCAGATTTGAAGTAACAAGCAAGTTGGCTAAAATATTTACAACTACACATGTATAAAAAAAAATGTTAACTATTTTTTTTATTGAGCAAACATGTGTTTCGTTAAATTTTTGTTCATCTGTTTAACTTAACTGACTTAACTCAAAACCAAATTATTTCAAAATTTCATTGTTGAAATTTAAAAATTTAGAAAGATAACAAAGAAAACTGGTGCAGAGAAAACAATAGAGAATGAGATAAAAAGACACTCAAATAAGTAAGTCATAAAACTCAAAGCTTTAATCCATTAACTTCAACCTAAACTAGTTTCGTCAAACATATAACAGGTTGACAAATTAACAAAAAAAAAAAAACGTCGTAACGGTGTCTAGTGTAAAGCTTCTGTTGATCATTCATATTAAGTTTGCATATTAATAATCTCTGAACTTCTGATTTTTTGCTGCCTATTACACTGTGTAACACATTTTTAAGAATTGAATGATGCATGCACCCAGTAAAAGAAGACATATGTTGGAACTCAAAATCACAAAAGGTTTGGTGAAATTAGTTTAAAATTTTGTTTTATGACCATTAAAAGCTTGTGAGATTCAAGTGAATTTTAAAAAAATTTTTTAGTACTATTATTTTTTTATTTTTTTTTTGTTATATCTATTTTTGTTTTCTATATGTATTTAAAAAAATGTTTGGTAATTTTTTCATAGTTTCTTCGGCAAAGTTGTTCTGATGGGCTTTATCTTCACTCAGAAAAAAACACCTATCCTTTTGCGATAAAAAAATTTCTCTATTTTCGATAATAGCAATTTTCTTTTTTCAAATAAAACTTTCTTCAACTAGAATAAATTTTCACATATTCGAAAAAATATTTCTTTACTTGTGAGAAATGGAAATATTTCAATGTCTCTAACAATGATGAGTATTTTTCTCGCACAAAAAATTCTCATTTATAGAGGACAATTTATTGAAAATGATAAATGTGTCACTATGCGAAGTATTTTCTTCAATAAAAACAAAATTTTTCTCAAAAATAAATAAGTCTTCTTCTCTAAAAACGATTTATTTTAATATTTTTCTTTTTTTCACGGAAGATTTTTATCATTTTTAGGGAATTTTTACGATCACATTTAGAGAAAATCATTGTCTGAAGCAAAGTCAATACCATTTTTCTCTTAATATGATGCCTTTTTTATCATATTTCAAGAAATTTTTTTCTGCGAGTACGTAATACAGTAAAATGGGCTGGAAAATAGTGAGCTTTTGAATAATCTTAAATGGCAAAAAGTATAAAAGTTAAAATTAGAAGATAACACCTTCATACTGTAAGAACAAACTTGCATTATCCTTTTGATCGTAGAAATTGATCTTTCAATGGTGCATTTTCACCAGATGGTAAAAGTAATTTTGAAGATCGTTTTCGGAAAAAAAAAAACAAAATTGGCAGGAGATGAAAATTTCTCATTTCTGAGTAACATTTCAAAAGAATTTTGAAACAAACAAAAAAAAATAATGGCTTTATAAAATACAACAAAAGAAAAAATTATTTACAAACTCTGAGCTGCAAAAATAAAATATGTATCGATTGGCCACAATCTCTTATCTTCTGAATATTAAGTGATTTGATAAATATTTTTATACCCCAAACCTGAAAGGTGAGGGTATATTAACTTTGTGCAAACGTTTGTAACGCATAGAACGAAGCGAGTCCGGTATAGAAAAGTATATATATTCTTGATCGGGGTCACTCGTGAGTCGAGCTATTCATAACCGTCCGTCCGTTCGTCTGTGTGTTGTCCGTAAACACAGGATAAGAAGAAGGAGCTGAGATAATTGGATGAAACTTGGTACACATAATCACATAGACTCAAGGATCTGCACTTTTGAATATTTTGGAATCCGCCCACGGACACGCCTGCCTCCCATACAACGCAAAAATTGAAAACTGCATAACTCAGCTCGTAATCAGCCTACAACAACAAAATTTGGTATGTATGTATTTTATATCAAAATAAAGATATTTGCGAATGTTTACGAATATTGAGATCATCCGCTTACGGACACGCCCACCTCCCATACAACCCAAAAATTGAAAACACATTTAATAAGCGTCTGCTTAACTCACAGAGAAAAAATTTAGCACGTATAATGTTTTTATCAAATCAAAAACTATTTTGAAAAATGGAGATCATCCGCCCACGGACACGCCTACCTCCCATACAACCCAAAAATTGAAAACAGGATACATAAGCACATAATTAAACTACAACAATAAAATTTGGTGGGTATGTGTTTTATATCAACACAAAGATGTCTTCAAAAAATGGGCGTCATCCGCTCACGGACACGCCCACCCCCCATACAACCCAAACATTGAAAACGGAATAAATAAGCCTCTGTTTAACCTTCAGAGATAAAATTTAACAGGTATGTTTTTTGTGTTTTTTACAAACCAAATATGGTTTTGAAAAATGGACATCATCCGCCCATGGACACGCCTACCTTCCAAACAACCCAAAAAGTTTAAAAGTCAATAATTAAGGTTATGTTTGTCATAGAGAGATGAAATTTGGTATGTATGTATATTATTCCAAAACTAAGGTGTGTTCAAAAATTGGGAGTTATCCGTCCATAATCACGCCCACCTCCCATAGCGAAAGCACAATAAAAGCATTAACTGTGAGCTACAGGAATACAATTTGGTATGTGTAAATTTTTCATCAACATTTAAATGCATATAAAATATAGGCTTCATCTACCCACGGAGACACCCATTTTCAATAATATAATTTTGTTTTTTTAAACAAGTAGGTTTAGGGTATTTCATAGTCGGCCTAGACCGACAATAGACTTTCTTTACTTGTTTTATACATGTAGAACAAAAACAACAGAACCAAAAAATATTTTAAAAATTAACTTGAACTTCAAAAATTTTGAATGGTCATAAAAAAAATTGTAACTCCCTGTACCAAACTTTTTGTGATTTTAAATACCTACTGAAGACTACTTTAACTGAATGCTTAAATTAGTTCAAACCGAGTTGATCAGAAATTTGTCGCATAGTATTATCAAAAATATGCTCTACCAATTCATGAATACATAATGATTTCGCATAAATCTTATAATTCTGTTGTTGCACAAAATTTGTTCAAACCCGAACCTGTTTTTTTTTATTTCAGGCCAAAGCCGTAGTCAAGAATTTTTTTGGGAGAGGGGGGCTGATTTGATAGGAAAAATTTTAAGGTTCTCATGTAAAATAAACATCTCTTATGAAACTAAAAATTTATAACCTAAAATAAATGTATATTAACTACCATTGTCGTAAACATCAGTATTTTTCTAAAACCTTCGATTAAAAGCTCAAAAAGTTCAGAGGAACACAAATTATTCTTACTTCTTGTTTTGATGATCAAGCTTCGAAAAATCGTGTCGACCGCATATTTCTGTTCCTTAACTAATTTAACTAACTTATGCCCATCCATATAAAAAACTTATAAAATTTATCTTCAAACATTATATAATTATAATACAAAAACAAAAATTATTTAAAATAAACAGTCGCCTCACAAAAAAACTTTTATTGTAAGGTTTTTCGTTGAAAAAACAAAATGTTTTAATGTGTATCAGTTTTAATTCCTACGCTATTTTTTTTAGGGTGTAGCATTTCCAATAATACTGATTTATGTATGGATACTATTTATATTTGCATGGCTAAAAGAGAAGTTAACACGAACGTAACTTTATTTTTGACCCCATAAAGCGAACTTAATAAGTCAAGTCATTCATATGTTGCGTCTTCAAACACGTTTTGATAGAGTAACATTGTTGTTGTATTTGTTTTTTTTTTTTATTTTGTATTTGTTGTAACCATTTCATAGTTTCTAGCCAGGTTAGCTTTTTTCCCTACATTTGTCATGATGGCACATCTTCGCATTTCTTTGTTATTGAATACTTAATGGTGTGTATTAGGAAATTCATCTCTTTTATGTTAATAAGAAATTGTATGCTTCCGCGGACCACAACTAGTGTTAACAGCATTCAATCCAAGACATTATGTTGTGAACATTGAAAGTGAAACCATCGTGAACGGTTAACGAAAGATTTGAACAACGCATCAAGTTTGAGTTTTTTAATAAATTTCGTTAACAACTTGGCTAATTTTTGGTGAAAAATAAAATGCAGTTATTGCAAGTGGTAATAATAAAATTCTTCCCATCAAATGATGTACACAAGAAAAAATAAACAATTTTGGTGTTTTTAAAAAAATTATTAAATCAAATTTCAAATAACATTTTCCGATAAAAAAAAACTGTAAAAACATTAACTTAAATAAGGAATAATAGTGAAATGTTTGATACATACACCAGTAAAACAATATTAGAAATATTTTTAAAAAAACACTGTAAGATGTCATCACAAATTGTGTATCAGTGTTTGCCCATTTCCATTTGTTAGCAATCTATAAATATGTTAATTTATTAAAAAAAAATTATGTTTAAAAAATCTTGTCATAGTATTAGGAAATACTTAATTATCAAATAAGAGGTTCTGTCAAAACATTAGTACATCATTATTAACTTAACTTGAAATTTTTGTCTTTGTGAAAATGAAGTCTCTGCCTAGTTGAGCTATGTTAGTTAATCTTATTCAAATTAGTCGACAATAGTCCCCTCATTATTAATTCTTCAATATGTTACATAACTTCCATATCGAATTGAGTTCGCGTGACAAATTGATGAATGAAGAAAACTACTTCCCAGCCAATAAACCAATTTATTATATAAATGATGTATCATTAAAAATGAAGATACATCTGCATTTTATACCGAACAAAAGTAATTAATTATTTGCGAAATATTAAATAAATAGCTTGTTTTAAATGATAAAATTGTTTAAATATTGGCTTTTTCAAGTTAATGAAATAGTTTAATAAACATTTATTAGAAAAATTTAGAGTTAAATAAAATTTATATTGTGAATTTTTTTAAAATATAAGCAAAATATGGTAAGATAAGTAGCGGCCGTGGTCGTGCGTGCTAAGTGCGTAGCGTACGAGCCAACGAATCTCGGAAGACCTGGGTTCGAATCAACATCTATAACACAGAAATTTTTCCGATGTACATAAATGTTTCTTATCGATCGTCATCTCTCAATAGCAATGCGTCAAGGCCAAACCCCCTCAATTCGGTTGGCTCAATTCTCGTTTAATTGTGAACAAACATTAACAGATCAATTCTGTCGCGGTAACATTAATTTCTCTTTTGGTATTCTGCAACCAAACGTTGCCAGTGAATGTTGTTACCATCTCTTTAGGTGGTAAAAAGCAACGCAGCTGACTTTCTTTGCTTAAATTAAAACAAGTGCTCGAAAACTAATAAAAAACCGTAGCTGCGCCGGCGTAGTGGGTGCATATTTCGTGCTAATGAAAACAAATATATTAAAAATTAAAAAAATGGAATTAATTCCATTTTTGTTTTAATTTTAACAACTGAAATAAACCATTCCACAGTTTTCGTTTTAATTTTAACAACTGAAATAAACAATTCCACAGTTTTGGTTGGTGGCAAAGTATCCTATGTTAATTAAAAACTCTATAAAAGGTTTAATTTCATTGTAACAGTAGTTATATTGAAGTTCAGAGTAAATGGCTTAGTATCCCAGACTTTAAATGGTGGCACAAATACCGCACAAAAGAAGAGTAATCAGAGTTTGTAGATTCCCAGAGACTTACAAAGAATATGTTCGGGGGTCTCTAAAAGAGCTGAGCACCGGTAAATATTTTGTGAGCACCGGTAAAAATTTAGTAAAGAAAAAAATTAAAAAACACATTAAATTTTAACATGTAATAAAAATTATTTTTGCTTGCTCGAAATGGCAACAAAAAGTTCTTAAGCAAAGCCTTGTAAATAAAGCCTGTTTATTGCTGATGCGACATAAGATGAAACCGTTTTTAAATAGTCACTTGTGACTAGGGTTGCCAACTCAGGAAAGTACAAAATCGGGACGGAGCCATAAAAAATGCGGGACTTGGCTCAAAAATGCGTGACAAAACTAAATGCACTTTTTTATTTTATTAAATATTTCCTTTTATTCTTTGAGGAATAAAGGGTATCAAAGATTTGCCATGCAAAACAAAAAACAAGTAACTGCATTTTCATGGTTTTGAGATAATAGTGGTATTCATGCAATGCCGAATAATTTCCGATGCCGTTTATCGGAAAATATTCACTGTTTTTGCATGAAGTACCTTTTTTGTATTTTTTTGTTAGTGCCGTATATCAATCAGCTGTTCTTTAAGTTATATTGCAAAAGTGGCCACGTTGGTTCAATAAATGAGCTGAAAACTAAATAATTAAACAAATACATAAATGGTTTCATAATTAAGATGAATACAAAGAAATTCAAGATAAATTCTTTTATTATTCGACAGCTGACAACATGCAATTTGTTGTTTAAAAGGATTCTCAAGTTGAAAGTTGAGTAAGATGTTTTAAGTTCCTAATAAATATTGTAAAAAATTTGAAAGGTGGCAACAACTCTTTGCCGAAAGTTTTCGGCGCTATTTTCGCATCAAAATCGTGAGGAAAACTGGGAACTTTGCCGTATATCAAATTCCATACAAATTTTGACAGTTGATATACGGCGTTTTCGCTTTTTCCGATTTACGGCATATTCGGCACGCTTTCGGCATTGCATGAATACCACTAATAAGACTTTTGTGTTAAAACTTTTACTTGGTTTTTGCTTTGCATCATTTTGTTCTCTCATCTTATTTTACTTTGAATATGTATGGGTAAAAATGTGCAATGGCGTTTAACCGTTTTTTGCATTGCATTTATAAAATTTTGCAGTTAAGTGTCAAGTGTAAAAAGCAGTTAAGTGAAAATTTAATACGTTTAAGTAACGTACACAAACACTTTATTTAAAGGGGACAAAAGTATTATTATAAAACAAAACATGGAGAATTCAAAAAAACGTACAAAAAAAAAACTCGCGTGTAGCAACGTACACGTGGCAGAAGTGAAACTTCTTTAACAGTAAGAAATAAGAGAGATTTTAGTGTGAACTAGAGAGAGAAAGTATCTGAAAAGAAATTCAATCAATACGAAATGAAATAATAATCTGTTGATTCAATATTTGCATCCAGGGGCCGTATCGGCTATGGTTCGCTCTTTATATTCACGAAGGCGTTCTGCTCCTGTTTTAGCTATTTTTCTATTTTTTTTTCGTGCATACTTGAAGGATGAAAATTAATGTTACGGTTATGTTAATAATGTAATGTTAATGTTAATGTTAATGTAATGTTAATGTTAAATATGTTATTTTCAGTATGTTATGCGTTCAGTTTTAATTACATTTTGTTTGGCTGTTTATCATGTGCCTAAGTGGCGTAGTGGTGTAGATTCCGACTCTTGAGCAACGATGGTCAGGGTTCAATACGCGCTATCATTTTTTGAAAATTTTCATATAAATTTAAATTGTTAGCCTAGCGTCACGAATAAGAGACCTTGAAATTTCACTCGCCGCCAAAGAAGTTTTACTTCAAAATATGTAACAGCCAATAAATGTTTTTTGTTTTTTTGGGCAGCGATGCCCTTACACTTTCGCAATGGTTCCTTGATATTATTCAGATCTGTTTCCACCTCTTGCCCAATTCATGAAAAAACCAAAAAATAAATCCAAATCGTTTTGATAAATAAAATGTATGAAAAATAAATGATAAATTAAATTTGATAATAAAATTAAACAGTTTTAGTAAACTGTGTTTCATGTCGAATTGGAAATTTAGATACAAACAATCTTAAGTTCTCAAATGTGGGACAAAAGGCGTCCCGCAAGGGGTCTTCGCGGGACGCTAAAAAATTAGCTGAAATGCGGGACGTCCCGCGAAATCCGGGACAGTTGGGAACCCTACTTGTGACAGAAAATAGATCCTATATGATAGAATAGAAAACGTTCAGGACAATGGTTGGATCACGGAGAATCTCATAGCCACCAGGTAAAGGCGGGACTGCACCCAAAGAAGGCCATGGAGATTGTTTGGTGGTCTTCTCAAGACTTCGTTCAGTATTCCTTAGGGGCATTCCATCGTGACGTACACGACATTTGTACGACTTTTTCTATGTTTTAAAGGAGCTTGCTAAATATTCAAGTAATTATTCATTATTCTTTTGCATTATATTAATTATTTAAGACCTCTTACACTTTTAGAAATAAGTTTAAGCAAATTTATCTTGATGGTTAAAAGAAAAAAAACGATCAAATGTTGGGTGACGTACCCGACAATGAATCAACCAGTTTTAATGTTATACCGATTTATCACGAAAATACAGCTAAACCGTAAATGCAAAAACAAAATATGGATATAATAATAAAAAAATGCATTTTGAAGATAACTATACAAATTCAGAAATTAAACTTAAAGAAAATATGAAAATTTATGAAAAGCAAGCGTGACGTACACGACATACTGTGTGACGTAAGCGACAAGTACGAATTCAAACTACTTTATTGGTGTTTTTTACTTTGAATATTGGTGTTTCGGCATTCATGTTGTATTCTTGAGTGTGAATTTCGTCTCCAATGTACTGCAGAATGCGAAAGTTTATATGTCGGAGAGGGGTTGCATAGGCATCCATGGGGATTTCTCATTGGCCTATCACTATTACAAAAACTCTGTATCTCGGTTAATTTTGACACTATGATACTGAAATTGAAATGATATGGGGCTAGTGAGATTCAGCACAACGCACGATGAAAAAGTGGGATGAATTATAAATAGGGCGTGGCACTTTTAAAAAATTATTTTTTTCGATTAATATTATTATACTAGGGTACTGAAATTCGGTAAAGGTGTAGGTAGAATTTTTACAAATCACGATTAAGAAAGTTGGTGGGACGTGTCACTATTAGAAAAACTCTGTAAGTTGGTTTATATTGTTTCAAGGATAGCTATTTGGTACATTGATACATTTTTCAAAATATCTCTAAAACTGCCAAAGATTGAGATAAAAAATATATATTTTTGATAAAAAGTTTTCTGTAAAGTTTTTATAAAGAGTTTTACACCATATAAAAAACAATTTTTAAAATTTAAGAGAGGATAAAAAGTTACAGTCTCAAAATATGTTAAAATTTTAATATTTTTCAGCTTTCAAGGAACATATTTCGCAAACTAAAGAAGATAATTCAACTTTGGGTTCACAAATTGAAATAACTTATATTTTAAATATAAAAAATTTAAATACGATCGAAATCCGTCCCCGCATTTAAAATATATAGTGCAATTATTGAAAAAAAATAAAAATTTTCAGATTTTTGCCTATAACTCCTAAGTTCGAACTGATGATGAAAAACGAATACCATTTTTAAAATCTGCGTTTATAATTCATCTAGAATTGATAGCACTTTATTCTGCAACTTTTGTTGTTTTTCCATATTGTCCTTACGCAAAAACTTCCATTAACTGTGTGACGTACGCGACAAATTATTAACTGCTTATTTTAAATACATTAAAAATGAAAAACTACTGGACATTCAGTCGTTTACAATTGTTGACACTTTGTCTGTTTAGTAGTGATGTAAAAAAATTCCACCTTCACTCTTACTCTAGTGATGACAATATATATCTTTTTGGCGTGACGTACACGACATCGATTTACCAATTATAATGTTATCGATTTTACTCAAATGGAACTATTCCTTGGAGAAATGAAGGTTGTGATAGTAACAACACGATATGCGGTATTGAATAAAATCAATTACATAACAATTAGTTACGTATATAAAAGGAAAAACTGAGAAAAACTTTGAGTTACTTTTTAGCATTTATCTCTTTGACGATATCATAAGTATATATATATATATATTTATTATTGCAGTGATGAGCCAGAAAAGAGAATTGTACCATTAGGGACTTAACTCATGTAGGTTCACTGCTCTGTTGTTAAAAATTAGAAATGTTGCTTTTTTTTTTTGCTACAATATACCGCTTTTCGTGGAATGCCCCCTTAGTGAATCCTGGCAAAACGATAACTACGGAGACCTACTGTGCACGATATATACGAGAAAATGCGTTTACAACAGTTCTCTCTGGTGAATAGGCATGTATCAATTCTGTTACACGATAACGTACGACCGCATGCATCCTGTTTGATCGTGCAAAAACTACAGCAGTTGCAGTACGAAGTTTTGTTTCACCCTCCATATTCTTCAGACTTACTTTGGATTTCTCCAGATTATCTGTATCTTACACTCAGAAAAATTTCAACTGTAATATTAACAGTCGGCCACTATTATTTAACAACACTGTTCGATTAAATGATTTGCGTTTAAGTAAACAATTTTCTTTGTTGAATGTTCGTTTCAAAGTATTTTTGTGTTGTTAAAATTATCTGTTGAAATATTTTTTTGTTGTTGTTGAATTGTCTATTTTTCTTAAGCAATAGTTTTTAGATGTGTTTTGCTATATTTATACTATCGTTGCCAATAGCTCAGTGGAAGTGCACTAGACTGACATACGAGGGGACGTGGGTTCGAACCCTAGCTGTGTAAGTATCAATAATTGTAATTTAATAATTGAAACAATAATAATTCTGTTTCATTAATTGTTTGGTCAAAAATAACCTTCAAAATAAAATGCTTACAGTCTTGCAAAAAAAATTGCAAATTTCAGTTTTTATTTAAAAAAAAATATTTTAAATAAAAAAAAAATTTTTTGTTGGCCTTGCCGGATTTGAACCGTGGACACTCGAGTACTAGACGCACACGTTAGCACACTCGGCCATACATGAGCTTACAAACCAGTGATAAATTTTCAATAAATAAGTTTTTATACGGGTTTCGTGTTCCATAGACCAACAGTCAACCGACTGTTGATTTGAAAGTTTCATTTGTTGGATGGTATTTAACAGTGAAATCTGTTATTTCAACCCATGATTTGTTTGATAAAACACCATTTTTTCCCTGAGTGTACCGCAGTCTTTATCTTAACCAGAGTCGGGGAAACTTTTTACAAAAACAGCGCTACACCCACTGCATAATTAAACAATTTTTGGGGAAAAAAAATATCGCAATTAAAAATAAGATTTAAGACAATACGTTTTTAAATGTGTCTATTATAATCGAACGTAATTTATTCGTCCCAAATATTTTCATTTTAGCTTATAAACTCGAAATATATATATTTGTGTTTACTAAAAGGTTACGTCATAGATTGAAAACTGGCATCGGTAGAATTTGAAAGAGGTAATCGAGTCTATCGGAATGTAGAAGAAGTAATCAATTATTAATTATCAAAGGTTTTTTCGTTAAATAATTGTGAAAGATTACGTCTGATCCTAATATAGAGTCTGTTCAGCTAGAAAGAAATTGCGATAATTCATAGTTAAAATGTACTTATATCTATCTCTTTCACCGATTTAATCGAGTCCGTGCGGTATCAAAATGTATCTTTTTCTGCTGAACTTATTCCACCAGACATCTCAAAAAGTACGCATGAAAATAGCACCTTGTTAGAGGTGCAGAGGTCGGACATTCACCAGCACGGGCACTGTTCATTTATCAGTTACTTTATTGACACAAAATAGGAAATTGTTTCTCGGGTGTATTTCCCAAAAAAATTGTGCAGGCGGTCATTTCAGTTCGATTGGATAAGATTTTGATGAATTGAGAATTTAATTAAAAAATCTGTTTTTGTTATATGTTTTGTATAATAAGCTTCAATAATTAATAGAAGACGTTGAATTGTCAACATGTCCTCGGTGGTAATTTTTAATTCAAAGCATGGTCCTTTTTATTAAAAGTCTTGATACACCCACTTGGCCCAGATTTGTTGCTTAAGCGTTTTATTTAATTTTTTTTTTTTTTTGTGAAAAAGTTAGCACGAGTTAAAGTTGTTCAAACATCGGTAGAAATTCAATCCTGCCTACGGCACTGAGCGCAACTTTCGTTTATCTCTTGCGTCCGAGCTGAATGTTTGTGTTAGCTGTGTTTGTCTACTTTGTTTCTTAGAAATATTACTTTATTCAACACTGTTCAACTTTATACAGTGCCGCTAATCCGAACGGTGTGAAATCCGAATTATGACGCGTTGCATATGACGCGTTGCATATGACTCTATAGTCCTTATTGCATTGATTGCAGCTCTTTAAACCGAATTTTAAGCTTTTATTCTTACTTCTCTTTATTTCTGTGTCTTGGTTCTTTTAACAAAAGAATAAATCTATGGAATTTTTCATCTAACGGGACATCATTGAGATGTATGTATGTATGTTTAGTACTTCCATAGATTGGGAAAAGAAACAAGGCATAAACCGATCATATATTACTATGGCGCTCAAGATGCTTTCCGTCTAACAATGAAAATACACGATTTTTTGTCAAAATTATTGTTAATTCTTCCACATCGCCCATTCCAAGCATAACGCAAAACGGGTCCGTCTCATGGCTTTCGATTTGTTTTATTTTTGGGCTATAGATTCCTATTAAAATTCTAAGAATATAAGTTCATTTATTTTTTTTTATCGCCATTCGTTGAAAAGTTATGGACCTCTCAAATCTACAAATCGTCCGAAAACGACAGAATCGGGAAATTTTCAATTAATTGTATCTAAGTCAGTTTTTATCCAATTTTTATAAATAAAGTACCGTTGGTAAGGTATTGGAAAGAACTTTTTGGAAAAAATATATTATTTTAAAATTTGGATGTTAGGGTTGCCAACCAATTAAAAACAAAATGTATTTGCTAATATCTCAAAAAAAGCATAATATTTTTTTTGATTTTTTATTTTTTAAATTTGAAGAAGAATGTTGCCTTAACATCAAAAGTAATTTAATGATGGAGCTTTTATATGTTTTTTTCGCAATTTAAATTTTTGAGCACATACCTTATCATTTTGAGACACTTTATCGTTTATTAATTTTATAATGGCTAAGATGTTCGAAAATTTATTCTGCGAAATGGTTAACCTTGTTAAGATCAACATTTTTTTCATAAATTTTGATGACCTTACACTTGACCTTGGTATGGAAAACTGGTAAAAACCGAAAAAAAAAAATAAAAAAACACAAATTATTTTTTTAGCTTGTATTCGTTTAAAATTAAAAAATTTGATTGCCATATTAGATATTATTAAATTCTAATTGATTTTGCAGCAAAAAATTTTAAAATCGGTCTTAAAACAAAGAAGTTACGATTGTTACTCTGCATTCTTTAATACTTATTTCTGCACATTTCAATATTTTGCACTAACAGCTAATTAATTTTATATTTATAATATTTAATATTTATACTATAACATTTTATCATCTCTTTCAGTTTTTCCCGATCACAGTGCTGCTATGTTTTATAGAGTCTCGAGAATATCACTACAACAAGCCTGCATTGCCCTTTAATGAGGTACATTCACCAATCCAAGGAGGTATTAGTCTGCCAACTGTGATAAAAACATCTGGACCGAGTGCTACAAACTATGAACTATACGATTTGAAAAGCTCTCAACAAATATTTCAAGGCAGCTCGTTGCCACAGCCAGCTGCTACAACATACCAACAACAACACAGTCAGGCACCAATAAATGTACAAGTTCCGCCGCAACCACAATACCAACATGTGACTTCAAATCCTTATGCATATCCCACGCACACTCAAGCATTTATTTCTGGAGCACCAAATACGCAAAACTATATACAACAAGCTCCACAACAACAAGTTGTACATCATCTAGCCGCTCAAAACGGACAATCAACTTTAGTTAATCCATTTATTTCACACAATCCTAATGGAGCAGCCATAAGTTATATTCAAAATGCTCTACAATATCGCGCACCAGCCGCACAACTCTTTGCAACTCCTCAACCGGTTTTTAATACTCAACTTGGACCGCCCACTCAAGGTGATTTTATTTCCCAGTCAGAATCAGGACATTTGGATGGTTATTCTCACAAGCAGCAAAACGGAGATCCACGTACTTATAAGCGTGTCATTACCACCTGCTATCCGAATGGACAATGCGAACTTCTGCAGCTCAATGCTGGTCCAACGGATCCCAGTCAGAATAATGTCGTGTGGTCTACACGTGTGTCCACTGCACCAGTTCCGGACAAATGTCGCCGAATTGCCGAGGCAAAACGTCAAGCGGCATTAGCTGGTACTCAACAAACGATTGTCTCGGTAGTTCAGCCTAATGTTCGTTATGTTTTTGTGCCTCTCAGACCGCCTAACCGTCGATTATTTCCTTACAGTGAAATTGTCTTACCGAGGGATCCCTACAACTAACACAAGTGCCATTTATGGGGAAGATTCGAAATTTTTAATGCATTTATATTGTATAACTTTTTATTTTAATTTATAAAACCATTTTTGTACTTATTTAGAAACAAAACTAGTCGGTAATAAATATTTCAAACGCTTAAAAAGAGAGGAAATTATGTTAAGTGGAATTCATGATTTCTTGTTACGTTTTTTCCAAGTACACCCGTGGTATACACATGTGTTATCGGCTAACTCATATTAAGCTCTGGAGATTGCATACCGATTGAGCAGTTTTAATTATAAGACAATTTGCCTTGTTCAACTTGTGTCATGACACAACTTATGTCATGACACAAGTTTTGTTATCTTGAACTTCATTAATATGCTATAGTGTTTACCTATATCGAAACCACATTTAAAATAATCGTTACGTCAGTCACTTAAAATAAGATAGAAAGGTAAGATTTATATCTGCTCTTTATATATTCCAAAACAGAAGTCGAAGCAGAGAAAGTAAAATAAAAACGGTGAGTGATTTATGAGAACGTAGATAAGCTAATGAAAAAAGTAAAAATACAAGCAAATTGAAAATTAAATTCCTTAAATCAATTAAATACGTGTTTTGTCTTAGGTTGAAGACGAAAATAATTTTTTTTAATAAACACAGTATACAGTGCACAATATACCCCTAACCAACTTTTTCAATATATAATATGTAATAGTATAGGAAGTTAGCGTGTTTGTGAGAGAATGAAGATCAACATTTAAGACCGACAAAGCTTTTAAGTTTACCTTTTTACACTGGCGCATTGGTCCTTGGGACCGGCAAATCAATAATTCGACAGTTTCTCAAAAATCATCATCGTAAAAAGGTTTGTTTTTCCACCAAATAATTGTGAAATTTTGTATATATTTTAAGTTAATAATATTCATTAAACCATTTTTTATATAATGAATACCTAAATATAATGACAAAAATAGGTATATATTTAAAATTATCTATTTTCGTTAATAGGAATTTTTTTATTTTTCATAAATAAAATTTTTTTTTCAATTAGAATAAATTAGAAGTATTTTTTTCACTTGTGGAAACTGGAAATATTTCAATTAGGGTGCTCACAGTTCTGTATTATCTGCTCTGTAAACTTTGCCGTCTATTAACTTTAGAACATTTTAGCACGTGTTAACTTTGATTGTTTTTGTTTTACGTACAAACTTGAGATACCACTTGTTGCTAAAGTTATTTCACTTCTGCTCATGTCTTTCTTTTGTGTTAATGTGGTATCACTAATCAGCTGATTTAATTTTGCATCGTCGAAGAAGTAAGTACATTTTTCCATAATTCTTCGTTTCCGTTCATTCGAGGCATGTTATTGATCAAATTTCAAATTTTTGAAAACTTTTTTTTGCAATTTAGCTCCAAAACACAAAAAGAGGTGCTCACAGTTCGATTGAAATATCTTTCTAAAGTTGCCAGGTGTTAACTTTAGAAGCAAACTGTGAATTCCCTAAATGTCTCTAATAATGATGATTTTTTTTCTCGCAATTGAAAAACATTTATTGAAAATGAAAAAATGTTCTTATATTTTTATAAAAAATTCGCTATGCGAAGTAGTCAATAAAAACAAATCTTTTCTCAACAAGTAAAAATATACTAAAGTCGATATAGCCCAACTATGAAATACCCTAAACCTACTTTTTCAAAATACAATACACTGATACTCCAGTATAACGAACATCGATTTAACGAACTTCCAATACAAATAACCCCTTTTTCGAATGCATTGGTTACTCTATATAACGAATAATTGAAAATGTAAGTATTCTATTTAACGAACATTTTGCTATTTTAAGCATGATTCGTTCGATTTTTTATTTTTCATGACATAAATTCATATGTATTGTTATTATTTTCAAGTTAACTTATGTTCGTATAAACTAATACACGTTTTAAAATATAGTTGACGAATGAATTAACTTTTTCCTATGATAAAAAACATGAAAAATGTTTAACTGATTTAATTAACTTTTCGATATACCAAACGACCCTGTACATTACATCTTTCGTTATACTGGAGCACCACTGTAATAGTACTGGAAATGGGCGTCTCCGTGGGCTCGCATATCTTATATGCATTTCCATTTTGATGGAAAATTTACACGAAACAAAATAAAACAAATTGGCCATTTCAGCCCTTGAAAGCACTTTGACCGAGCTTCTTATGATCAATTGTGTTGTGTGTGTTATTAAATGTTTGCACACAATTAACCGATAACTGGGCCCTACATGTTTTATGCCGACTCCGAACGGCTAGCATGTTCTCAAGAAGCTTTACATGGCATTATTTACTCTCTGAGGTTTGCCATTGTCTGCAGAGAGGTGGTGACCGATCAGAAAAATTTTTTATTGAAAAAAAAAAATTTCCGATCTATGAACACTGTTAACTCCCATACAACCCACAAATGCGAAAACTTTGTAAATGCATTAACATACTAGCTGCAGGATTAAAACTTGGAATGTGTAAATTTTGGTGACCGTGGCATGCAGGTTAAGTGTGTGGCTTAGCATGCTCAGAGCCCGGGTTCGATCCCCAGTCGCGTCGAAAAGATTTTTCAATAAAAAACTTTTTCCGATTGGTCACCACCTCAATGGCAAGCCTCAGAGAGTAAATAAATGCCATGTTGAGCTTCTTGAGAACATGAACTTTAGCCATTAGGAGTCGTCATTAAACATATAGGTCCAGTTCTCGGTCAATTGTGTGCAAACATTTAATAACACACACAACACAATTGATCATTAGAAGCTCGGTCAAACCCCTTTCAAGGGCTGAAATAGACAATTTGTTTTTTTTTATTAAAAGTTTTACAAAAAGACAAGAGCCTCATGAATATATAAAATAGAAACGTACTTCAAGAGTTAAGTGACCGAAATCCCTGCTTTCCCATCCCTGCTTTCCACGCTTATGTAATTTTCTTCAGTTTCTCAAAATTAGATTTCGAGGTTCCTTCGAGTTGTCGCCTTCAGAAGATCTTAGTAATTGTCAGACCACAATCCTTAAGTAGTGTATTACATCCTTAGGTAGTACTACTAGTGTACTACCAGACAAAAACCAAGAAAGTGACCCTAGAACTCCTTTTTAACATCCACTTCCCAGGCTCCGTTATACAGAACGACCTATATTCAAATCAGTCTTACCACTACGAACAGACAAATCAATATTTCCCTCAAAACAACTACAACCAGAGGATGCCCGCAAGGAGGCAAACGTTATTCAATTAAGTACCATAAAAAACCTTACAAGAAATTTATACCATAAAAAATTCGAAAAAAAATTCTGTTGAAACAAAACTGTTTCAACAAATAAAATACTTATTTTGTTCTGTTTTGTTTTCGTTTTTTATTTGAATTTTCAAATATCAACAATATTAAATTAAATTTTCTATTGAAAAAATTGTTCTATTTAACACAACTGAATTTATATACTATTTAAAATTCACATTTAACCGTGGATATACATTTTGTTGTTGCCTGGATTCATGCTATGTTTGTCGTAATCAAACTGATCCCATTGTTTAAAGACCGGATGTGGTAGAGTTGTACCCTTCATCAAATATAAGATAGCTTTGCGTTCACGTCTTTCGTCGACTGGCTCCAAGTGCTGACGTACACGTCTCTCCATGGGTGAAAGTGGTTGTGGCACACGAACAGGTGTGCTTACAAAATACTGATTACTTTCGTCCATTTTCAGATCATTGTTGCCAGTCATGTGTGGATCATAGAATTCGGCAAAGTTTTGATATTGTATTGACTCAGCTGGATGATGATCATAATAGTCAGATGCCAACATATCGTAGTTGTCATTGTGTATCATAGGTTCATCATTTGAGGATTCGGTGTCTAGCGGCTCTTCGTTTGATAATTGCTCTTGTTCCTGTTCATTGCTTGCAGCTTCAACTGCAGGATGAGCAAAAATGTGCACACTTAAGAGCAATAGAAGAACGGTGTGTGGAACTAAAGTGCTCTAAAAGAAAAGCAAACAAAGTTTATTTTGTTAAAATTTCTAAGAACTATTTTTACCATTTTAAGTATTGACATCTTGATTTGTTTTTAAAAAGTATTCAAATATTGAATAAATGATTTGAACAATGTATTAAGCAGAAATGAAACTGTCTTGCTGCAATTGCTGTGTTGATGCTGTCGAAAGTGTTTTACTTCTAACTGCAAAACCGTGCGAGTTTTATATTTTCAAGGTTCTTACATTGCTCCGGCATGTAATTCTGGTTCTGATTGTCATGTAAATGAAAACGAAATCCCCAAAAAAGTCAAACAACTCGCATATCCGGTTTTGGCACACTTCTGAAGCACTCAACTCAACTTAATTTCAATATGAACTGTTTATGATTGCGTCGCCCTCTATACAACATCCTAATCCACAACAATAACACCATCAATAACGTGCAAGTGTCATTTAATGACAGCTGCAATTCGCAAAATTCGTTAAACGCGAATGTCAACTTAAATATGAAATTTATATTTGTTATTTACTTGTTTTTGTACCTTTGTTTTGTACCGCTTGACACACATTTTAACTGCCTTAAAACTGGATATTTTTAAAGTAAATATTTTGGAATGATAATTAAAATAATATTTGAAAAAAAACCCATTCATTAAATGTGTTTGACACCAGAAGGAATGCATATGACCGAAGAAAACTTGTTGGCGCGTGACAATATTGATGATATTTTTTTTTCTCGTTAATTTTAATGCTGATCAAATATTATTTGACTTCAAGCACATTTATTTCTGTTGATTTCTGATTGAAGTGTTAATGAATAACAATAATTTCATATTTTTAATGAATTATAATTATTTAAACTTCCAATTCAGCTGTCAATCAATATATTATAATTAAATTGTTCAATAAAAATAAATTTGTACATTAATGTTATAAAAAAGTACAAACTTTTTAATATATAAAATCTTTATTTAATTATATATGATTTTTAAATTCAAAATGGAGGTCCGTGTCAAAACCTAAAAAAAAAATTCTTAAGTCATTTGATTGATAGGGACTTCCAAGTAATAAAAGTTATTTACTTGTTGATTAAATAAATTAAAAATAAATCGAAAATTAAAAACGCCCGCTTCCGGTCTTGACTAGGAGCAAATTGAGCTAATTTCATAGTTCAAAACTTGAACATTTGTGAGCAATATCGTCTTTACACTTAATACGCTAGAGTACGTCCGCAACTCCGTCTCTCCTCTAGACTCTTAACTTGAGGAGTCTCTCTAAGGCCTTAAAAATTTAATGTAAGTAGAGTTTGGATACCCACCACATTAAAACTGCCATATGAAAACTAAATCAGTCAGGGTTACCAACTCATTTTTTTGTTTTCCCCGCAGCAGTTCTCAAAATTAACCGATTATCCATCTAATTCCCCACCAAAACGAAAAATTTAATTCATTTATTTATAGCCATTTTTACACTGAAAGTATACTTAGAAAAATACTTATGTAAGACCAACAAACACCTTCTGTTAGCTTAATCAAGGGCTTTGACAATTTTGTGCCTGCTTAGTTCTTGTGTAATCCAACAAAGTTTTATTAGTTGATCTCTTTCATTTTATGTAAGTGATAATTAATTAAAAATTCAAATTTTTGAGCGACAATCGGGCTCGATTCGACAATGTCTCGATTCTGAAGTATACTAAATCGTATAAACACATTAATGATATTGAAATTTAAACTCTTATATAAAAATTTTTTTCCATTGTTCAATACCTCCCAGACTATAAACAGAAATTTATTAAAAATTTAACAAAAATGTTTTATTAAAAATAAAATGGCGTTTTTCCTCAAAAACTTAGTTTTTCGATTAAGCATAAATTTGAATGGAGCCGTCAGTTGTGCCTAGGAGAATAAGAAAAAACATATTTTTAACACTAGCTATATGAATACAAAGATTTGTAACATTTTTACTTTGTTTGCTAGTTCAACTTATCTAATAAAGATATTTTTCTTATTTTAATTGCATCAGAAAATTTAACATGAAATCAAATTCCCCACAAATATCAAATAACATATTAACTTCCCCGCCAAATCAGATAAAATTATTCAATTTCCCGCAACAAATCATTAAAAATTAGATATATTATTTAATTCTTTAAATATAAGAGCCCATACTCCGATTCCCTGATCAACTTGAATTTCCCCGCAAATCGGAGAATTCCCCACCAGTTGGCATTCCTAATAACATTCGAGTGAAACACGAGCTGTATGAGCTCTACGACGAAATTGACTTAATTCACAGTTTCACAAATCAGCGACTACGCTGACTAAGTCATGTCTTTCGCATGAATGAAGAAGCTTTATTAAATAAAGTTGCTTAAAGCAACTAAGCTAAAGCTAATCTTTCGGCGCTAATCTTTATCATTAAATCAGGACATTTTTACCATCCCTGCCCTAATTTCAACTTTTTTTATTAATTTTAGTGTAAAAGTAATTTTAAAAGCTTTGCATACATAAACATTCTCAGCTTGGGTGAGATGTCAGTGAGTGTGGAAAACTGTCATTGAATATGCTTATGCAATTTTTTATAGTGACACGCCTCTTTATCGAATACCGCCCACAATTTGTTAAACTTGTGCCTACCTCTGTACTAAATTTTAGTATCCTAGTGCCAATAGTATTCCAGATACAGTGTTTTTTTAATATTGCCACACCCCTTATCGAAAAACGCCCATTTTTTTTACAAAAATTTATAGTAATTGTACCAACCGCTGTAATAAATTTCTGTACGTTTGTGTCAATATTATTTGAGATACAGAAATTCTCTTATATTGCCACACCCCTTTGTCGTATAACGCCCACTTTTTTGATACTAATTTTCAATAATTGTGCCTACCTCTGTACTAAATTTCAGTACTCTTGTGTCAATTTTATTCAAGAAACAGAGTTTTTCCAATATTGCCACACCCTTTTTTAAAACAACGCCTACTTAAGTGATTATAGTTTTTAATATTAATATATTAATATATATACATTATCGATGCCAAAACAAAAAAAAAGTTAAATAGTAAGTATGATTAAATGAGCAAGCAAAAAGAAACGAGCAAAATTGCAAATTCTTTCGATCATTTTGTTTAGTTTGACAGGTTGAGTTCATTGACTTAGTTGAAAAGAAGGCGAAGCAAATGTACTTTCCATTGGTGCCACTTTCGTCTCTGCCCGATATAAAGTTTGCGAACTACTGTCAATTTAACTACTAATTTCAAATTAAAATTAAGACCCCGATTTTTAAAAAATCGTATGGTTACTATATTTCACGCTGAGCACATGTCCTTTCCTCTCGTCTCTGTCTGATATTTAGTTTGCTAGCTACACTTTCGCTTTACTTTCTTTGGGGTATGCTTTGGGTCGTTGTCTTACTGAAAGACCCATCGCAAAGGCATTTCCTCTTCAGCGTCAGCCAACATTACGGCTTCTAATATATTGTGAACGTAATAGGTGGCATCTATCTTCCCAACGATTTGAACTAGAGGTCCAACGCCGTTCCAACCCAAAGAACCCCCATAGCACGAGTCTGAGTCCTGAATCAGGCCTGAGACGAGCCTGATTGAATTGGACTTAGACTTTACTTGTTTAGTAATTAGACTTTCTTTACTTATTTTATAATGTCATAGTTTGGCTATTGAACCAACTTTTACAAAAGGTCAAATATTGTTAAATTTGTCTTGCAATAAATTCTGCAACCATACTTCTCTTCTTAATGTGATTTTAAGTTGTTAAAAACAATTATGTACTAAAAAAGGACCCGAAAGCAATTTCAAAACACTGCACACATTGCACAGTTAAAGAGCATTTCATGTTTACAAACTCGTGCTTTTTGTTCAAAGTTAACCATAATAATATTATAAATTAATAACTAGATGGTGGCTGTGTAAAGCCGTAAAAACAATAAAGGTCACAGCCCATTTTAAGCCAGAAACACAGTTTTTTTTTATTATTAACGAAAGCTAAAAAGCCTACGTTTGTTAATATTAAAATAACAGAAAATGCCGAGTTTTTGTTACGAATTTCTGTTTTATTTTCAAGCTGCTACTATTTCATAGTCAATGGTGGAAAATAAAATTGAGCACTTTGATCTAACATTCAACAAAACCAATTGTGAACATTTACTTTGTCAATTTTTAAAAAATAAAAAAATATCTTTAGAATGTTGCTGCAAGCGATGAAAAATTAAAAAATTTATTTAAAATATGTCAGAAACATTTTTCAAAGCAGCAGTAAAAAAACAAAGAAAAAGTCTAAAAAAAAAATATTAATAAATTCATCATAACAAAAATTTATTTGTTGTACATTTTAAGAGCACAATCCACACGGTTTTTTTAGTTTTTGGAATCAGTAACAGCACAGGTTGAGCCTGTTTGTAGTGAGTGTGGCAACAACAGGCAAGTAAATGGTTTTTTTTTTTTTATACATTAAGTGAAATAAATGCTTTAATGCAGCTTTAATATTACAAGTAAAATACAAATCAGCAAAAGTTATTTTTTAATTAAAAAACAAACAAATCGCTCGAATTCAGATACGAGCTGCAATTGTGCAATTCAAATCAATTTATATATCATACCATTCAGTGACATGATTAACGAATAAACGTTATAGCAATATTCTGAATTGCTTTTAGATCCTTACGCTGCTATAAACAAAATATGCTTATGTCGTTATATTCTCTATTCAATTTCTTTTTACCAGAAACTCTTAACTGCACAACAAATTAAGTAAATTCAATTGTCAATATTAAATTTATACAGTTACTTGAAAGACCGTTAGTCTATATAGCATTCAGCATGCGTTAGCAATCGTGCTTGTGTTTAACCACAAATTGGTACCGAAATTCATGTAGACTGAATTGTAATATAACCAACGAACAGTTAGATAGAATAAGTGGTGCATGATGAAACTTTGTTGCCACATTTGTAAATTGCTTCTAACCATTTTCAAGCCACACTCAAGATCTTCCCGCTGCACCCTACTGACAAATTCTATTATTTTGTGTACGTGAGCAAGTAACCGACATGCAAATGTACCACAAAATGTCTTAGATATTAAGTTAAGTAAGTAAAATGTTAAAAAAAAATCTGCAAAATTTAAACGGAGCAAGCATAGAGTTTCAATTTTTATGTTCAATCAACAGTGCATGAACAGAAATGACAACTCTTTTTTATTAATTTATGTCTTCTCAATACTATTGTAACACACCAAATTGCTGATCAAAACAAATTTGTTTAAATCTTCAAACCACAATTAACTATTTTTCATCTCGTTACTTTTTCCCTTAATGTCAGGAAACAAGAGGTATACAACGAGTGCCAATTCGCGGCTGTTAGGCGGCTAACCTATCAATTCTACATTTTATGTGCTCAAGCTCTTTTTTTTTGCATGTGTAAACTTATACGGCAGTTTTATGTATTCGAAGTGCGATCAAAAAAACTTGCTCATACTACCCCGAAGTACGAAAAACTACTTCAATTTTGGACTGATTATGCTCGAAAGCATCTTGGAGAAGTAGCTGTATTAGTGTAATTTTCTGCATTCCTTGCCGGTTTGGAAGTGCGTCTCATGAGAGGCAGCCGTTTCAACATAGCCTAACCAACTGTTAATAACGCATTATCTAGAGAAATTACTTCTGTTTAAATTAAACCGGTCTATATGAATGAAACAACAACAGTTGCCATAAAGCTAAAGATGACCAAAGTTAACCAATAATAATGTCAGTAGCGTTCAACAAGCAGCATATTTGCCAGATAAAGCCTTATGCGACTTGTTCGTATTCCAAAGCTCAATTGTCACTTCGTGAAAAAATTTTTGATACGATTGCAGTCAACAAAGAAAATCCACAGAGGGCTTTTAGCTAAAGGCCATTTTGAAATCGACCTACCAAAAATACTTTCAAGAATTGAAAAAAAAAAACATTGACATATATATACCGCCTCCGATGGTGGTTATTTTGAATGAGATAAAATAAATATTGAAGAATAATTAACCGGTGTTGTTATATTTGCACAGTCCGGTTCAATTTGAACAGAAGTAGACTAGCTAGAATAGCTTTTTATACCCTTAACCTGAAAGGTCAGGGTATATTAACTTTGTGCTAGCGTTTGTAACACCTAGAAATAAGTGAGTCCTGTAAAGAAATGTATATATATTCTTGATCAGCTTCGTGAGTCAATTAAGCCCTAACCGTCCGTTCTTCCGGGCGTTGGTGCGTCAGTCCTTCTATGTGTTGTACATAAACACAGGATAGGAAGAAGGAATTCAGATAATTGGATGAAACTTGCTACACGTGTTCATGTGAACCCAAGGATCTGCACTATTAAATATTTTTGGAATCCGCCCACGGACACGTCTTCCTCCCATACAACTAAAAAATATAAATCAATTTCTAGAGAGTTTTTCTAAAGCTACAGAAATTAAATTTAATATGTATGCATTTTGTACCCAAACTAAGACATGCACATAAAATGAGCGTGATCCGCTCACAACCACGCCTACCTCCCATATGCCCCAAAATTTAAAATTCTTAAAATGCTTTTATTTATGCTATAGAAATAAAATTCAACAGATATATATTTTATATTAACACTAAGATGCTTTAGAAAAATGGACGCCGTGTGCCCTTAAACACGCCCACCTCCCATACAACTCACAAAAGTCAAAATCTATAAAGAGGTTTTTATATTAGCTACGAAGATAAGACTTGGTATGTGAGTATTTTGTATCAAAACTAAGATGTGCACACAAATTGGTCGGCATCCATCCACGAACACGCTCACCTCCCATATAACCTAAAATATTGAAAATACCATAAAATGGTTAATGTATGAACTACAGGGATAACACTTAGTATGGAAGGATTTTATGCCAAAAATAAGGTGCGCACACAAATTTGGCGTCATCCGCCCACCTTCCATACAACTCACGTTATTGAAAATACCATAAAAAGGTTTATATATGATCTACAAGGAATACATAGAACTGTAAAGGAATACATGGATTTTGAAAAATAAGAACCCTACGCAGAAAAGAACCGGTTCAGAACCTATCACGTGATAGGTCCCAAAGTGATAGTGAACGGTTCCAATTATACAACCAACATATGAAACCAACCGGTCCCTTTTATATGGCGTTGTCATTGACAGGGGTAGATTAACACCGGCTAGATACCTTTGGACAAATCCTAGAACCGGTTCAAAAATATATATAATACAATTTTTATTAATTTTTTTTACCTAGTATTATTAAATTATTTAATTTAAATTTATTTACATTATGCACATTTAAAGTTGAAGATATAAAAAATGTTTTGGCGTAGAGTTACGTCTTACAGCGCGGTTTGTTTGGGGTTGTTTTAACAGATTTTTTCAAGGTCATAAGGCAACTTTTTGGCTAATACTTTAGGGTATACCTGCAGCCTTTAATACATATCGTTCAAAGATATTATATATACTAAAATATCAGATATACCCTGCGCTGAAAGATTATCAAATTTTGGATTTTGTCTCTATTATACTAAAGTCACAAAATAGTAAAATATAAAAAGAAAAATGCATGTTTTTATATAAAAAAATCAATCATCAGCTGCTTATAATGTGCTTCTTTCTTTGCTGCTGCTGCTTCCTTTGTTTTTCTTTTCGTTATTTATGCTTGTATGCTTTGGTTTTGCACGAACTGATTGGTTCGCTTTGGCAGCATTGTAAGCATTAGTTTGCATTGGGTTTATGAAGCACTACTGTTTTAGTATACTATTTTGAAACCAGAGGTCATGAACCTCTTTTCAACTCAGTCAATGAACTCAAACTGTCAAATTTTACGAAATGGGTCTGTGATCCGGTTAGATTTAACTTTTATGAAAAAACGAGTTGGATCATATTTTGTTTTATGCTTTTAGCCAATAGATGGCGTATAATTTTAATTTTTGTTTTTAATGCAAATTAATTTGGATTCCACATCCCACTAGCACTAGCGAGTGTAGTTCGCAAACTATACATCGAACAGAAATGAAAGTGTAGCTAAATATCAGACAGAGACGAGAGGAAAGGACATGTGCTCAACGTGAAATATGGTCACCATACGATTTTTTAAAAATCGGAGTCTTAATTTTAATTTCAAATTAGTAGTTAAACTGACTGTAGTGATGGAAAGTGCATTTGCTTCGCCTTCTTTTCAATCAAGTCAATGAACTCAACCTAGGCTCTATGTCTAGGCTCCCATGTTACAGCAGGCAAATATAACTTTAAAGTTGTTAAGGAGTTTACATACCTTGGTCGGCCTGAAGATAAAGCTAAGAACAACAATTGCTAATAGGTGCTACTATTGCTAAGTAAGCAATTAGGTTCCAGAGCCCTCTCTCGATGGACAAAACTAACACTCTACAAGACGCTCATCATACCTGTGCTTCTCTTTTGCGCTGAGGCATGGGTGGTATCGCAGCCACTCTTGGGGACCTTCGACTACAAAGTTCGAAGGTCGATTAAAAAAAAATTCGAATCAAACGCCGCAATACAGGTCTTCTAATTTAGCCTCTATATTTACTCCTCACTCTCAGAATCCACCTAACATTTGCTAACCAGAATTTGTTCCATAGTGTTATCGTATTGAGCGTCATGAGGAAGATTTAAAAATTTTTATTTTTATCGCGCATTCATCTCTTGTGTTATAGAAAAGCGATCGAACAAACGATAGCCGGATTGAACGAAGAAAAATTTTTCTTGAATTGTGTATTCATTGCTTGGGTGATAGATTTTCTATCGATCGCAGGAATGACTGAAAGAACATTTTTAAAAATGATCCGTCAACCTAAAAACACTTGGTCGTATTGATAGTGCATCGCAGAATCAACTTCTCTTATGTTTGCAGGATAATGTGTTTTATTGCATGTGATCTATTTCTCTTTCATTTAAAACTTATAAATTTCTAATGAACAAATTTCCACCTGTTTAAAACTAAAACTTTTTTAACAATTTATTTCATATTTTTAGGCTTTACTGTTTAATGTGAAGATTCTGCACACATGCTTGCTCGCTCACATTCGAAACACAGTAATGATTAATTAATGTGGTTTTGTAATATTTTTTTTCTCTGTGGTTTCAATCAGTGTCATAAAATACATTTTTAATATATATTGATAAACAACAATTATTTTTTGTTGTTGTTCACCTGCAACACATGTAATATTCAGACATGTTGACTGAGCGTGATGATTATTGTTGTTTTTCTTTGGTAGCTTAAATTCGGATGATAACAGTTTGAGTGTGTGAAAGTTAAGTGGGTGGATATCGACCTTCACATACACCCACACTTACACACACATGCCACACCATCCGCGAAGAACTTAAGCTCAGCTACTCGTTGTAAACGAAAATAATTACATGCATTTTTTTTTTTGTTTTGCTTCATAACAAACATACACATTGACACATTTACGCACATACATAAATAACAACATTTTACATAGATTTGCAGCGTTGTAATGAGCGGGTGTTTGTAACGGATTATTTCGGTCAATTTGAGTGCATTTGATATGCATTTAATTTTAATTTATTATTTAAGTTTTGCACTGACTAATAGATAGACTTGAGGGTGGGATGAGGCTGAATGTTTAGAGCTGACTAATGTTAATGTGTTGGTGCATGTATGCATATGTGATATTGCTGTTGTTTAGATAGTGTCGCTGTCATTGACGCTGGGGCTTGTGTTGTTGCTCATGTCTCTGCAGTTGCTGTTGCTTGTATTGTTTGTGTGTTAAATGAACCTGTTCATTTGCGGCTACGATGCGGGGAACTAATCAATGGGCTAACTTATGTGTTTGTATGTTTTGTGTGAGTATGTGTGTGTGTATGAATTTGTTAAAGCACTTTGTGGCATGAGGCTTATTTTGTAAATTCAGGAAACTAAACATATTATCCAGCTTATTGTAACTGCGTTAGTGTGTGAGTGTGAAAGTGTGTGTGTGTGTGTGTGTTTGTTGTTCGATTGTGTTGCCAGAGATTTGTTTACATTGTTTGTTAAGTGTTTATCAATGATTTGTTGCCGTTGCTGTTTGTTATAAGTTCTATATTTTTTTTTTAAATATAAGTCAAATTGAATTGTTGCTATGAGCTAAAACTCATTAACCTATTGATTATTATTGTAATTATATTTAAGTTCATTTTAGTAAAATATGTAGCCCTTTATACTGAAGAAATTTATTTTAATATGCTTTTTTATAATTAGGCTGGCCTAAAATTTACAATTTAAAATTAAAACTTCCTTTTCTACTGCATGTTGAAAAATCTTTTTCCTAAAAGTATTTCATTTGTTTTACTTAGCCACGTTCAATTTAATCTAAATACCAAAAAAGGTAAATACAAACATACATACATACATACATACAAAAAAAGAACAAAAAATTGTTCAATTAACATTATGATAGCTTTAATAATAAGGATTTAAAAAAAAAAAAAAAAAATCTTTTCGCTCTATTTCTTTATTTAGCTAGCTTAATTTTTTCCCATCCCAAGTCTTTCATTTGTTTGTCTGGCTGAAAATCCTTTAATCCGTTTCGTTCAAGCTCGCATTTCTTAACATTTCAGCCGGAAGAAAACCTTTGCTTTGTATATCTTTTTTTCTTCTTTTTCTTCTTCTTCTACGCATATTGCGCTGATGTTTATGCTGTTTAGATTTAATGTTCGCCATAAAAGAAATGTTTATTGTGATAATATGCAAGAAATTGCAGGTACTTTAACGGGGCTTAGTTGACAAAGGATAGACAAGTTCCTTGACTTAAGTCAGATTGAAGTGTTTCTAATGGAAATGTCAGCTAAAGATACTTAATATTTAATTTTATGCTAACAGGGTTCTTTGATAATTTTTTTTTTTGTTTAAATTTTATAAGAATTTATTTACTTTTTTATTATGTTATAAACATACAGATTATCATATGACAAAACGAATTTTTTATGATTATTGACATTTATAGAAACTGACCAACAAGAATAATTTTTTTTTTTTTTAATTTCAGAAAAATGCACTGATGAGGTACTTCACATACTTAAAGGCTTGTAATTTTTAGCTTAAACATTACAGTAGAGACTCACAAAAGTTAAGACTCGCAAAAGTTAATTCTACGGAAAAGTTAACCAGGCTTCAACCACCACAGGAGACTCTTAAAAGTTAACTTTTGCGTTCACTTTTCCGAGTTCCTTTTTTCCCCTTTTTATTTATTTTTTTTTTTTTTATCTACCATCAATTGATTTTGTATCAATTGTCACTCTCTGGATGTTCGCAAGAAAGAATAAAACGCAAAAACAATCGGGAATCGCTGTTAAGCAAAAGTATTCAATTCACGAATTATTGCAAAAGCACGATCTTTGCAAGGCAAAAATGCTATCAGATCTCGCTTGGAACGAGTGCCCACAAAGCGTTTTCCGAAAAGCCTTGATCAAACTGCTAAACTGGGATGAATCTCAGTATGACGACGTAGAAGATATCCCTTTACCATTACTATTTCTGAATTGTTATAGTCGAAGAGGCACAACAACTATTTACCGGACTCGCACAGAAGAAATAAGTGCATGAAACGCCGATATACTCGATGAACATGGAATGACCACAGATGATTCAGATGATGGCAATGTTACTGAAAATCCAGAGTTTGTTTCATACAACGATGCAAAATGTACAGTAAATATACTGATCAAATGTAATGATGAGTACAATGCTAAGTTCTGAAATAGACATCTTGCACAGCTTCTCGAACTACTATCGGATATAGTACAATCGTATTTTGACAAACTGTTCAACCAAAATAAGGTTACAGATTATTTCACTGGTACAAAGACCAATTGTACTTAGATAGTTAACAATCCACAAAAGTTGACGGAGCCAAAAAGAAACAGGTTAACTTTTGTGAGCCTCTACTGTACTAATGTTTTGTGTTAAGCTGTAGAAAAGGTTCTTCGAAAATTTGAAAGAATCTCACAATCAACCATGGAATATATGCAAAGAAATAGACGGAAGGAATTAGTTACTTAATTCAAAGTTTTTCTTTATTAGTTTTATGTTTTGCTAACATCAGCTTATTGCTTTACTTCTTGGTGACGTTTAACAAATGCCTGACTAGCTCTCAGACACCACAGAAGGGACGTACCTTTTAGAAAAAGCGATCATCTCGAGATAGCTTCTTAGCACATACTTTTATATTCGGAGCTCATGGCCTTTCGTTTCCAAACGTCATTTACTCTTTTTGTATGAAACTGCTACTACGGGGGTATTAATCTCGGAAAAGTGAAGAAGTGATTAGGCAAGAATCATCGTAGCTTTTTTAGACAATAAACGACAGATATGCAATGCATATTATGCATTCCTTTTACCAATTCTATGTATTGATTTTTAAGGACTTATTGAATTTATAAATTAAGCAATAATAAAACTAATACAATACTACTAATTAAGTACCAGTTGGCCAGATCATCTTTCAAATTGGAATCGATTTTTTCAGCACTACTGCCAATATTGTAAGGACATTCTCATCTTTTATTGACTACATGCCCTCTTCCCCTATCCTATATTATTACATATTTTGTTGAAAAATATATCTTGTACTTACCACATAAAGTTTAGCTGATAGTGCAAATTTCAATAACTCTCACGCGAGTTATATTATGTTAACATAATTTCTCTCATCGTTATTAAAGCTCTCATTTAGTCATAAGCGACATAATTGTATTACTAATTTAGTCTTAAGATTCATGTTGAATAAATAAAACTTAAAAATTCATGACGTACATTTTTTATTCACTTGCGTGCACTTTAAATAAAGTGAAACAACAATAAAGCACAAAATATGGAAATTGCAACACTTAAACAACACAAAACAATCATGAAACAAAACTTACTTTCTGAACTTTCTTTTTTGCAGATAGAATAAAAAACCAGACTGCTGCAAAAGGGGTTTAAATCTCTTTAATGCGCTCTCCCAGTAGGGAAGTAGCGATTTGTTCAAATACCAGCTTTCTTGTGAAAACAGGAAACTACATTTTTTCTTCAGACCCGAAGCCATATTAGACTTCCGAAGTCATATTTGGATAATTAGCCTGATTTACCCCCTTAATTTATTTTTTTATGTTTAATTTTTCCAAAGGTTGTTTTTTTAAGAGCTTGCTGATTTGAAATTGAAATAAAACACATGCCAAATTATGAAATGGCCAAAAAAATTTTTATTTGGTAGTTAATTTCTTGTTATTTAACATTTAAATATAATTTCGGGCATATGACTAACACGACTATTTTGCACAAAGGTCATTCTGGAAGTCCAATTTTCGACCAACTTTTCAAGCATTTGAGGGCGTATTTCAGCAATGACACGTTGAATATTGGTTTCCAAAGCGTCAACCGTTGCTGGTTTATCCACATAAACCAATGAATTCACGTATCCCCACAAACAAAAAGAATCAAGTGGCGTCAAATCACACGAACGCGGAGCCTATTTCACCGGTTCATTTCTCGAAATAATGTTGTCGTCGACATGTTCTTTCAATAAGTCGATTGTTTCGCCCGCAGTATGACAAGTGGCATCATCCTGTTGAAACCACATTTCGTCCACATCCATATCTTGAAGATTTGGCAACAAAAATTCATTGGTCATGGGCGCACAACGACGAATCGAAAAATTGTCGTTTTCTTCGACACTGGCCTCAACGACAGCAATTTTTTCTTCTGTACGTACTCATCTCATTCTTCTCGGTGGCTTGACATCCAAAAGAGTGAATGTAGACCGAAATATGGTAATTACGTTCTTTATGGTGGTCTCAGACGGACGATTATGTGCACCATAAAGTTCACGAAGTGCTCTATATTAAATTGAACACTGTTTTTGAAAATAAATTTCCACGATTTGAAAGCGTTGTTCTGGAGTTAACCTATTCATGATGATTTGCCAAACAATACTGAGTAGATACGTCACTTTAAACTGTCAAAACAACTGTCAGATAATAGAGTAACCTATATTGAAAAAAAAACCTCATAAAAAAACACCCTGAGTGGTGACCATGGCATGCAGGTTAAGTGTGTGGCTTAGCATGCTTGGAGCCCGGGTTCGATCCCCAGCCGCGGCGAAAAGTTTTTTTCAATAAAAAATTTTTCTGATCGGTCACCACCTCTCTGCAGACAATCGCAAACCTCAGAGAGTAAACAATGCCATGTAAAGCTTCTTGAGAACATAAAATTTAGCCGTTCGGAGTCGGCATAAAACATGTAGGTCCAGTTCTCGGTCAATTGTGTGCAAACATTTAATAACACACACAACACAATTGATCATAAGAAGCTCGGTCAAAGTCCTTTTAAGGGCTGAAATGGCCAATTTGTTTTTGTTTTTGTTTTTTTTTGTGAGTTTTTAGTTACTGTTTATACCCTACAGGTCAGGGTATATTAACTTTGTGAAAACGTTTGTAACAACTAGAAATAAGCGAGTCCCATAAAGAAAAGTATTTATATTATTAATCAGAGTTACGTCGTGAGTCGATTAAGCTCTGTCCATCAGTCCATCTGTGTGTTGTCCGTAAGCACAGGATAAGAAGGAGTTGAGATTATTGCATGAAACTTGGAACACATATTCACATGGACCCATGGTTTTGCAATATTGAATATTTTTTTAATCCGATCACGGACACGCCTACTCCTTGTATGGGATATACAACGCAAAAATTGACAACTGTATAAATGAGCACATTACAAAATTACAACAATAAAATTTGATAGGTATGTATTTCATATCAACACCAAGCTGTTTCAGAAAAAAAGGTGTTATCCGCCCACGAACACGTCCACCCCCCATACAACCTAAAAATTAAAAACAATATAAATAAACCTCTGTTCAACCTATAGATATAAAATTTCACACATGTGCTTTTTATGACAAAACAAAGATGGTTTTGAAAAATGCACATTATACGCTCACGGACACGCCTACCTCCCATACAACGCGAAAATTGAAAACTGCATAACTCAGCTCATAATTAGCCTACAACAATAAAATGTTATATGTATATGTTTTATATCAACACAAAGATGTTTTCGAAAAATGGGTGTTATTCGCTCACGGATACCAAAATCCCACCTCCCATACAACCCAAACATTGAAAACGAAATAAATAAGCCTCTGTTTAACCTACAGAGTTAAAATTCGACACTTATGATTTTTATGACAAGACACAGAAGGTTGTGAAAAATGGACGTCATCCGTATTATCCATACACGAACACGGCAACCTTCCACACAGCCCACAAAACACTATAGAAGCATTAATATGTGAGTCACAGGAATAAAACTTAGTATTTGTAAATTGTTTACACCTTTTTTTACGCCTTTTTTCAATTCTTTTGTTGTATTTTGAAAAGTAGTTTTAGGGTATTTTATAGTCGGGCTAGACCGACTTTAGACTTTCTTTACTTGTTGAGTTTGATTTTGTTTAAATAAAAATCTAAAAAAAGAGAAATTGCTTGCAGTTTATTACTTTATTAATGGTGCTGCTTTTTTTTAACACAACTGTATATTCAAAAGTGGTGACCGTGGCATGCAGGTTAAGTGTGTGGCTTATACTGGAGACACACATATGGTTTCTTTACTACAAAGTTCATACACTACATTGTATACCACATGTGTGTCACGTTATACCAGCTATAAGCCAGCTTCTGAAACAAGTATAGCGTCTTATTCATGGTATACAAAACACAACAAATTTTCATGGTTTCTTCATGCTAACTTACATTTTTTCGACTTTCAGCCCTGATATTGCTATATTTTATCTGATATCAGCGCCAATGTGAGAGAGCGTTAAAATTTTTAACTACAATAATGTCATAATATTGAAAATTTTTATTATGAAATAAATTTAAATTTAAAAAAAAATAGCAGCTGAAAAAAAAAATTAAAAAAGCTCTTTCAAATTGTGAAATTTTTTAATGTATGCATATTTCAAAACATGCAATTTGCGCGACCAACGAAATATATAACCATATATTTAAAGGCTGTTTGCTTGGCTATTTATTGCAGGATCTATCTTTCGACGGGATAAGCAAATTGAAGCAGCTGAAAAATTTGTGATTTGTTTTTAAATAATTATTTGACACTTTTGTCAGTTAAAACTATATCGAAATGTGTGTCACTACTTTTATACCACATAGTATACAATCGTTCATGGTTTCAATACCATGGTATCGATACCATATATGTGTCCATAGTATTAGCATGCTCGGAGCCCGGGTTCGATCCCCAGCCGCGGCGAAAAGTTTTTTTAAATAAAAAATTTTTGTGATCGGTCACCACCTCTCTGCAGACAATGGCAAACCTCAGAGAGTAAATAATGCCATGTAAAGCTTCTTGAGAACATGAGCCGTTCGGAGTCGGCATAAAACATGTAGGTCCAGTTCTCCATAGGTCCATTTAATAACACACACAACACAATTGATCATTAGAAGCTAGGTCAAAGTCCTTTCAAGGGCTGAAATGGCCAATTTGTTTTGTTTTTTTTTTTTGTATATTCAAAAGTATAAATTCTAATAAAAAAAGAATTAAAGAATACATTATTCCAACGATTGGTTTAAAAATTACTCCAAGATTTTTGTTACCATGTTGCATTATATGCTAAAACCTTAGTCAGGCATCATTTAGGCTGCCTTTCACGTTTTATTCTCCCTGTGTACAAAACAAAAAAAATGTCACTTACCGCAACTGAAAAATTCACCAACAATGCTTCGCTTGCAAACAAATATTCAGTTTTCTGAATTTTTAAAATTATTTTCATTTTTTTCATGTTGCTCACTTCACTTCAGTAGTTTTATAACTTCGATTGGACTGAAATTAATATTCAAATCTTTGACTTCTTAATGATATGAGTATCCATGAATACAATTTACTTCGATTCTCTAGGAAATACTTTCAATTGACAAAATAAGCAGGAAAATCTCAAAAACTATTTAACATTCCCAGCACTGAGTGCTGTTATTTCATAATATTCGTACTAGCTACATTGCAAGGCAGCCACATCTAGCTCATCTAGTATATTTATGTGAAAGTATATGCATGCGAGTGTGTGTGTGACTTATCTGTCATAACAACCTCAAGCACTTCTTTAGAAATATACCCATACCCTCTATGCATATGAAAATATTCTACAGAAAAATCACGCTGCTGCACTTCAGACTCTGAAAAGTTGGACAAAAAACAAAAAGAAAAAACTATATAGATGAAGAATAATTTTCTATACAAAAGAGCACTGCAACATGTTTGTACTCGTATCAGGTGTTAAAATTAAGAAAGAAAAAGAAAAAACGATGAAGATATGATAAAAACAATAATGAGGAGTATAGAAAATGTTGAAACAAAACATATACAGTTAAGATATAAAATAAGAGCGAGAAAAAAACTTGAAAATACCTGCACATTTTAAATAACTGTAAAAAAATGTGTCCTTATGTGGTGTTCATACGTGAATGAAATGTTGACTGCGCATAAAAATTATTTTTTACGTGCTTTTGACATAGCCACAGGGTGAGCTTGACATACAGCTTAAACCGACAAGATATGGTTGGAGACATATCACATAGAAGATACAACACATATAAAAAACACACATTCATTTTTAAAGCATATTGAACTCATCTACATACTTTTCTACACAAAAATTAACGACTTTTTTGAAATCGACTGAGCAATAACCACGTACTTTTAGAAAATTTAATTTTGGCCCACAATCTAATCTTATGCGCAGTTCGTAAATAAATTGTTAATAAACTTCAGTTCATTTCGAGTCACGTTGTTGAACATATTAGCTCAATTGTCTGTCCCCCTCATCTGTCTAGTTTACTCTATTTGATTCTACGTGAACTCTTTGTGGTCTCTCCAAGCAAACTCTTAGCGGTCTATTAAAGCAAATACTGTGATGCGATGCTTAATTTTGTCTCGTAGTTGATGCTAGTCAGTCGTGCGTCTTGCTTTGATAATTGACAAAATTTGGCTAACAACAAGCTGCTCGAAGCTTTTATTTCTTTATATTTCTAACAATTAGCTGATAAGTCAACAAATGTTCAAACCATTCAAGTTTATTTTATTTGTTCTTTATATTTTCTATTCTTAGCAGTTGAAAAAAGTTTTAATCTTCATGTCTGTTCTGCAGTACAATTAAACAGAACAACTTAATTGGAAACAATGTTGAGACAACAATGTTGAAAGCCAATTAATACAAAAATATTTAAACACAATTATTTAGTGTTGGAAATAAAAGCATTTTTACCACAATTGGATTTTATAATAAGAGTAATGTAGGCGCAAAAGCAAGATTTAAATAATTACACATTTGAAGAAATGCTCCAAGTTTATTCTGATGCTCTCTTTTGCTCTCTCTCTCTCTATCTCTCTCGTGGCTGAACGCGTAATCGTAGGCCATTGGTGACCTGGCAGATCTCTGCTTCAAATCAAATGTGGCACGAGCAATTTTTTCAAGAGGAATTTATTTTTCTCATGGGCCATCACCGCTCTGTGATCCCAACTCCAGCTATGATTTTTCATGTTCTTATTTTCATGAGTTATGAGTTAAAAATGCAACAGTACAAAATTTAGAACAAAAATTTGGTCACGATAACGCATCAGCCTCGTCTTGTTTGTGTAAATTTGTAAAAAATTTGTAAGTGATGTTGTTGAAATCGAAAAAGTGTTACATAATTGTACGGTTATACGAACACATAAGAACCCAGCAAAAAAACTGCTACCAAAAGAAGGTAAAGTGGAAGGGAAATGTGAGTTCTATCCCTTCTACTTTCATACCCAGAAGGCATTCTCTAACATATGCATGTCATTGGGAGAAATGCTTTCTTTAGTCTTCTCTAGAAGTGCTTCTAGAATTTTTCAATGGAAGATTTCTTTAAGGCCTTCAATGAAAGGATTTTAGTAGGTATTTTCCGAGAAAACTTTAAGAAGGCATTCCACGATTCAGAAGACATACGACAAAATGCTTTTAATAAAATATGTAACCATTGCTTTGCACAAGTCATGGCTTGCTCAAGCACTTTTAGTTAAGGCTGAGCAGTAGCACAATTGGATTTTTAGAATGTCTCTGGAAGCCGTGCATCTAAGAATGCATGTCAAGTTTGTAGCAAAAATTTTGCTGGGGAGCTTCTCTTTCTGGACAGATGCTATTTTATACATTGTGAAATAACAAAAATTAGTTTCATTCCAAAAATATTCACAATAAAAACACAGGGTGAGCCATATTGAATGGTTTAGCTGAAAAGTGCCTTAAAATATACACTTATTTTTTGGGAGACTGAGCTTTAAGTTTATTCTTGCATTAATTCTAAATTTCATCGAAAATTATTTAAATATATTTATGATAAGCCATCAAATTAATTTGCATTCAAATAAAGACACATTTCCTAATGATTTTATTATTATGTTTTGGGTATGGAAATTTTATAACCGGATATTTGAGTTTCTGTGTACTTTTAATTGTAATGTACAGTTAATTAAGGCGTGTGACTTTAAGCATATTTCTTATCAGTATTACTTCCGGCATTAGTTAGATCAAAAGCAGTCAAGCAACATAAATTTCTAAGCTTTTAGTTGTTTTTACTCGGATTACTTTTATAAAACATAACTATTTTAGTGTAAAACCTGTATTAAGTCATTGGCGCTGCGAAAAAAATAAAAAATTGCTAGACAAGTAAGGAAAGCCTAAAGTCGGTCTAGCCCGCCTATGAAATACCGTAAACCTACTTTTGTGACTTTAAGCATATTTCTTATCAGTATTACTTCCGGCATTAGTAAGATCAAAAGCAGTCAAGCAACATAAATTTCTAAGCTTCTAGTTGTTTTTACTCGGATTACTTTTATAAAACATAACTATTTTAGTGTAAAACCTGTATTAAATCATTGGCGCTGCGAAAAAAATAAAAAATTGCTAGACAAGTAAGGAAAGCCTAAAGTCGGTCTAGCCCGACTATGAAATACCGTAAACCTACTTTTCAAAATACAATAATAGTATTGAAAATGGGCGTATCCGTGGGCTGATAAGGCCCATATTTTATATGCATTTCCATTTTGTTGGAAAATTTACACATACCAAATTTTACTGTAGCTCACATGTCTTTATAGTGTTTTCGCTATTGTGGGTGGAATGCGCGGTGGGCGTGTTTGTGGACGGATTGACGTCCATTTTTCTAAAACATCTTTGGTTTGTTATCGAAAACATACGTATCAAATTGCATCTCGGTAAGTACAACATAAGCTTATTTATTGAGTTTTTAATTATTGGGTTATATGGGAGATGGGCGTATTCGTGGGCGGATGGCACCTATTTTTTCTAATATCTTTGTTTTGATATAAAATACATATGTACCAAATTTAATTGTTGTACGTTATTTATGAACTTGCTTATACATTTTTCAAGTTTTGCGTTGCATGGAAGGTCGACGTGTCCGTGGGCGGAATCCAAAAATCTTCAATAATGCAGATTTTTAAACCATGTCTACCGAGTTTCATCCAATTATCTTAACTCTTGCTTATCCTGTGTTTACGGACAACACAGACAACACACGGACAACAGACAGACAGACGACGGACGGACGGACATGGATAGCTCGACTCACGAGTTGACGCTGATCAGGAATATATATACTTTTCTATACCGGACTCGCTTATTTCCATGCGTTACAAACGTTTTCACAAAGTTAATGTCCTTGACCTTTCAGGTTTGGGGTATAATAAGATTAGATAAGATAACATAAGATAAGACAAGATAAATTTTTTGTTTGATTATTTATAATAACTAGTATCGCTTGTGGCCAAAATTCGACCAATTTTTTATTCGTCTATTTATAATTTCTGGTATCGCCTGTGGTCGAAATTCGACCAATTTTTTTGTTTGCCTATTTATTATTACTAGAACTCGATAGTAGCCGAAAATCGACCTTTTCACTTACATTTTCTGTTGATTCAATACAATATTAATTTGAAAAACAAATTTTCTTCATAAAAATTTGGCAAAAAAAAAATTTTGAAAATAGTCGATGCACTCCTTTTTTGCATTAAGATTCATTTAAAAAATATTATCAAAATCGATTGAGAAACACGTGAGAAAATGATTCTGAACTGTTTTCCTTACGCATATTTATTTATGTATAGATTTTTTTCGCTGACGTGGCAGCAAGTTCATTCTCTTCAAGAGAGAGAAAATTATAAAAAGCATTAACAACAACAATCCCAGAAGGAAAATGTGGAATACATGACTTTAAGAACGCATGAATTCTTAGTTGAAAAAAGAGACAAAAAAGAAACATGACCGAGTATAATATCAAAGAATGCGAACTTTTTTATTTTGAATGAAAGTATTGTTTACTTTTAGTTTTTTGTCAGTGAAAAAAACTGTAAATTAGAAACTGTGAAATTTGAAAAAAAGCAAGTGTCATTTACTTTTTCTGTTATAATTAATCATTAATTTATAATTTAAAACTTACTCTAATAATGTTACTTTTAACTACAAATAAAATAAATTATAAAAAAGGACTCGAAAAGCATTCACTTTTAAATACATTCTTTAGCCATATAGGAAAAATCACATATTTTATGAGCAAGGATTTTATTCCTGATAAAATTATATGATATTTCTTGCATTCTTTAGGAATGCAAAAAGGGATGCATAATTTTCCTATGACATCGCCGTGTAAAAAATCATGCGTTCTGGAATGTTTAGTTCATAGGAGTGGTGCATTCTAAAACACATTCCTATACATGACCATTTCCTTCTGGGATACGTCACAGCAAGTGTTGCCGGAGTAAATTTATTATTATATCCAAAACGCAAAATAAAAATAGCCAAAAATGTAAAAACATAGCCAAAAGGTTATAAAATATATTACACAGCCGGGCAAATGCAATTCTGTACATTTTGTTGTTGTGTTGAAAATATTTGCCATCACATTTTGCAAATGCCACGATGCTAGGCTATTTGCCTGTGATTGGGAATGCCCAATTGTATTGTATATTCTTGCGGTCGAATTCACGATTAATATCACTGGTAAGTCGTGTTCACATCAAGAGAAAATTCACCTTCGAACAAGTTTTAAATCATTTCCCTGGAAAACGATTAGAATATAAGTTGATTTTGCGATGCACTAGCGATTCGCCCAAGAGTTTCTTGGATTTGTGTTTTCAATTGTCCATGCGATGAATTCGCGAGTCCCAAAAAATTTTCAAAATATTCTTTAGCTTATTTCGCCAACTGTTTGGAGATGGCTTTTTATAAAATGTTGGGAATATAAAGCAGTCTCTGAAAAATCTTTAAAATTAATGATAAAGTTGAACTACTTAAAAACATGTCAAATATTTTTATATAGCTTAGAAGCAACGTCACGTTATATCGAACAGAAATAAAAACTAATTCACAAAAAAATTCATTGAATTCGGGAAGGACAACAAAGCTTCAGAACAAACTGTTGAAGACCCCTCAAAGCAATCCGTTTACCACCATTTTCGGCGAACCGCTAAAGACTCCTCTCGGTGATTCGTTGGCGAATTTTCCCGGCGAATCGCTTTTATGGCCGACGCAGATAAATTCGGCCTACACGGAGAAAACTGTTGTGCATTATTAATGCACAAGCTGTTCATAACTATAAAATGTTTAGGTACATTTTTGAATATGCAACTTTGCGCATAAATTATGCCTAATAATCATAAATTCTGCACAATCTATTAAAATTGTGGATAAGTTATACACAAAAAATGTGCACAGTTTGTGAACATTGTTCATAGCTTAATTATTTGAAAATTAAACTCAATTGATCATAATATATGAACATTGTGCATGAACGACTATTAACACTTATTGTTCATGAGTTATGCCTACTTGTGCAAAGATTTTGCCCAACATTTTGATATGTGTGTATCTTGTTCATAAGTTGTGCCCATTTTTGCATAGATTATGAACAATGCGTACACATATGGATAATGAGTATGCATTAATTGCAAGTTAGTTTCACTTATGTTCTTTGTGTCAAGAACGCTGGTTATGTTTAGAAGCGACAGTAGTGTGTTATATATCATTTAATATTATTGCGAAATATATAATTGTGTAAATTAAGAAAACCAGAGGTAAGTATTGAGATATTGTCATATATTTATCACTGTTATGACATTTAACGATGGTTTTTTTAATGACGAAATAGTGTTAATACATTGAAGTCGTAGAAATCTGCATTGGCACTTAATACAAAATTGTGAGACCATGTGGATGTTGCTAGACAATATACGAGTCCGTGTGGTCAACAAAGCAGGTCAACAAAGCAGTGAATATATGTTTTTTAACAATTTAGAAGGTATTAATTTATATTTTGATTTAATTTGCTCTTAATTCTGCGATAGTTCAGTGTAATGCTTTGAGACTTTTTTAATACATTTCCGTTTATTTTTTTCCGTTTAATTCAGATTTGTCAGCTGACATTGTCACTGTAAGAGAGGTAGACTCTGAATTTTTCAATCTATTAAATAAACATGGACTAGAAGAGCATTATTCGTCCTTAACAAATGCCAAAATAAATATCGACTGCTCTAAGGCCATGACAGAAGCTGACATTAAAGAGATTTTTAATGATGAAATTGGCACTCGCATAAAGTTTCGTGGCCTAGTCAATGAGTGGCGACTTGCAAATGTGAGAAAGCAAATTTTATATGAAAAATCAATGACTTTATAAATTATATAAAATAAACATGTTAATACTGAAGTATATGATTTATTGAATTTTAATATGTATATATATAATATTAGTTATTAAGCAATTATACTTTGAAATAAAGACATTTGAAAATAAAATTAAATTTTGTTTCTTTAATATTAGTAGGAGGTGTAAATATTTTTTCCTATTTGTTCACAATCTATGAAAATGTTGTTCATAACATATGCACAGTTGTTCATAACCTATGCCCAGTTGTTCATAACCTATGCATAGTTGTTCATAACCTATGTAAAGTTGTTCATAAACTATGTCCAGTTGTTCATAAAATATGCCCAGTTGTTCATAGTCTTTTCCCAGTTGTTCAGAATCTATGAAAATGTTGTTCATAAGCTATGCCCAGTTGTTCATAACCTATGCACAGTTGTTCATAGTCTTTTCCCAGTTGTTCAGAATCTATGAAAATGTTGTTCATAATCTATGCCCACTTGTTCATAAAACATGCTCATAGTGCTGAACTTAAGTTATGAACAAGTGTGCATAGATTATGAACAACTGTTCTTGGTCATTTTTCGTGAACAATTTGTGCATAAGTTGTGCCCATAGCGCTTAATTTCTGCACACAATTCTCTCCGTGTAGAGTCGGCGATACCTTTATGATTCTCAAATGAGCTCGCCACTTGCTTCATCTTCCAAGCGATTCGCTGGCGTTTCTTAAGAAATTGAAAATGTTAGATGTAAAACAAAAACTTCATTTTGGCCAAAATAAAAAAAATAGCCGAGTAAAAAACTAGCCAAATGAAAAATAAAATCGCCAAATAGCCAAAAGCTGACAACGAGAAAAAAATAGCCATTTTTGGCTATAAATAGCCAAACCAACAACAAACACGCAGTTGTTACAGTGTTGCCAGACTTTGTTACAGATCATTACCGCTTTTTTCCATTTTTCATACCAGAACTTTCAAATGATATAAGTTTCATTCAAATGTGTTCTCTTTACATTGAGAAAAAGTGCAATCAGGGGTCGAATCGTCTGTTCCGTAAACGTATAACACGTCACGTAAAAATGAGTAGTTGGCATGATGATTTCCGTGAACGTGTACCACGTTTCGTAATTCGACATGATATGTTCAGTGAACGCGCAAAATTCGAAGCAAATCGCAAAAATGTAAGTAAACTTTAAAAAGTAATTGTATCAAACTTATACAATGTATTTTAGGACAAACTGCAACAAATTAAACCTTGTGCAAAAGGACATGATGGCCGACTTCATGCTCCATCATCCAAACTTGGCCAAAAATTTGCTACCTGGTGCGCAAGGGAAGGCCACATCAAATAGGCTTTGGGAGGAATTGGCCAGGAAACTGAACTCTGTGGGGCCACCAACAAAGGATGCAAGAATGTGGAAGAAGGTATGTATTCATTTGTATGCATTAAAAAGTGTGTACAATTAAGGTTTAATTTTAGGCTTTTGCTGATCAAAAGTATCAGGCAAAGAAGAAGCTGTCTTTTAATATATAATATAATTATATTTTATTATTTATATAAAAAAAATAAAATAATAATAGCTGTGTTTTTTACCAAGCGAGTCAAAAAACGACTGCTTACTCGCTTAAGAATTTTTTTAAAACTTGGAAGCATTTTCTGAAAAGTCAAAAACGTTGTTTATGTTGTGATCAAATTTTTGTAAACAATTTTTGACAAATTTATTTTATATATCAAAGTTTTGACAATTAGTGATGCATAAATTTTCAGATTTTAAGCATTGGAGACTCGGTTTTAAAACAAACCCGATACTCAAAAGATTTTCAGTGCTAAAAGCTTAAGCACACAACATAGTTTTACATAATGAGTACATTTGATAAATTTTGTTTATCTTACCTGTTAAATTATTATGTATTTTTATTGAAATATTGATCTAAAGCAAATTATGAGTATTTCTTGAAAAGTATTTGGTACAAAAAATTTTCATTTCATAAATCACTATTGACTATCAATCAGATATAGTTGCCACCTTTGTAGGAAATTTATACAATTATTGAAACATAACTTGGAAGCATTTTTTTTCGTTTGGTCGGCAAACTTTTAAGCGACTAACAGTTTCCTGTGTTATTTAAGCGAGTATACATATGATAAGCGAGCGTTTTTTTACAACTCGCTTGTTAAAAAACACAGCTAATATAATGATACTTAACAAAATGCAGCAATATTATCACCTCCAGGAATTTTGTATTTATCCATAAACCACTCCTTGCACCTTGCTGAATCTTCTGGCTTAAATTTAATGAGAGTTGGACACAACTTGCTCTCCATCTCTTTAATAACACTGGAAGTTATTTTAGACACCGAGCTTTGACACATCCCAAGAAGATAGTCGCTTCCGATCGAGTGTTGATATCCACCACTTGCTAAAAGAGAAAGGGTTGCTGCCAGCTGCAGCACTGGTGGAATAGCTGTTGACTGGTGGCAATGGAAGTTTATTTTGATGAGCACATATTGAAATGCGTCTTTATTAAGACGATATCTTTTAACAAATCTGCAAAATTAAAGTAAGACAAATTTAATTATAGCTACATATGTGTATTAACTTTCTTACGCAGTGTTCGACATCGCCAATGGATTGCTTCTATCCCTTAATTGTCTTCGAACAATTCTTTCATCACTTTCACTTTCGTCTGAACTTAAATAAAAAAGCATTGCAGCATCCATTTTACAAACACTTTTATTGACAAACACTATCACTTAAGCAGATAAGAAGTTTACTGAAATGTCACTAACAAAAAGGAAGAACAAGATGAGCAATCAAGTACAATTATAAAAATTACGTTCCGTACTGATTCGTATGTTATCATCTCAAACCGATCGTACGTACGATTCGTCACGTAATTTTGTTTCGAACGAATGCAGTTCCGTTCACGGAACAGACGATGCGACCCCAGGTTAGTTTAGATAAGTAGTGTCCGACCGAATATTCGGTTTCGGTTTCGGTTTCGGCCAGTTTCGGCCCTTTTAATCAGTTTCGGCTATTCGGCATCAATATGGCCGAAACCGAAACCGAAACCGAATATTTGATCGGACACTACTAATTCGGTTTTTACATATATATCAATGGTAGATGTGAGTTCGCTTTCATCAAAATTTTTAATGGTGTTAAGTAGAACAAAAACGTGAAATTTAGTCATTTGATTGACCGTGTGGGTTGAGTCCAGCACAAAACGATAAATGTAGTTTTTTTTAGATTCTAATATTAAGTTATTTAACTTTAAATACTAAAAAGTTCCTTAAAGTGGTATTAAAATGATCTCAATATTTATTATTTTAAAGTTGAACATTTATATTCAAACGGTCATATTCATAAAAATATCTTGAAATGGATTTAAAGTGCTCAATAGTCAAAAAGCTTTTTAGAGATAAAATGTTTTTTAAAATTTTGTTATTCATACAAATATTGTCTCAGCTTATTTGTTAAAATAGGAACACTCTCAATTTGAAATGGGAACAGTGTCAAGAATGGTTTGTGAATTTGATGAATTCAATACTTTTTTGTTTATTTGTCACAATTTTATCAATACTTTGACATGCAAAGAGTCAAAAAATTGTTTAATCTATGTTCTTTTGTGAAAAAATTGTCACTTATAATTTTTGTTTTCAATATTTTGAAATGTTTTGCCATGTTTTCATATTTTTTGTTTGAAGTATTTTTGACAATATTTGTGCTCACATTAGAGTAAAAATTTTAAAAAGGCTTTATCAAGGGTTTATTGAAGGTTACTCATTTAAGAAGCCTTTATAAGAGATTTTTGTCGTTATTGGACGTTTATGGATATTGTTTTTGAAATTTTTTTTTGTAAAGGCTTTATAAGAGGTTCGTAAATTTGTATGAATAAAGGCAAAATAATATTTATCGAATATATACGTTATTATAATCTGTTTCAATTGTTATGTTTTTGAAAGCTTTTAACTAAAAAATAAAAAAAATTTGTTTTTTAAAACAATTTTCAAGTAGACATTCAGTTTTGGTTTCGGTTTCGGTTTCGGCCGAATATTACAAAATTGGCCGAAATTAATTTTCGGTTTCGGTTTCGGCCAAAATTTTGGTTTCGGTCGGACACTATAGATAAGGTATAAACGACAACACGAGGCAATGCAGGCTTTATTATGAGAAGTTGGTACAATGTATTTTATTGAAAGTATTGTCCATAGCTACCACTATTTTTCTCAATCTCTCTCGTAATTTACAGATTCAGTTTCTAAGAAAGTCTTTTGAGACTATCTACAAATCCATCCATTTTTTGGCATCTTCATAAGAACAGAAGTGTTGCTCAGCCAGGTAAAGAATCACTTTGTCATATCTTCAACGTTATTCGCTCTAAATGTGACACTTTTGCTTTTTAAGCCAAGATGCCCAAAATCAGCCCCATCGCTGAATTTAATTTTTCGAATAAAAAGCGAACCCAATGCGAGTTTCTTTCAATATTTACAGGACCTGGATCTAGAAAGTCTGCAAACCAAGAAAATTTTAGCAATACGATTCGTCAATAGATAGGAGAATAGAACAATTTTTTGGAAATTCTGGATAAATTTGGAGAAAAACAGACAGCCGGATACCCACTCAAAAGTTAAAGCAACTCTTAAACCTGTTTCTGCATTATTTTTTTTTTTATCGGAGAAATCGCGATGGTGCTGTTTTGGCTAAAGCTTATTAGAAAAGTATTCTTCATTTAATAGATGGGGGTTTCCCCGCAGAAATAGTTTTTAAGAGTCCCTCTAACTTTTGAGCCGTTATCTATCGAAATCTAAGTTTCGATCCGAATATTCCATGCTCGCCTGCTATAGAGTTGCCCATCTATGGTTCATAAACATTTGGTTAATTATGGTTTATATGCGTAGAAACTTTTTATGACAGGTTTAGAATTTCCATACCACAACATAAAAGAATCAGAAAACAATGTTTATTCATATGAATTCAAATTAATTTTATGCCTAAGCTTAAACATGTTTAAAAAATTTCAACCGGCAGCTCATCAAGTTATTTTCAACACTAGAAAAATAAAATACACAAAAATGAGAGGATGACATTAGCGAGACTTGATGCTCACTTTAAATCTTGAAAAGTTCGAGAACGGTCAACTGAATGGGCAAGAGTTTAGTTTGTGATAGCGGATCGTGAAGTGAACATACATTTTTTTATAAGCTAAGCAGTTACGAAATAGAGTTTTTTTTTTTAATAAATAAAATTAATACTAAAGATAAGAATGATATCATTTAAAAGCTATTTAACTTTAAGCAGTTTCATCTGCATTTTAACATTGGTACAAACGCAACCATTATTTTTCGACTTGAGTGTACCGGAAACACAATGGCAGTCGCCTAATACAGAACTAATTGTGCCAAATCTACAAAATTTTCAAGAACAATTTCTCCAACAATTCCAGCAAGTGAGCAAATTTTGTGATTTCTTAGCAATAATTTGAGAATTTAATGCTAAAATTCTTTTGTTTTTTAAGCAAATTGAACAACATCAAATGTTGGTAGGCAATGTTCTCCAGCAACAAGAGCAAGAGCAGCAACAACAATTACAAGAACGGCTACTGCAGCAGCAGCAACAACAGCAGCAGCAGCAACTACAACAACAACAAGAATTAGAACGACAGCAACAAGAATTACAGCGACAGCAACAACTAGTACAGCAACAACAGCAGCAACAGCAAAGAGAACAACAACTTCAACGACGTGAACAAGAACTTCAACAACAGCAACAACGACAACAACAATTACGAGAGCAGCTGCAACAGCAACAGCAACAACTGCTAGAACAACAGCAACAACTACAACAACAACGGGAGGAACAACAACAGCAACAACAACGAGAACAAATACTGCTACAACAGCCACAACAACTACTACAACTACAGCAGCCACCAAAACTACAACTGCAACAGCCACAACAACTTCCACAGCAAAAACCACAACCACCATCTTCAACCAATAATGTTGAAACGAAATTTTGGCGTAATGCACCCAATGGTGGTCTGATAGAGCAACGTCAAGTCACCTTGAAAACTGTGCCGAATCCACAAATTTTACTACCACAATATCCTCCAGTGAGTTCCACATGAAATTCAAAACTAAACTGTAAATATTAAAAATGTATTTTTCTTCTTGGAAAAGTTACTTCAAATGCAGACATTGTTGCCTAAAAATATACTTCAACAACAACAACAACCAGCTTCAACACTTAATGGTGAAACAACAAATTGGGACAATACGCCAAATGGTGGTGTTTTAACGAATCACATTTCTCATTATCACGTATTTTCCTATCGCAGGTACTTGTACAATTAATCTGTATAAATATGTATATTTTCATATATTTTAATTTATTTATAGTCAAACTTCTGATGCCACACCTACAATTAGTCCCCAAACTACTACTGCTTGCAACAGTTGTTGTGACGCCAAAAATGCTCTCTGTAGTACCTGCTGCTTTGGTGGTGAACCTGCTCTGGGTGGTCCTGCTTTAAAGGCATCTGCTGGTTAATTATTTATTTTATTATCGTTTCCTTAGTATTGATATGGGAATAAATTTAAACCAGCACCTAGATTTTTTCCAAAAACATATTTTTGAATTATACAATTAAAAAGAAATATTAAACGAAACTTAATTGCTGATGACAGAGTGAGCACTACAAGCGAAGCGATACTTGAAGATTTGCTATGAGATGATTTAATTAACTCTATTCTAGGTCAAAGATTAACCTTTTGTATACCCTACACCTGAAAGGTCAGGGTATATTAACTTTGTGCAAACGTTTGTAACGCATAGAAATAGAGACTTCTGTAAAGAAAAGTATATATTTTCTTGATCCTTCCGTCTGTGTGTTGTACGTAAACACAGGATAAGAAGAACTTGTTGAGATAATTAGATGAAACTCGGTACACATGATCAGATGAATCCAATTATCTGCACTATAGAATATTTTTGGGATCCGCCCACATACACGCCTACCTCTCATACAATGCAAAAATTAAAAACTGCAAATATAAGATCATAATTAACCAAGAACAAAAAATTGGTACGTATAAATTTTTATACCAAAACTACGATGTGTTAAAAAATTTGACCTAATCCGTCCACGAACACGCCTACCTGCCATACAATCCCAAAGAGCGAAGACACTTTTAAGGCGTTAACATCTGAACTTAATAATAAAACTTGCTATGTGTAAATATTTCATCAAAATTGAAATGCATATTAAATATGATCTTCATCCGCCCACGGACACGTACATTTTCAATACTATTATTGTGTTTTTCAAAAGTAGGTTTAGGGTATTTCATAGTCCGGCTAGACCGACATTAGACTTGATCTAGATCCTTACTTGTTGTTTTTTTATTTTTGTATTAGATTTTAGTAAAATATTTAGGGTATTCACTTCAACGCTGAAATTTCCGAAATCGCAAATTTCCGATGAGTTGAAGTAAGCGACCATTTTAAAAATTTTGTACGCTTCTGTCAGCATGAAAGTCGCCACAGATGGCTTTTGTCGAACGCCAACAAAACAATTAATCGTATCTACCTCTTGTTAAAAAAAAATATGGTTTGCCGTCTAAATTATTCTTAATTAATAATTAAGTTATTGCATAATTAACTAAATATGATGCTTAATTTGACGAATTTATGTGAAAACAGACAAAATGTTCTTCTTCTTATCATATTTTGCATGTTCACAATGACTCACATCAATCAAACAGGTCTACTAACGACTACTGAACAGATCTTTTCTTCGCAAATTTACGACGATTAAAGCATCAACTCAATTAATTTAAGCAAACTTCGGAAAACCAAAACAACAACAATTGCATTGAAATTTTCGTAAATTTCAGATTTCGGAAATTTCAGCGTTGAAGTGAATACCCTAATTGTGTTATTTTTGTTTGGTTACACAAGTTCAGAATGCCTATGCAATTTTTTTTTTTCGACAAGACATTAAGATTTCGTTGTTTTTAAACAGGATTTCTTTTAAAGTTCATTCCTGTTATGGTCCCCAAAAATATGTATATGTTATACCGTAGAAAAGGTTAATCTTTCCCTAAAAATTACAAAGTTGCAAAAAAAATATCGGTGGAGCAAAATAAGAAAAAACTTTGATGATAAAAAATGAAAAAATTTTTTTTTTTAAAATTTCAGAATCAAAATTTCACCAAAAATAATCAGAACGGTTTTTCAAAAAATAAAAAAAAAATGAAATAAGTCGAAAATATTCCTTAAAATATGCCATTTAAATTAATTTAATATTTGTTTTGATTTGGATACCATATTTTATAAGGTGGTTCAGGTCCTGTTTATTTTCAAATTAACCTTTAAGATGTTTCTGTGTTCATTTAGGGTTGATCTTTTAGAAAGTTAACGCGCACCTAAGAAAAGAAGACGTTTAATTTTTCCATATATTTCTTCTTATTTTTTTTTTTCTTATATTTTACTATTTTGTGACTTTAATATAATAGTGACAAAATCCAAAATAAGATATTCATTCAGCGTAGGGTATATCTGATATTTGAGTACATATATTATCTTTGAACGATAGATTAAAGGCTGTAGGTATACCCTAAAGTATTAGCCAAAAAAGTTGCATGACCTTCAAAAAATCTGTTAAAGTAACTCCATACAAACCGCGCTGTAAGACGTAATTCTACGTCAAAAAGTTTTTCTGGAGTCCCAAATTTTGGCTTTTTTTCTGTTAGATTTACCAGTGTTTCTGTTGGTCGGCTTTAAAACAGAATGCAATAGAAAAGAAACAATAACATTTCTTTCGCCTGCAAACATTGCTACATTGACTGGTAAAATGGTACACGCAAGTTTGTAGCTGTGTCGTATTACAATTCGGTGAACGATATGAACACAAGACGGATCATTCTTATATGGATAAAAAAAAATGTCAACCGGTCGGGGTCTCAAATGTTAGAGGAACTCATTAAAATGCTTTCTGCATACTTTTTTTTCAAATCGGAGAAAAACCGCCGAAGCAATTTTAATTCTCTTGAAGGTCTTTTTTGGTAAAAAAAACATGGTTTTTGCTTGTAACTTTTTATTTTTCACAGAACGCATACCCACATCTTCTTAAATGTTAAATTTCATACGCATACTAACATTTTGACATAAAAAAATTTTTAAAATTTTGTTGCATTATAACTCTTATTGACCACCAAAAATTGAATTTTTTGCTATTTTTAAAAAGGCATTTTCTTAAATCCTCTATAAAAGACCTCTTTATTATTTTAGGCTAAAATTGTTGTTAATTTTAAAAATTTAATTAAAATTAAGTCAAATTTACTACAAAATTTTAGTAACAAAAAATATCTTTCAACTAAAGAAGCTCGCTTTGCAACTAAAGAAATATGTACTTCATTATGAAATTTTCTTCAAATCAAAGTCCTACATTTTCAAAGAAAGTAAATAATTATTCAAATCTAGCACAATTAATGATCTTTAAAACAAAGAAAAACGAGTATTAATTTTAAAAATGACATGGCTTCAGTTAAAGTAAGTTTTCGTTAATTTAAGGAAAAATGTTTAAATTAAAGACAAAAGCTTGTCCCAAATCCAAATACAAAATATACTTGACTTGAAAATCTCTTTTTTTGAGTGTACTTAAATTGTAATGTTTCTCAAATGTGATTTCATTGTAAAGAGGCTATTGAAAGAATACTTCGCATTATGGAGGCTTTATAGCTCAGAATTACTTCATTATAGCTATAGAGCATTTTTGTATGAAAAACTTTGCAGTAAAGAGGTTTTTTCAAGGGACACAGCAAAATATTCGTTATATTGAGTTTTTTGTTATAACGAAGTTCGTTATATCGAAGTTTCACTACGAAAATATTTTTTTACAGACGTATCATCTGCCCATCTGCTATGGAATTGCTCACCTTTAGTTAGAACTTTAAGATTGCAACTCTTAATTGACATTCCCAAACATGAAAAAATTATATGTCAGCTTTACAAATAAATTTGCAAACGAAAACATAATGAAATCACAAAATAAATGTGTATTTATATGGATGCAAATTAATTTTATGGCAAAAGTTAAACATGTTTGCAAGCATTTCGACCGGTCATTTAAAAAAAAGTATTTCCATGAAATAAAAACAAAAAATTAAAAACAAAACAAAACAAGAAAGGAAGCTCTAAAGTCGGTCTAGTTCGGCAATGAAATTCACTAAAACTTATATTTTAATCTATACTATTATATAAAAGGAGACTCACGGATTTGCGGCGACGTGTTCTCAATAACCGCTGAACCGATTTTTATAATTTTTTCACTATTCAATTGCTATGATTAGCGAAATTAAAATAGGGTACTACGTTTTTTACAAAACTTTTTCTTTAATTATTTAAGAATTCATGTGTTTTAATTCATGCTAATGCTGTACAAGCAGCACAACAAGCAGCAGAAAACCAATGCTTAATCTCCGACTGTGAGAGTAACTCAGCACACAGCACGGCTGCCATCAGTGTTGCCAGAAAACCAATGCGCCATATCGGGATTTTTTCTATCCCATATCGTATTTCGTCGTGTACAACTACAAAGTACAACTTTGAAGTTTCTATAGTACGGTACAGCCCTGTAGTACTGTACAAGGTACAACTAATAATATATGTAAATACCCCATCTATAGGGCGATAGAAGAGATTGTTAGTAGATATATTTGAAATCAGTTCGTTTATTCCTAACTATTGATTTAAATACGACAAAGGAAAACTAATTTTTTGGATTGGTATGTATACACTGAGGGAAATATGTGTTAAAATTAAATAAAATTGTGTTCATATTTAACGAATTTGTTTTTGAAATAGAGCTTGAAACAAATTCATTAAAATTAAACACAACTGTTTTTAACGTTAAGACCAAACCAATAGTTTTTGTTTTTAAAACAATGTTTTTGTTATGAAAAACGATTTAAAATAAAAATTTTAAAATTTAAAACAAATGTTTTAAAGCATAATTTTTTCCATGCCATTTTCTTAGCTTTTCCGAGTTTTTGGCAACAGATTCATAATAAGCTACCTCCGGGATCCTCCGAAAACCAAATGTTAACTCCATTTGATGAAGCTTGCATTTTAAATATTTTAATATTAGTTAATATAAATTAAATAAGTTTTATTTTATCATTTGGTCTATATATGTCAAACCAATTTAAAAAATTAAAAAATTGTCATTATATTCAGATTTTTGTTTGTTTTTTCAAAGAAATAATAATGAGAAAATTAAAAAAAGAAAGGAGTTTATAGGTAGTTGAAAATCAAACACACTTGCTTTAAATTTTGTTTTGTAGAAACGTAAAAGCATTAAATTGCTATTTTAAAATTTTTTGTTTGATTTTAAAGTATGTTTTATTTCTCAGTGTAGCTATATTTTTTATGAGTGCATATAAATCTTTTTATATATATTATATTAAAAATTAACAAAAATAATATCCATTTTGTGATATTTTTCCATGAAATGTGTATAAAAGCTTTCGCATTTTAGTTAAACTTATTCCGTTTTAATGAATTTAGTATTTTAGATCGTGTGTCGTAATTGCTTTTTTGCAGATCGTGTTTTTATCTCAAATATCGGGACATCGTCAACAGAGACTCAGATCGGGGAAAATACGATATATCGTGTAATTTGGCAACACTGGCTGCCATGTTGTGTCGGGAGTTGCTCTCAGTTTGGTCTCTTCAGCAGTGTTGCCAACAATCTGACATCGTATTTGTTATGGTTTTCAGACTTGAATTGTTTATACATATTTACAGTCAAAAAATCTTTTTCCTCTCATGCCTGATATATAACCAAATTATATTTTGTTATTTATTGCAAATGTTATTCATCGACAATAACGCAATCTCGACGGATTGAAAGCTTTATACAATAGTTCAGATTTAAAATTTGTTTTTATGGCAATACTAGCTACTTTATTTGCAGTCAACTTCTTGCTCAGAGAGAAATATAAATATATATTAAAATCTTACCATGAAATGGGGGATGAAATTTTTTATTGTTGTAGTTAGTTCAGTATACAAATATTCCATTGCATATGCTCAAATGCTTCTCAGAGGATCTCAGTACGATCTGAAATGTCGCATTGATATGTCATTGTTTGTGTTTATCTGCGCAGAAATTATGTTCATGCATACAACCTTATAAAATAGATTTCCTTAAAACTTTTCAATAGGTTTATATTGGACGCATCAGAAAATAATTTTTGTTTTTATTTTCCAACGTCTTTTTTAAAATCAAATAGGTTGGTACTCTGAAATGAAGTTGTAACAAAATGATGACCATAAATGTAGAGGAATACCAATATAACTTCTTTAATTTAGTTGGATTTTCGATTTTGTTCCAAACAGAAGCCTCAAAGTTTTTTATTTCGCGTGTTAATAAATGTTGCACATTAAAAGAGTTATTGTGATTGGAGCATATTTTTTATTTTGAACCGATTTCAAAAAGGAGGAGGGTCTCAAGTTGGTTGGTTTCTCTGTTTTTTTATAATAGCATTATAAATAATGCATTTGCATTGGTCTCCAGTAGTTTTAGTTGAACCTTAATATTATAATTCAACTTTTGAATGGTTTTCCATTATATTAGACAGCCTGGCATAAGCTACGCAGCGCATGTAAAACGCATCGAAAACGTATGTTTGACGCATATTTTAGTGTTTAAAGGATGCGTAAGTTAAGCATATTTTAAACAAGCTGTTAACATCTTCTTTGTATATTAAAATGATTGTTTGTGCAAGTAGACTTCAAAACCGCTAAACCAATTGTTATGAAATTTTCAGGGAAACTCTAGCAAAGTCTGGAGAGCGCTCCTGTGAAGTTTGGCACCGATATCGAATAGCTTTAGAATTATATGTTGCACAGCTCCAAAATTCTGTATTCGACCTCAATTTTTACGTGCTGTTTTACTGGTAAAATTTTAAAGCCGTTGCAGAAGGGGCGTGACACTTTTAAGGCATTTAAACTTTTCAGTATAATTTAAGAAACATAAGTCACAAATTTGTGAAACTCGGAAGGAATATAACATTTAGTCGTGTGCATCCACTGGAAAAATTCTGAAAGCATTGGAAAATGGGGCGTGGCACCATCAACATAGTTTAAATGTTTAATATCGAATAGCTGTGGTACTTAATGTTTCATAATATTTAAACTCAGTATAAATTTAATTTTTGGAAATGTCTTTCGACAAGAAATATAGCACGGGCATTGGAAAACGGGGTGTGACTCCGCCCATACAAGCCAAATTTTTAATAGCAAATAGCATTGGAAATGAAAATCGCTGATCAGTGAAATTCCGAATAGAGTTGTCATTTGGTAATATCCTTCTAATAGAAAACTGGTCTGAGCTTTGGTCAAGTGGGTGCACCTTCCCCTACAAGCTACATTTTTGATCGAATAGGTTCTGAAGTCACAGATGAAGTACATGTGTTTGTCTAAGGCTGCGTGCATTTTCAACGCCGATTCAGACAGACAGGCAGGCTGAAATCTGTGTGAACAAATGAGATACAAATATCTATCTATCTCGCTTTTTCACACACTCTGCGCACACAGGCAGGCAGTCTGAATCGGCGTTTACTATGCACGTGGCCTAAGGCGAAGCAACGCGCGCCGGGTATTGCTAGTACATAATAAATGACTTAAGAAAACTGATTTAAAAAGTCATTTTTTATTTGTTTTAAAATTAGACGCGGCCGCCACCGTACATACCAAAAAACATATGGTTCATGCCAAATGTTATCCTTCTATCTAATATGCATAAAAGTCTCTTTATAGAGTCTTCAACTTGGGATTTCCAACAATTCAAAAATTTTCAATAGTACAGTTTCTAAGAACCATGTAAGTAGGTATACTAAGGCTCATGCAATTATTTCAACTCCTTCTTCCGCTAATTGCGTGTAGCGTGTATAACACTTTCACACGAGTACAGCACAGTTGAAGGTGGAACTAAGTACACCATTGTAAAAAAGCTTACTAATGTAAAACGTGCTATTGTCATTTATCGTAGTTATAAACATATTATTTCATATTATTCAGAGTGAATTCAGTGGGAAGAAACTCCCTTTTTCACATGCGTCGATTTAAAATTAAACACAAAACCAAGAACGACTTTAAAGGCATTTTATACCTTTTCATTCGTTGAAATACCAGTTTTATGCAATGATTTATGAATTGAAATCAAACCGCAATATTCGGTTTATTTATTATTTGGTATATCAAATATCAAAACACTGTAAATAATAAATGTTACGAAGAGAAACCAAACTTGTTCCATTGAATGTTAATTAGTTTAATGACAAGTTTTATTAACATTTATCAAAAATACTATCGAAAAAGGTTAAGTGTTCTAAAATATGTCGTAAAACAGAATATTTATAAAATATCTAAAAATGTATTAATAAACAAAACGGTTTCATCTCCACATGTTTAGTACTCATATGTTGGTTTACTTTGGTGCAAACACAAACAAAATATTGAGAAATGGGTGTACCAAATATTAAGGGTGAACCACCCAATTATGAAACAAGTAAAGAAAGTTTAAAGCCGGTCTAGCCCGACTTTGAAATATAATAAACCTGCTTTTAAAAGTACAATAATAGTATGAAGCCCATATTTTATATGTATTTCAATTTTGATTAAAATTTACACATACCAAGTTTTATTACTGTAGCTCAAATGTTAATGCCGTAATAGTGTTTTCGCTATTGTAGTTTGTATGGGAGGTGGGCGTGTTCGTGCATAGATAACGCCCAATTTTTAAACACATCTTAGTTTTGGTATAAAATACATACCCAGTTTTCTAAAACATCTTCGTTTTGTTATAAAATACATATGTACCTAATTTAATCTCTGTAAGACAAACATAAACTTACTTATGCAGTCTTAAATTTTTGTGTAGTATGAGTGGTAGACGTGTCCGTGTGCAGATGGCTTCCTTTATTCAAAAACGCCTTCGGCTTGTTATAAAAAACATGCGAACCAAATTTTATCTCTGAGGGTTTAACAAAAGCTTATTTATTGGATTTTAAATTATAGGGTTGTATTGGAGGTGGGCGTGCCCGTGGACGGATGACATCCATTTTGCGAAGACATTTTTGTTTTGATATAAACTACATATGTCCCAAATTTAATTGTCGTTGGTTAATAGATACGGTTTTTGCAATCATTGAGTTGTGGTGAAAAATTTTTCTGATCGGTCACCACCTCTCTGCAGACAATGGCAAACCTCAGAGAGTAAATAATGCCATGTAAAGCTTCTTGAGAACATGAACTTTAGCCGTTCGGAGTCGGCATAAAACATGTAGGTCCAGTTCTCGGTCAATTGTGTGCAAACATTTAATAACACACACAACACAATTGATCATAAGAAGCTCGGTCAAAGTTCTTTCAAGGGCTGAAATGGCCAATTCGTTTTTTTTTTCGAGTTGTATGGGAGGCAGGCGTGTCCGTGGGCGGATTCCAAAAATATTCAATAGTTCAGATCCTTGGATTCATGTGATCACGTTTACCGTTTCATCGCGACCGTTTCATCTAATTTCCGGACAACACACAGATGGACAGACGGTCATGGATAACTCGACTCACGAGGTAACGCTGATCAAGAATATACATATATACTTTTCTATACCGGACTCCCTTAGTATATGATATTACCATAACAATTACCATTGTCATTAGCATAACCATAAACATTACTGTAATCATAACATTACCGTTAGAATTACCATTGCCATAACCACAACCATAACTACTACCTTATCATTACCTTTACCATTATTATTACCAATACCATTACAAGTACCATTATCATTACCATCACCATTAACTTCACCATTACGATTACACTTCATATTAGCATCACCATCACCAGAAGCATTACTACCACCATTGCCATAACTATTACCATTACCATCACCATTAACATTTCTGTTAACATAACCATTACAACTACCATTAATATTACCATTCCATTACCCAACCATAACCATTACCATTACCATTAGCAGTACCATTACTATTACTATTACCACTACCATTTCTATCACTATAACCATTACCATTACCATTGTCATTACCATTACCATTACCATAACCATAACATTATAATTACGGTTACCATTATCATTATCTTTACCATTATTATTACCAATACTATTACCTGTACCGCAACCATTACCATTACCATTACCATTACCACACCAACACCATAACCATTACCATAACCATTACTGTTACCATTATCAGTATCATTACCATTATTATTACCAATACCATTTCCTGTACCACAACCATTACCATCACCATTAACATCATCATTACCATTACACTACCAATTACCAACACCATCATCATAACCAGCGGTAGTGGTAACCATTGCCATAACTGTTACCAATACCCTTACCATTACCATTAACATAAACATTACAACAACCATTAATTAATTAATATTACCATTGCTTTTGTCACTACCATTAACATTACCATAACCATTGATAAATATATTTTCGTTTACAAATTTTACCTATATAACTCACACGCTTCTTTTTCTTAAAAACCGGTATAAAATAAAAAATTTAATTTCAAACTTTCAAACTCAGCTTCATATGTTTTTCTAAAAAACCTTAAATAAACATAGTTCAAATAGTAATTCTTAACCAGTGGACGCCTTTAAAGCACCAATGCCCAGAAGTGGGTGTTTATCACAACATAAACTGCATGGACTTGTAGCTGGACCACAGCATTCGATGCAATTTGGACCCGAAACATTTTGGGGAATATAGAGCGAGAGTCCATTCATAAACTTGAGCTCCTTGACATAGCCAACTTCACTATAGACACAATATATATTTAGTGCAATTTACAGATATAAATAATTTCAAATTTAACTATCATGCAGTTGCATAAAGTTCGCTGATTGTACCTTAAATATGTGTAAGGAATGTGAGAAAGTTCCTCTTTCACAGATTCAGCCGTAATTTCTGTAAATGTCTGAGGATTCATGGGTGCTCCTGGTAGCATGGTTTTCCGTTGCGAAATATTCTGTTCGAAAATATGTATAGCATTAAGTTTTTTTTAATTCTATTTAAAATGGCTTGTAATCATCTCACTTAAGAGAATAATTGTTATGAGAGTTTGTTGTGTTATGAGAGTTTGTTGGTTTCTGGTTTTTCTAAATTTGATGATACTACCTTTATGTCTCTTAAAATCAAATCAGTAATTTTTTGTTGCGTTTGCACCAATGTTAACAAGCAGATTATGCTGATGAAAACTAAGCAGTTTTTATACGAAAACATTCTATTAAATTTATATATATTTTATGTTTTATAAAAATATGTTTTTCAAATGTGTATAAATTGAGCGATGTATCTTTGCTTTACAATCTGTTATCACAAACTGAACTCATGTCCATTCATTAGATCGCTAGAATCATTTACTTAGCTGCCGATCGGAATTCTTCTAAACAAGTTTATGTTTTGCCATCAGATGAATTTACATTCATAAAAATACGATATACCATTGCTTTGTGATTCTATTATGTTTTGGTATGATAATTTATAAACCAGATATACAAGTATGGTATACACTGAAAATTCATACACTTAGCAAATAATTTTAAATAAAAATGTTAACAAATTTATCTGGCTATTAATTAAAGTTAAGTTAATTATGAAGTTATACAATCAACTTCTTAAGATCAGTCTTTTAAATTTAACTTTAACTATTCCACTGCAGTTAAATATATTTTCTCAGTGAGATATATACATCAGTATATGCATATGAAATGACCAACAATTCAGACAAGGCGACCCGCTATTATGCGATCTCTTCAATTTCATCATGGAGGGGATCTTACGAAAGGCAGATGTACATCGAAATGATACCATTTTCTACAAAGGTGTCCAGCTCCTTGCGTATGCTGATGATATCGATATTATCAGCAGAACCAAGAGAGATGTAACTGCTGCTTTCGCCGCTATCGAAAAGGAATCAGCCAAAGTGAGTTTGTCGGTGAACGAGAGCAAACAAAGTATACGCTATCTGCAAATAGGAAAGCGCGGCTTCTAGGCTCCCATGTTACAACAATATCAGCCTGGAGTTAAAGCGAAGAATAACAATTACTAATAGGTGCTACCACGGGCTAAGTAAGCAGTTAGGTTCCAAAGCCTTCTCTCGATCGACAAAACTAACACTCTACAAGACGGTCATCATACCTGTGCAACTCTATGGCGCTGAGGCAAGGGTGGTATCGCAAACACACCATTACCAATAACATAACCATAACCATAACCATAACCATAACCATAACCATAACCATAACCATAACCATAACCATAACCATAACCATAACCATAACCATAACCATAACCATAACCATAAACATAAACATAACCATAACCATAACCATAACCATAACCATAACCATAACCATAACCATAACCATAACCATAACCATAACCATAACCATAACCATAACCATAACCATAACCATAACCATAACCATAACCATAACCATAACCATAACCATAACCATAACCATAACCATAACCATAACCATAACCATAACCATAACCATAACCAAAACCATAACCATAACCATAACCATAACCATAACCATAACCATAACCATAACCATAACCATAACCATAACCATAACCCTAACCATAACCATAACCATAACCATAACCATAACCATAACCATAACCATAACCATAACCATAACCATAACCATAACCATACCCATAACCATAACCATAACCAAAACCATAACAATAACCATAACCATAACCATAACCATAACCATAACCATAACCATAACCATAACCATAACCATAACCATAACCATAACCATAACCATAACCATAACCATAACCATAACCACAACCATAACCATAACCATAACAATAACCATAACCATAACCATAACCATAACCATAACCATAACCATAACCATTACCATTACAATTACCGTTGCCATCACCACAACCTTAAACATAACAATTACCATTTCCATTACCATTACCACAAACATTAACATTACTATTACCATTAACACAACAATAAATATTACCAATATCATACAATTTTAATGGAAATGGTAATGGAACCCAAATATTCAAAACTAGAAAAAGCGCGATATCTCGTAAACGGAGAGAGATAGGCCAAAAATAAGCAATTTTCACGGGTTTCTAAGGGAAATTATATAATCGAGATGAATCGTACTGTGCCAAAATATTAAAATATAGAAAAAGCGCGATATCTCGTAAACGGAGAGAGATAGGCCAAAAATAAGCAATTTTCGAGATCAATCGCCAAAATATGAAAATATAGAAAAAGCGCGATATCTCGTAAACGGAGAGAGATAGGCCAAAAATAAGCAATTTTCGAGATCAATCGCCAAAATATGAAAATATAGAAAATTCACGATATCTCGTAAACGGAGAGCGAAAGGCCAAAAATAAGCAATTTTCGAGATCAATCGCCAAAATGTTAAAATAAAGAAAAGCGCGATATCTCGTAAACGGAAAGAGTTAGGCCAAAACTAAGCAATTTTCACGGGTTTCTAAGGGAAATTATATTATCGAGATGAATCGCACTGTGCCAAAATATTAAAATATAGAAAAAGCGCGATATCTCCGAAACGGAGAGAGATAGGCCAAAAATAAGCAATTTTCGAGATCAATCGCACTCTATCGAAATATTAGAAATTACAAAAAGTGCGATATCTCGTAAACGGAGAGATAGGCCAAAAATAAGCAATTTTCATGGGTTTCTAAGGGGAATTACATTATCGAGATGAATCGCACTGTGCCAAAATATTAAAATATAGAAAAAGCGCGATATCTCCTAAACGGAGAGAGATAGGCCAAAAATAAGCAATTTTCGAGATCAATCGCCAAAATATTAAAATATAGAAAATTCACGATATCTCGTAAACGGAGAGCGAAAGGCCAAAAATAAGCAATTTTCGAGATCAATCGCCAAAATGTTAAAATAAAGAAAAGCGCGATATCTCGTAAACGGAAAGAGTTAGGCCAAAACTAAGCAATTTTCACCGGTTTCTAAGGGAAATTATATTATCGAGATGAATCGCACTGTGCCAAAATATTAAAATATAGAAAAAGCGCGATATCTCCGAAACGGAGAGAGATAGGCCAAAAATAAGCAATTTTCGAGATCAATCGCACTCTATCGAAATATTAGAAATTACAAAAAGTGCGATATCTCGTAAACGGAGAGATAGGCCAAAAATAAGCAATTTTCATGGGTTTCTAAGGGGAATTACATTATCGAGATGAATCGCACTGTGCCAAAATATTAAAATATAGAAAAAGCGCGATATCTCGTAAACGGAGAGAGATAGGCCAAAAATAAGCAATTTTCGAGATCAATCGCCAAAATATGAAAATATAGAAAAAGCGCGATATCTCGTAAACGGAGAGAGATAGGCCAAAAATAAGCAATTTTCGAGATCAATCGCCAAAATATGAAAATATAGAAAAAGCGCGATATCTCCTAAACGGAGAGAGATAGGCCAAAAATAAGCAATTTTCTCCTAAACGGAGAGAGATAGGCCAAAAATAAGCAATTTTCGAGATCAATCGCCACAATAATAACATTTAAAAATCGCGATATCTCGTAAACGGAGAGAGATAGGCCAAAAACAAGCAATTTTCGAGATCAATCGCCACAATAATAACATTTAAAAATCGCGATATCTCGTAAACGGAGAGAGATACGCCAAAAACAAGCAATTTTCGAGATCAATCGCCACAATAATAACATTTAAAAATCGCGATATCTCGTAAACGGAGAGAGATAGGCCAAAAACAAGCAATTTTCGAGATCAATCGCCACAATAATATCATTTAAAAATCGCGATATCTCGTAAACGGAGAGAGATAGGCCAAAAATAAGCAATTTTCGAGATCAATCGCCAAAATATTACAATATAGAAAATTCACGATATCTCGTAAACGCAGAGAGATAGGCCAAAAATAAGCAATTTTCGAGATCAATCGCACTCTATCGAAATATTAAAAATTACAAAAAGTGCGATATCTCGTAAACGGAGAGAGATAGGCCAAAAATAAGCAATTTTCGAGTTCAATCGCCAAAATAATAACATTTAGAAAAAGCGCGATATCTCGTAAACGGAGAGAGATAGGCCAAAAATAAGCAATTTTCGAAATCAAACGCCAAAATATTAAAATATAGAAAAAGCGCGATATCTCGTAAACGGAGAGAGATAGGCCAAAAATAAGCAATTTTCGAGATCAATCGCCAAAATATGAAAATATAGAAAAAGCGCGATATCTCGTAAACGGAGAGAGATAGGCCAAAAATAAGCAATTTTCGAGATCAATCGCCAAAATGTTAAAATAAAGAAAAGCGCGATATCTCGTAAACGGAAAGAGTTAGGCCAAAACTAAGCAATTTTCACAGGTTTCTAAGGGAAATTATATTATCGAGATGAATCGCACTGTGCCAAAATATTAAAATTTAGAAAAAGCGCGATATCTCGTAAACGGAGAGAGATAGGCCAAAAATAAGCAATTTTCGAGATCAATCGCCAAAATATTACAATATAGAAAATTCACGATATCTCGTAAACGGAGAGAGATAGGCCAAAAATAAGCAATTTTCGAGATCAATCGCCAAAATATTACAATATAGAAAATTCACGATATCTCGTAAACGCAGAGAGATAGGCCAAAAATAAGCAATTTTCGAGATCAATCGCACTCTATCGAAATATTAAAAATTACAAAAAGTGCGATATCTCGTAAACGGAGAGAGATAGGCCAAAAATAAGCAATTTTCGAGATCAATCGCCAAAATATCAAAATATAGAAAAATCGCGATATCTCGTAAACGGAGAGAGATAGGCCAAAAATAAGCAATTTTCACGGGTTTCTAAGGGGAACTATATTATCGAGATGAATCGCCCTGTGCCAAAATA